>JAYKAV010002765.1:714508-817008 GCA_035582835.1 Phoebastria nigripes
CAATAAGCAATGTGGCTCTACAAGACCCCAGTGCACCACAGGAAGGTGTTTTCCTCGCATCCCGTGTCTTGTGTGAGCTGTCAGTTATTGGTGTTGGGGCAGGCCTGAGTCTCCGCCGCACTGTCTGCAACTACATGCCAAATAGGCAAAAGTTAAACTCACTGAGGAAGACTTTGGCACCAAGAATCAAGCACAATCCTTTCTCTTGCTGTAAGTCTGTCTTTTTTATTATTTAATTTTCTTTTAAGTATGGATTGGAATGTTTCAATTACTTTATTTTACTTTACCTGTGTTCAAGGACTTGCCAAAAGAATCGTTTTGGATGCAAAGAGCAAACCTTGATCACTCAGACCTCGAAGGTGACAGTTTTGGCACGTTTGGAGGGTTCAAAACAGGGGGGCCACATTCTTTGCTCTTGTAAAAAGGGGAACCTCTGCTGACTCAGTCAAGCTCTGTTCATTTACACAGAGAAGATAGGGCCCAGCAGTTTGCTCTATAATGGTTTCCATAAGAGACATCTCAGCTCAGTCCCTGTAATAGTCTGTGTGGTGTGAATAATCGCCAAGCTGTTAGCAATTTTGAGCAAGCCTGTTAGCACCATGATCTGATCAGCTGAGTTTTGCAGAGAGACGTCGCAAGCCATTCTGTTGCTCACAGCCGCATTGCTCCTACAGTTCGCGTCTTCTTTTGGGGCAGCGTAATGCGGGAGCTGCTGGTATTAGGTAACTCTTCCCCCTTTTTCTCTTGCTGCCCTATGATGATTGTGCCCCACCATGTAGTATCTCGAACATGCTTATTAAATTCAATGACTTTGAAGACAGTTGTTTTCCTGCCTAATGCCCATTAGCTAATGACATTGGGGTAAGCTGGTCAAAAGAGGGTACATGGTAGGTCACCTTATTCTACCACTGTGCCCCTGAACCAAGACCAAAATATGATTTTTTGTGCATTGGAACATGTATCTATACCTCATTCTTCTTCCCCAGGTAAAAAAGTTTACTAATTCAGTCTTTAGTGTGTATATATATACACACACACTATRTATGTGTATATGACTTGCTCATATATGACTTGCATGTCAAGCCATCTGACGACAAAGCAAACAACCAGCTCCACAGCTTCTGAGGCGAAGCACTGCTGCAAAAAGCATTATAATGAATAACTGACTTCTGTCTTAGTGGTGCCTTCATCTTTTTATTCCTTTTTAAAACAAAGTCTGTTTTGACTGCTTTGCTATACTGTTAACAGACAGATACACTCAAAATGTTGGCAGTTATGTTCAAGGCTGGATTAATATAGGTTTGTTATTTTACTAGCATATCCAAAGGCAAATACTCCTACTGGACTCCACCCTTCAGCTGTGAAACAGGTTGTAAATCAGTCCCTTTTTTGTTGTTTTTAAAGTAGTTTAGGGGCTTTATAATGGTATTTAACATTATTACAGTCTGCTTGAATATTGTACGATTTCTAACTATTTCTTCTTTTTTATATCCACTTTTCTGCCACTCAGAAGCTTCTAAAGAAAGCAACGCAGTCACTACTAATGCCAAGGTGTAGCAGAAGTGCTTATAATGTTCTTAATGACTGTTCTCCCCCAAGTATTTAGGTGCCATAATTTTTAGCCTGCTAAAAAAACATTTACAGAGGGAAAGAATGAAGGCCAAGTTTTCAGACTTTGTACCTTTGTCTTTGAGGCTGGAATGGGTAAATTTGTCCCTGCTTCTTTCCCTAGGAAAGCACCAGTAGGTCCAGCTGTCCTTGTCCTCGTACTGCCCTCCTTAATGTAGCACTAAGACTATGGAAAAAAAAATTCTGTGTCTGGAAATATGGAAGGAAATGGCTACTGGGTCAGGAGCCAGCAATTCTGATGCTAGCACACATTCAGCCACATCCATCAAGCACTCCATGACCTGTGAAAATTATATCCTAAAATATCCCTGTTCATTTGTTTCTATTTTGAAATTGTGGTCTCCAGGTTTATTCTCTTTCCTCAAAGTCAGAGCAATGTAATCTGAACGCTGGAGGAAACTGTTGTTTGAGCTGATCTTCTTAGATTCTTGACTGATTCTAAAAATAGGGCCCCCCTGTCCATTAAGATAAGACTGAAATGCTGGTGACATTAAGCACGGCTAATAGCTTTGGTGTTCTGGTCTGCAAAAAAATGTCCATCCTGTCTAGCAGGGACATTGCATCTGTCTGGTCTCTCAGACCTGGGTTAGAGGCTCCAGTCTATGAAGCGTCACCTCCCGCCATGTCCTAGCAGCTACTGTCCCCAGAGAGAGGGACCCAGCTAACATACAATGTTTCAGAGCTCTTGTGATAAAGCCTGTGTACCTTGGAAGACAAATCTACTTCTACCTCACCTTGTCCTCTTCTGATTTCATGTCCCTGAAACCCCCTGTGCTGTTTTTTTGTCATTTTCTTTGCAAGGGTCCCTTTATCTGGACTCCTGCTGGGTCTCACGTTCCCCTTTGCATCCTGCCCCTTCGACCAGGGACCGCACGTGGGAGTAACGCAGCATGTGCTGGGGAGCACTCAGCCTCACCTATGGACTGGCATCTGTGTGCAACATGCTGTGCAAACCCAAGGCTGCTGGCTATGTCAGAAGCATGTTTAGAGCTTCCCAAATGTAAGGACTAAAAGATGAAAAAAATTATGATTTTTCAGCCCCTGTAAGCTAACCACTGTGTTGATTGACATCCAACCTTGCTTTCCTGCCCTCCCCTGCCCTCCCAGTGCTGTGTTCCTGCCTCTCCCCCAGCACCAGCAGCAGTGTTTGCAGACTGCACGCTGAGCTGGGTGAGGGAACTATCCCCATTGCAGCGTATCTTTGGGTATTTTTCTGTTTTATGGTCACGTTAGCTTTCCGTTGGATCAGGTTCCCCATCTGACCTACTGCATAACTTCAGGAGCACTGGCACCAACACGAGGGAGAAGGCAGGGCTGCTGAAGGCAGGGGAAGCATGGGCTGACACCAGTCTCCGCTTCCCCTGGTTGCGAGCCGCTGCGAGACTGCCAGCCGTGTGCTCCCAACCCGTGTCTCCCATCACACCAACCATGGAGCATGACCAGGGCCAGCTCCTGACCTGATGCTCAGGTTACTCGACAAGCTGATGTGCCTGTGTGCGGCCGCGCGGTCCCAGCACAAAGAAAGCGTCAGAAATGGATGACGATGGGCGAGAGAGGGAGAGCCRGGCCACTCTTCTTGGGAGCAGTCGGTGGCTGGGTCAGACTAGGCGTGGTGTGAAACCGAGCCCACGCGGAGGCATGGATCAAAGCACCATCTCAGCGTGTTTGTGCCAGACACAGCAAGAGTTTAGCAATTTACTTCAGTGGTGAGATAGAAAAAGTTTACTTAATACTTCTGGAAGATAGCAGTCTACGTGCTGTGGCTCACTCCTGCTCACCTCCTTCCCCATCCACTATGCGCGCGCACGCACACACACACAATGGCTTCTTTGTTGGCGTGGAAAAATGCTCCACGGGGAGCTGCACATCCCAGAACGCAGCTCTATTTGCATCTCAAGTCATGATGGATCACTGTGGGGAACCTTAAATCTCTGCAGCTCTCCGATCTCTATCAAAAATGGGGGCAGCTGGAGTATGCTCCATTTAACACAAACTACATGCATAGCTGGATTCCTTACCACCTTGTCAATGCCACCCCCAACTGCCAAGGTCTGAGAGCCCCTGAGTCTACTGAAACCAAAGGGAGGTGAGGATTTGCTTTGACTTGGATGCAGGTTTTTTAAAGGGAACTTGGGAAATAATTAACACATAATTAACCTGTGGAACTTTCTGCCAGGAAGTATTACTGAGGCCAACCGCTCTGCAGGGTTAGGAATTTATATGAATAATAAGACGTCCAAAGTGGAAAAGGTATCAGCCTTCAAAGTAGGGAGGGCATCATTAACCAAAACGACTTAAGGAGATGGTTTTCTTATGGATAAATTATTTCCTAGTGGTCTATTATGGGATGTCTTGTGCCTTCCTGTGAAGCCTCTGGGAATAGCTACTGATGAAGACAGTAGAGCACTGGTCTGATCCACTCTGGCAAACATGTTTCCTATTAAATATTCAGTATTGCAGATGTTGTGCTCTAGAGCTAATAGAGCAGCACTCCCCTGGTTCCTACTGTGCTCCGGGAAAGAATTGCTTGTTCAACCGATTTAAAAAATATATCTTATTTGATCCCAGATCTGTCACTCTTGTAGATTGCCATTATTTGAATGATTCATTGTCACTTCATCTCACTGGCAAGTTGTTCGTTAGAAATGAAAGAATACATATGGAGGAAGCCAGTCTGTTTAGGGAATGAACTACATAAGGGTGTGACATAAAACTGTCAGAACAGGTCAGACTGAAAGGCCACTGTGCCCAGGATGCACCTTTGCAGTGGTCTATAGGTGTCTGAGGAAAGAATAYAAGCAATAGAGTAAGCATACCTTCCTGGTAGACCATCTGATTGTGGCACTTCATGTCTTGTGGACTCCTGGAGCTTGAGGCTGCATCCCCACCACAGRGCTTAATAACCACTGAAGTTTTTTATTTCTTCTTGAACCCTTTTTATATTTTGGCCTCCACTACATGCTGTGGCAGTGACATCCAATGTTGTAATTACACCCTGGGTGAGAAGGTGCCTCCTTTTGGTTGTTCTGAGCTTGCTTGGCCCACTCGCATGGGGTGGAAAAAAGTGAACAGTCATTCAAGTTCTTATGGCCCCAGGGGCATCTCTTATACCTTCTGCCTCCTGACTGCTCCCAGCTTATCATCCAGCAGATCCTGAGACATCTCAGAGCCTTTGGTTGCTCCCTTACTCCCCTATTCCAAAGAAGAGCTGAAGCACCTCTTCTCAGATGGGCTCAGCAAGAGACATTGAGGCTTGGAAATATTTATCTCTGTTTTGCACCCTGTCCCCAAAGCAGTAGGTTTGACTTCCTTTTCTCCTTGTCCTTGCAACAGATCTAAGCTTTCACTATCTACTTTCTCTGTAGCATTTGTGATTTTACGCACTTCTGCTGTATCTCCTTATCCTCTCCATCCCCAACACACTTCGTAATCTCTTTTCAGGCAAAGTACCTTTTCCACTGACTGCTTCTATGTATGAAAGTTCAATACATCCTTGTCTTTTACTGCCTTCGATGGACTTTTCTCCAATATGCTTGTTGCCTTTCCCTTTTTCAGTTCTGCTGCATCCTGCTAGAGACTGGGCAGCCAAAATAGCATCAGGGATTCACAATGTGGGGGCACCATGCATTTACACAGCAGGACAGCAAGCATTGTGGTTCTGTTATCCTAACTCTAAGATCATGTTTGCTCTTTAGACTACTGTAAATCCCAGAGCTGATACTTTCAGAGGACTAACCTCAACGAGACCCAGTTCTATTTCCTGAATAGTTTTTGAGTCTGTTTAAGGAGCACAGCTCCAGGAACAACTCCTCGAGACAACTCCTTGTGGGTATTTTCTCTCCACAACTCCTTGTGGGTATTTTCCATTTCTCACGGGGAATGAAAAATGGTTCTTCTAGCTTTTTCACAAGAATGAAACTATGGCCATATTGGATCAGACCACAAATGCATCTTGCCCACAGCCCTGTCTCTTTGATAGTGACTTGTGGATGCTCAGGGAAAGAACCAGGTGTTATACTGTGATATTTTCTGTATATATTTTCCATATTGTGCCAGTCGGTGGCTTGGAAACTTCTTGGCCAGGACATTGCATCCATTTTGATTCTCACAGTCCTTGGGGGACCTTTCCTCTGTTCACTTTCACACTGATTTTTGAATACCTTTTATTTCAGCCATTTATTAACCTGCAAGAGGAACTTGCCCTTATCCTTTAAGAGCCTAGGTCTAAGGAAAAGCAGGTAAGAACTCTTGGTTTCTGACCTTTTTTTGAAACTCCAGACTTGTTCATCTGACAGCCATAATAGCCATTGGCATAATATCTTGGAAAAGTAACTTTTTCTAATACAGTCTCCTTGTCCATTTGTCTATCCATGTCAGAAACCCAAGGGGACTGCAGCTCATGAAAGCCCTCCAACGTAGCTTGAAACTAGCAACCTCAGTGTGCTTGGAGATCATAGCGAGGCACATGGCTCTCGATGGGTTGTTCAGCATTCTGCTGCCATGACTGCACTGTTATCAGTACCCTGCAAGCCAGATGAAAGCTAGCTCCGTTGTCTGCTCAAGCTGCAGTCACACCTCCAGGTTGCAGTGTAGACACCCTCTCTGTCTGAGAGTGTTACACTACATGAGTTCTTCCAGTTATAATAAATTTACAGTGAAATATTAAACACTGGCATATACAATTTTTTTGGCAAAAAGAAGCAAATGTTGGAATCTGAATTTAAAACTGTAATGCAACAAGTGAACATGCAGATTTATGGGCTTAACAAACACATACAACTTTTGAGACATGCCTAGCAGACATCATGCTTTTAAAATGTCACAGCTCATGTAGCTGTCACTTCAAACACTAAGGAAACTGGCACTCCCAAAGTGCTAGCAAGCTCTGGCTGGACAGTAACAAGACTCAGTGGTCTAAAATTAAAAAACTGTCCAAGAAAATGTATAACTTCTTAAAGACCTCATTCTGAATGTTTTATACCACACTCCAGTTTGCAAAGAAATGATTGTCTGATCAGCTAAATAGAAATGAGATGTTTTCACCACACCTTTGGTAGAGGAAACAGAGCTGTTTGTAATGGAGCAGCTTCCACGGGGAGCGTTATGAGCCCTGCTGATTGAAGAATGTCTTCTCCTATGAGGTTTGCTTGCCTTTCTCTGGCAGATGTCTAATCAGTGATGCTGACATGTGTGCTTACGCAGTGGCCCATCTGAATGTCACTGATGAATAGGATGTATTCTAGTTCTGCAGTTATCAAAAGCCTCATTTCAGTTCACAAGTCAGATAATTTTTCTTTCTGTTACAGCATTTTAGTAATGTCAGCTTGGAAATCTCATTGCAGCCTGTTTCGGCAAACGAGGTACACTGACCTAATTGAGACCTCTAGTATAAACAGACAAAACTCCCTGGGTTTTGAGACCTGCTGCCCTTCTCCTCCTAACAGCAGCAGACAGATACCCCTATGGAAGGAGTTTTCTCCCGCTGAAATGCACCAAATCATTTGATAAATGAACCTTTTTCTTCTGGTGCTCCAGAAAGTTAAAATAAATATCAGAACACAGAATACAAGAACACGTATTATGAATTCCAAGCAGACTTCACCCTTCGAAGAAACATGTTTGTGTTTGAGTTTGGGAACTTAAAAATACAAATTTTCTGYTGAACTGAGACAGGAGAACTCTGGAGTGAATTTATTCTCTGCTAACAGGATATTCTGCCGATGCACAGCATTAAATAATCGTATATCAGATCTTTTAAATGTTATTTTCCATATACCTGGGTGTAGTTTTACAACCAGCCGCTCCCTCCTCCTCATCCCAGAGACATACCAGTTGTATTGGATTTTCCTGTCCTTTCCCTTAGGGTTAGTTGTCAGCCAGATCATCTCCCTCATCCAACTGACCTCACCCCCTCAAGTCCTGCTGTGAACACAGCGAGGGACAGGTACGTGTGACTGAGCATGAAGGAAAGAACATCTCATGTCCTTTCAGCTGCAGGCTCGATATTACCTTTTTCAAACTTCTGATGCAGCTGTTGGACACTAATTAGTGCACTGACTACCTCGTTCCACTGAATTCCTTGTTTCCCTTGATGGCTCCAGTCACGCTTCCAAGCCAAAGGTTTCTATTAGGTATGGTAGGTTTCTATTAGCCAAAGTTTGGCTTAATTAAAGCACATAACAGAAGCACAGCTAAGTCTCATCTATAAACGTGAAACCATGCTTGAAGCACATTAGGACAAACAGTTTTGTTGCAGTTTCCTCTTCTAAGAAGGGTTCCTTTTGTGACGTAAATGGAAATAAATCAGAAAGGAAAAGAAATACTCTTCCCTATGGTGATGAAGAAGAAAAATAGGGAAGCCCATTAAGGACTAAAAAAAAAGCAAGAAAAGAAACAATTCCTGCGTTGCCACCAAGGGACACAGCAAAAATGAGTGTTGTCTCTCACTGTTGGTCAAATTCCTTTTCTTGTCTCCCCTTAAAGAATTGAAKACAGCAGCAAGAACCATGATGCCGTTGCACTTCTCAGGTTTACTGATCTCCATTCCTTCCTCTACCAAACTGCCAGGCTCCTCAAAAAAGCCTGTTAGTTCATGAAAAGTTCAAGGATTGCTAGCTTGTACATAGAAGGACTGAAATAAGAGATTTTAATTAAATTCCAGACTTGTTATCAAGTTAGAGTATTGTCACCACAGACTATTTTGTTTTGGAGATTTTTTTTTAACATGCAGCACAAAACTAAGTAGGGCAAAAAGAAACTTCTTCAAGAAAATGAGGAAAAGAGGAATCTCCAGTCTCTGGGTTATCAGATCCTTTTTGCTCAGAGTTTGTAACAGGCATGTGGTGGGATACAATGCACTACCGTACTTTTTGAACAATGCTAGACAAACACTTGCAAAAAAGTACTTGCTTTCACGGATAACTTTCTTCTCATTTGGGTGGGCAAGGCTCCTTGCTCATGACTGCAGCTGGAGGGTTACTGCCCAAAACATGGTAGCAATTTTATCAACTGGAGACAAAATGTACACAATCCCAGCTGAACTCAAGGATTTGCCTTTCCTGAAGCAGTTAGCAGGAGAGCCCATCACAGGCTTTTTAACATCTTTCCAGTATTTAGGGCCACTTTTCACAGACTGAGTCCCACGGTTGGATCCTTGGGAACACAGCTGCCAAAGACGTGAATTCTCCATGTATGACCACACGTCCCGCATGTCCTTCCCCTTCCCAATGCACATGTATCGCAAGCCTCCTGCTTCCAGCCGTGCTGATTAGGTGTGTGGCTAGAGTTGACCGGCTAGTTGGGATGATTTCTTTAATTACTCCACTGGGAAGATTAAACTATTTCCCTAGCTGTGTCCAATGAGCTGGCCATGTATTCAACACCCTCTATTTACAAGGAGATGACAAGGCAAAACATTTGGTATCGGGTGTAATGGATGGATGGATTATGCAGAAATTTGGAGGCGGAGAAGCAACATATTTGAGAGAGGTACAGATGTGTAGATTGAAACCCTTGGATTAAAAGCCTATGAAAGATTTGAGTCCTTTTATTCTTGTGCTGCCCTAGATACCAACACAACAGTGAAATGAAAGAGCGGCTCATCGAGAGCGCTTTGGGTTCCTGGAGTACCTTCCCACAGACTTAAGGGGTTTTGAAGCTGGTCTGAAATGAGAAGGGAGACTGGTGAGGGGCAGGAGGTCCCTCGCATGCCAATGGCTGATGTGGTGTCACAGGCAGTTTCTGGAGAATCTGAAGTCTCTTCTGACAGCCCCATGGGGATCTGTGGCGGCTTGGCCGCTCCGTATGTCAGGGTAGATGTTTGCACTGGCATCTCTCAGTGTTGAGTGCTGTGCTCACATCAACCCCCCTCCAAAAGTGTACAAAATAAGCTGCTTCTTGCCGAAGCTTTTGTCTTTGGCTAAGGGAATTAATAAGGAAGCCACAGAGAACGCGGCCAACTGCCTGGTGGGGCAGCATGGTGTGGGCAGGCTGCATGGTGACAGCCTCTCCTCTGGGATGCCACACGTGTGCCTGGGCAGATCTAGCAGGGGGCATGGCCCCCATTACCCTCTGCTCGGCAATGTACATTTGTCACCACATGGCATTACGTATTTAATATCTCACAAGACTTGTATGACTTCCAAGGCTTGTATGTCACAAATGAGATGAAATATTTTTCAAAGAAGTGTAAAAAACCACTTTAATCCCAGGGACAGCAGCCCTGGATTTTTACATTGCTTCTATCATATGTTTCTCCTGAGCCCAGAAAAAATCTGTGGTTTCTCTGGTTTGTCCACTAAGCTCTTTCATGAGCCCTTTAGTGGCCCACAGGCTGTCTGGCAAGGCTTGGTCCTGCTTCACCAGGTGGAGAGGCTGCAGGTCCTGCTGGATGTGCCTACTGATATTAATGCAGCAAGCCGGCCTCACTGTCTTGAGTTGTAAAGCTCTCCCATAATAAAAAAAACAGATTTATGGACAGGAGATGCTTATGTGGTGTATTGGTAATAGCTTTCTCCTTGTAGAAATATATATTCAAAAAGATAGAAATGTTGAGCTGTCAAAAAAGTGATTGAAGCAGCTACCTATTATCTTTCAGAGAAAAAAATGCTCATTTGTCACTGACCATCTTCTCTTGATGTGGTTATCCCCAATTAGGCTAAAAGTGCCAGAATTACAATATAGTGTCTGCCAATTTAGCTTTACAATGGCTTGATAATTATAGAGGAGGAAAATAGTATGTCTGGAAGGGTGTTAACTGAAGAGCAAGGGGCTGTGTAAATAAACTTGACAATGATATAGAAAAGCAAGAAAAAGACACTACTGGATAATAGTGTTATGGTGTGCAGGAGTTATTTACGTGCAACCAGAGCTTGTCACAAATAATGAGAATTAGAGGAAAGCCMCTGCCCTTGCATGCCAGGCTCACCATGGAACCTTTTTGCCTCAAAAATGCAAACATGGGAGTTTAATTTGCTTTCTGTGTTGCATAATGCAGAAAATTAAAACTATGTCTTCTGACTGGGCCTAAAATGTGGTCATGGTATCAGCCTTCACCTACCAGCTCTCCAGGCAAGTTCCTCTTCAGAGGTCAACCAGCTCCAGAGAAGAGTGGGAAGGGGAATATGGTGCCTGGGAACGTGGTTTTTTTGTAGAAGCCATGGGTTTTGGGTGGTGAGGGAACTCCGAAGARCTGTAAGGCCTCATGGTGAAAACTACAAGAGTTAGCAACACTAGATACTACTCTGGCCTTCCCTTCATCATCAAATAGTGATTACAGAAAGCTTAGACAAATCTTCTATTGATTTCTATGGATTTAATCAGAGACCTTTATGGCTTCAGAAGGTCTTCAGCCTCTTTTATGTGTAAAGAATATTAAATTGCAGCACAAAATCCTGCATCCTTCACCTACTTAAACTAAGCTTCTTCAAGACAGTTGTAGAGTTTGTCTACATGTGAGCCTCATCTGCCTGTTTTCTGAAGTAGTTTAACCTTGTTCTGAACAAATGCAAGTTTTCTTTGCTATGGCTTGTCTTGACCAGAAGTTATGGTTAGTGCAGCTCTACTAATTATTAGAAAAGTAGATTAGCATAGATACAACACTGTGCTAACATGACCCGATTGCTTTTAGCCTGCCCTGAGCATGTGCAGAGTGAGCTGATGTTTGCCTGGAGAACACTGTGTCAATGTTCTTTTCCCTAAATTAAAAGGAAGGCTTGTATAGCATYCAGCAGAAGGTCCTGCTCTGTGACAAGGTCTTTTATCTGCACTAAAAAATAAACAAGGATCTTATCCATAGCTAATAAATATCTTCAGGTTTTGGCCCATGGAAATGATAAGTGGGATAGGTCTGTCGGATTATGAGGTGTACATAAGATTTCTCAATTTTTTTCTAACTGTGGCTGTGCATTAATGGAGACACTATGCCAAAAACTACCCAGTTTCATGATATCCAGTATATTGCATAATGCCTCACTTTGTCAGTAGAGAAAAAAACCCAAACAAAGCTAAACAAACAATATTCCTTCTCCTCTGAATGAAGAAATGTAAATTTTTATTTATTAATGTCATTGTGACACAGAAAGCTTAAAAACTGGAAGCAAGCTCGCTATTCAGGATTGAAAAGCAGGAGAGCAGGCAGCAGTTGCCCTGCATTTTTAAGTAAATCAATCGCACAGATTATTTTTAAGTTACTATCCTGATTTTGTGGGACTGCACTGCTGTTCTTGCACAGGGAGTATGAATCCCACTGCCTTTTGCCCCCTCTCTGGAATCAAATTGCCTCCCTGTGGTTTTCCAGCAAACACTTTGACATGGGGAAAGTAATGTTTTGCACAGTTTCACATTTTGTTTATTTCTTTTAATGCAACATAACGTCTGGGAATAAGGGGGGGAGAAAGCCTGTGTCTGCAGCCAGCAGATGCCCCCTGGATTGCCAGTGGCCAGTGCAAAGCAGTTTGGTTGGGTTCTCACCTACAGACAGTAGGTAACATCCCATGTAGCATCCTGTGGTGTTAAACATCCTATGTGAGAAAAGCTCTACCACGCTCCTTGAGAGCCATTTCCCTGCTGAGTAAGTCTCATACTGACAGTTTTCAGGAAAATTGCAGTTATCCAATTCACCCCATTAAGAACTGTTTTCCATCAAAGCAGTCAATGTTCAACTGTAACCGAGGTTGCTGCTTGCGTTGCTGGTGAAGCACTGCCTGTAAGTGTAMGCAGTAATGTTGCAGTAGAATGGCTGACTGTATCACTGAAGTTCAGCCTAGCAAGTGCCTTCACCACCCTACCCACTCTCTTATTCATTTCCCCACTTTATACAGTTCCTGCCCTCGACTATGCTGCCAAGGCTGCCCATATGGCTGCTTTGGGCTTGAACAGAGTTAACTGATCTGGATAAGAGCAAAGTTTGAACATTAGTTTTCATCTGGGGTGTGTACAAATACAGCCTACCACAGCTGTGCTACGTTGGGTGTCTTCCAATCTTCCTCTCTAGTCAGGTTTCATAGCTCTATCTAGGGATACGTAAATATTTCTGAATCTGGCTTTAAGTGATGAAGGTGCCTCAATACCATCTATTTTCTCTGAAACAGGCCATATTCTTCCCGACTTCTTCATGCTGAAGTAACACAGCTGAGCATCCTGGTCCCATGCCGTCTCACAAAGGTGCCTCTCCAGTATTTCACAAGGTTCGTTGGTCCTTCTTATCTGTGCTCTCTCCAGTCCCCAATGCGTTGCTCTGTGCATCAAGCCTGGCAGCGTGCACTGAGCAGCAGCGTGGGGGAGTGGCAGCGCTGTAACCCTCCAGCCCCACACAAGACATCTGGGTGCGTGCCTAAACCTCACGTAAAGCAGGACCTTCCTGCTGCAGGGGCTATCTCTTCTCCCCCTCCTTTGCTGTTGCCCTTTGTCCCTCATCTGTCCGTGATGGGGGCTGAGGACACCTGCCTGCCTCCTGGGCAGCCTCGCGTCAGTGGGGCACCTCTCACTATGTGTTCCTTCGTAGGAGACCTCGAACACTGTACAGCAATGCGTGTTGTTCCTTCTGGTTTCATGCAATTGTGAACTGCGTAAGAACAGAGGCATGTCCAGGGCTCAAAAACGTCATTCGAGGTAACTGCAGGCCTGGGATGAGCCAAGGTCTCAGAGGTTTCAAGGTTTCACATTAATGCCTCCTGGTGATGCACCCAGCAACTGAGAAATCCTTTTCAGGTCCTGTGTTTCAAGAAAGACTTGCCCTGCTTTATATCCTTCAAAAACTGGCTATATTATGCATTAAAATGGCAAAAAATACTTAGTAGGATCTCAGCTGTTAAATCTTCCTGGCCTGGCATCTTACTCACCTTCCCTCCTCACTTGCACTCCCGTGGCTTGGGGGAGTCAGGCATATGGGCACTTTTAAAAATCTCCTTAGGAGTCTGTCTGCTTCTCCAGGCATTTAAATACTTAGGAAATTCTGGCCTGTTGGCACCTTAACAAGTTTAATCTCTACATATTTCATCTATTTCCAGGAGCACCCAGAGTTTGGGAGCACAGAAGTTGGTGGTGTCCCTGCAAATTCTGCAATCAAATAAGCTGGTTACCAAACATACTGAATAACTAAGAGAAAATTAACAACCTAGTAGTATGGTTAATTTGCGTCCTTTTAATGGTTTCCTTTCATTTCCATTCACTTGGAAAGAACTTGACTAAATGGCAAAAATAAATACCTATAGAGTCACCAGGCCAAACGCATTCCTGATGTAAGGCCAATGAAGTTGCACTTGGGACAAATTTAGCTCAGTGGGTTTAGGTATGCCTCTATTTTCCATGTTAAAGGACTCACAGCCGATAGAAAGCACATCTCAGCACATTCACGCAGTCCGTGAAGTGAACCCATGTTTCATGTCATTTAAATCTGAAGACATACTATGTTTCATATTTCACATCAAATAAGCCTTACAAAGCTATTTCAGCCTATTGCTGTCCTTCATGATGCAATCGCCCACAAAAGTTGACGTAGCTGGCCTTTTAGGGATTTTTGCCTCTTCAGGCATGCCCCAGTGGATGGAGCAGAGCCAGGGCAGGGGGATAAATGCCCCTTCCTTCCCCGGCACTGAGAGCTATAACACAGAGAGTTGTGAAAAAGGATTCAAGACCAAAGCTTCTGAGCCTCCGTCCAGTGCCTCCCTGCAGAAGGGAGCATGGGGGCCATAGAGAATGGGGAACGCACTAGAGCAGGATGGATGCAGTTTCCCTTTGGGCCAAGCACACGACACAAAAGCAGTTTGCAGTTACCTTTCTGTTCCCTCCTTATCGCACTCCCCCTCTGCTTTTGTGAGCCCAGCGTGTCAGATCCCAAGGATCTATCCCAAAATATTTAGCTCATTTTGTACGTATTACCTTCAAGTAATCATACACCACTGAGTCATACATCATGGGATTAACAATCCTACACATGGTATAAACAGAACCTAAATAAAATCCCAGAAAAAGGATATTGCCTTTTAAATAAGTCCTGACAGCTGTGGAAAATATTATGCCCCAATACAATCCTCCCATACGACATACATTAATACAAAGAGAACCCCAAACTGTTCCTCTGGATATTTTGTAAGGTTTTATTTTATTATGGATTGGACATATTGAAGTAAGACTATAATCTTATTGTGCTCTGACCTGTGTTTTTACTGCACTGTATAAACAGCAGTTACTATGTTAGATGCAGAAATGTTTACAGAAAAAAGAAATAAAAACAAACGGATTTATTGTGTTGCAGAAATTTGAAACAGGGCCGAAAGGCTGCCCATGTGTTTTGTGCTCGTAAGACCTTTCTCTGATGGAAACAGACAGCTTAGACATGACAGAAGCACAGAGAGGTCCTGCGCTATCAAAAATAAAATGTAATATCCGCAGAGCACCGACTCTCTCCAGCCCGCCTCGCCTACAATCAAAGCCCTTGATACAGCTCTTGCTGTTGTCTGTTCACATACAGCAGGTTTGGGATCTAATTTTTTTAATAGATTTTGAAATTGCTTTTAAGTGCTAGTGAAAAGTGCCAGATTGACAGCTCTGGAGTCTGGAGTCTCCTTTTAACCACAGAAAGAGTATAGCATGGGAAATGGCAAAACAAACTTCCTTCCCCAGCCCCATCAGCGCCAGGGAGGAGGGAAGCACAGTGGGTTATCCTTCCCTGCTGGCTTCTCCACCAAAACGCCCAGAGTGGGTGGCCACCAGCCTTCATGGGCTTCAGGGCGAAAAGTCACCCGAGGTACCCATAAAACTGGTCCAGGTAGGCAAAGCACAGGGGAAAACAAGTCCCCATTTTGGGAAAGCCTTTCTCTCCTCCTCTCTTTGAAAAGTTGACTTTTTCTCGAGACAAAGATCATTAGAGATAACTGAGCTTTTTCACGTGTCGTAATTTGGCTTCTTTTTTCTGTTGACATTTTTATTGACAAGCATTATCAACTTCAATGCCAGCACGATCATTTAGATTTTTCATTTTTCCAAATTCTGTGTTTTTGGCAGAAAAGAATGCTAATAAACATGTCAGTGATATCCTTGATAAGAACATTGATTAAAAACATCATATGCAAAATCTTTAGCTATAAAACACAGAAGTGAAAAACTGGCCTATTTTCAACTCCACAAAATGGAAACAATTTTGAAATTTTTTAAGATTTTTCTGTTTTACGTTTCAACCAGCCTTGTGATCCTCCAAGTCAAATCTCCACAGGCTGCTCAAAAAGGGTAAAAAAAGTCTCTTAAAATGAAATCCTGGCCCCATTGAAATCATCTGCAAAGCTCCAGTTGAATTCAGCCCAGCTAGAATTTCACCCCTTATTTGTATACTGAGCAAATCTGATCTGGAGTCGGTAACACATAATAAACATGGGACCCTAGGATGCCATTTTTAGTCACTTTTCAGGGGAGAGCTGTGCTTTAATTTATTTTGTCAACTGTTTCCACTTAGGTTTTTCCTATTAATGCTTCTGTTACCCACTGCACAGTAAGGTTATACCTCATATAAGTTCTTCTTTTCCCTTAATAGTTGTGGTACTTTTGCAAATGTTACTCTCTTTAATATGTGATTTCAGAATAATGAATGCTTGTCAAACTGATTTTTTGCTGTCTTAAAATGGGTGGATGTGTTAAGCAATTTGTGCTAAGAAACAGGCATGATATGACTTAAAAATGACAGTGGGACCACAGAATGGGCTGAATTATCCAGAGCATCTTCCCAATAATCAGATGTCAGCTATTTGGCTGTTAAAAGGATGGTTCAGAATTCGTGATACTCCAGATGAATTCTGTCCCTTTCAAACCTCCATTGTACRATGTCTGTGTATACATGAAAAATGAATTTCTGAGATTAACTGTATATCAGATAAAACCCTGAAAAATTCTGACAGTCACCAAGTAGGATAAGGAAGGTGACACACAACCTTTCACCTTCATAGAAAAGGAAATCATAGTCCAGGTGCTATTCTTAGTAACATCAAGAATAGTTTGTAACATTAAATAGACCAGGGATGTGAGGGGGTTATCCTGAAATAAGAATTAGCCAGAAAACAGAAAAAAAAAGTGATGAAGAAGTTTCCTGTTTTTTTTTTTCTCTTTTAGCATTGAACAGTACAAATCTTCCCCTCATGAAGAGCTCCTTGAGAAGATAAAGGCTAGGTGTTCTGAAAAAAGCTCATTGACAAATACCACTTTTTGGTGGAAATATTTACAATGTAATAAATAAAATAAACAGCTGTATCAAAATTAGCTTTTCTAAAGCTAAAACCATTCAGATTTTAATGTCTAATCCCCTGGATGGTTCCAGGACTGGGACAAATACTGGCTCACCCTGCCATGCTCCAGCTCCATCCATGCTTCCAGCAGTGCAAGGCTCCAGCATCTCACCCTGCAGGCTGTGAGCTGCCAGCCTTTCAGCTTATGGTAGTTTTACATATAGAAACAATGTCACTAAATCACATTAAATGTTGAAAAGAGTAGATGTCAAGAAATGATCATGTTGGTATAGACCTCCAAATTTTGGAGGAAAGAAAGAACAGATATTTCTAATATATGTATGTATGTATTTAAAATGGGCTGTTTGAAGTTGCTCAGAGATTGGGAAAGCCTTAGGGAGATGCCTAAATCACTGAATGCAGGTGATGGTAGGCAAATAAACATTAATTACACAGTCTTGTGAATTTTATGTATTTTAGACTCATGGAAAACAGGGCTGAAAAGAAAGTCAAGAACTTTCTCCGTTGAGGTGGAATCAACTTTTCTGTTGTGTGGAGTCTAATCTGCATCTTCCTAGCTAGATGAAGGGTTTGAAGCGATCAGAAGTGCATGATCTATGCAGATTGCCATCTGGCCTTGCTTTCAGGCAGCAGAGCTGATGTGTTACTGTGATATAGGCAGGAATTAAGTGATTCACCTTGATGCTGAAAAAGCTTCCTCAACCCAGCATTGAGAGTACTCGCAACACCACTTCTTACCAGTCTGTTAGTGGACTATGACTGAGAAATATTCAGAAATGTATGGGCTGATAAGACCTTCAAAACCTGCTTTATAGCGAAAATGGAAAGAAATGTAACCTATTTATTTTGTCAGACAGAAAGTGGGGCACGGTTGCAGATGACGGAGAAGCAACTCCAACAGCTCACTGCTGCTAAAAGGGATGGCTCGGATGCATGCCCTCTGCTCTGGGGGCCACCTGCGCATCCAAAATCCCTTGTGGGCAGGAGATTTTGGATATCAGATAGGTCTCAATTCTATCAGTGCAAAGGGAATAAAAATCAGTGGCTGAAAAAGGGAAACTTTACAAGGCAGTGATGTTTTCTTCACAAAAAGAAGCCAGTTATCTCTGACTGCTGGAACGGCTTCTCCAAGGCTGTAGTGGATTGCCCAAACTGGAGATGTCTGTTAACGTTCTCCAGCTCAACCAGAAGGTATTGGTTTGGTTCAGGAATCGCTTCATGGCCTTTGTTATTTTATGGCCTTCGTTATATCAAAAGTCAGACTAGGTGATCATAACAGCCCCTTTCAGCCATCGGATCTTTGGATCTATTATACAGTTTTAGAAAAACCCTATCCTGGCTCCAACGAGTTACATGTGGTATCAGTGAAAGTCAGTGGAGAATATTGCCTGTTGAGGTATGTGTGCTCTCAATGTATCATTGTACAAATAGGTACTGTGTACAAAGAGAAAGATAGGTGAGCGTTTGTGTGAGTATGTGAATGAAACAAGATGATGCACTACAGAGCGAATGAGAGCTCAATAAAATGAATCTCTATGTAAAACCAGCCATCTAATGGAAAAAGAGAGAACAGATGGTGAAATAACTCTCTAAACAAGCTGCTGCTTTAGACGCTGGCCTTCCACAAACAAGTTGCAAGTATTTCTGATCCATGGTCCAGTGATTAAAGAGACGAAATTCAAAGGAAAAAGTGGGGGAAATCAAAGAGGGGGGAAAAAGAATGCATAAAACCCCAACCCAGTTTAAGTTTCATAGTGGAATATCAAAGCAATATTGAAATATAGGAATATCAAATACCAATACTTTATTTTTATGTTTTGCATTTACTGAATCAGTTTCAATTGTATGAAGCCCTCTGCCCTTAAGCCCTATGATATAAATTTTATTGGATTTAAAGGAAACAGATTGGGAATCTGGGACAGAAATATATATATATTTTACCAGTACAGATTTTATGGTTTTGCCAGAGGAAGCTTCAAAACCGTTTGAAGTGCTGCTTATTTAGTACTACTAACATATTCAGGAGTTGGGGATGGGAAGAAAGAGAGATGTAAGGGAAGGCACAGAGATCTGTGCAAAGACCAAGTAACGTTCTCCCCCTGGAAGCAATAAAGTGATGAGAGGCTGCAAGTGTGCCTGGGGACGTGTGAGACAGAGAGCGAGGGAGGTGGAGGTGGTGGAGAGGAGGAACTCTAGCTGCTAGCAAGGCCAGATAATGTTTCCACCTAATTTTTTCTTTGCCAGTCTGAGGGCAAATGCCCTAACCTCATCATCAGACAGTCAGCTGAGATGACAATGGCCATTAACTCCCTGTTGCCGAACGCCTGCTGGCAGAAGGGCAGCCAGATGCCCCTTTGCAGGTGTTGCCCAGGAGGCTTCATCCCTCACGCTCAGGACAGGGTGACCGTCTAGCACCTTCCCTGTGACCAGCTAGCAGGCACCTAGCCCAGCACCTCCCGAACCCCTCGGGCACACAGTGGCACTTAAGAGTGCGTTAGCCAACATTTGAGTTGTTTATTTTTGTCTTACGGTCTGTAATCAAGTAAGAGGAGAAGCAGTAAAACACTGCGTCTCTGACTGAAGCTTTGCCCTCCACTGGGTGTTGCAGGAGACCCTCGCACTTTGCTCAGGCAGAGGGCTTGCAGGGGAATTTGGCCTTCAAGCCACCCAGGAGAGGTCCTGGGCACAGAAAGAGGGCTGGTCACCCTTTTTGCCTCCCAAGTATTTCCTCAGTCTCTGAAGAAGAGGTGCTCGAGGCACCTCTCTGGTTTTCAGGAAAAATGTGAGCGTTAAATTGAAATCTGAAATTTGTAAAACTGACAGCCAGAGATCTGGTTGTCCATTAACAGTCTTTGTCACCATGGTGCGGAGGGGTCATATATTCATGTTTTCCAAAGACTGGCTGTCTGCTTGGCCACCTCCATTTCTGCCTCCTACCAAGCCCTTCTGGCCAGGGATGGAGGCTGTACCACTGGGAGACTTAGGCTGCATCTTCCTCAACTTTAGAAAAGTAAAACTCCATTCCCTATGGAAAGCTGCTTTACTGAGAGGATGAGCAGCTCATTGGTCATAACTCCTCATCCTGCCTACTTCAGCTATGTGTCTTTTGAACTGGTTGGTGGCAGAGCCAGCTGATGGTGATGACCCAGATGCCTGAGCCACTCCATAGCAGGAGTCATCATTTAGGATGTTAACAAGGAGAGGGAATTAGTCCCTATTTTACTCTTTCAACTCTTGTATGTGAGAAGGTAGGGGAGAGAAAACTTCTTCCTGGAGAATATAAGGAAAGGTGGAAGAATGTGCAGAAGGTAGGGGAAGCTCTAATATTTCCCAAAGGTTTGGACTATGACAGTGCCTCCTGGCCATGGGGAAGCTGAGGAAGCCACAAGCTCCTGGACTTCCATAGGTGAGGCAGGTATGGGCAAGAAGATGAAGTGTGTAGTCATGGTGGTGTCAGCTTTGACCTTGGACACTGAGGAATTCAGATGTCTCCATCATCATTGGTTAAGTAAGGGGCCACAAATGGACCAGCCTACCACAGGGTAGGAGAAATGGAGTTGTTCCTGAGGGAGGGGAAGGTACTTGGAGGTAGCTGAAACTGAATGCAGAATGGGTGTCAAACTGCCTTTCTTGAAACATGTGTGGCTGGGTGTTTAGTTCTGGTGGTCAGTGACTGGTGTCCTTCAACCATGAGTAGCTCTGTGTTTCCTGAGTATCCCCAGAGCTGCTCCAGGCACAGGGCGAAAATGGGAAGGCAGAATATCTGGTGGAAAATGAAGACTAGGGAGTCTTGTTTGCGGCCTCCACTTACATTACTCAAAAATATTCCAAAAGCTCTGCCAGAAGAGATAGGACCAGGCAGTTAAATCCTCTGCCACGGATGGGAGGTCATGCAGCTCTGAAATGTAAGGTTCATATCTGAAGGGCCTTAAATTCACCAAAATGACTATTTGTATAAACATATATACTGCAGAGTAATCTGATTTATTTGGGCATTGGTTATTGCAAGTGTTTACTAATGTCTGTTTATGTTGCCATCACTAGGTACTGTTTTAAGTCACTCTTTACACTCACCCTTATGCTAATGTGTCACCACTTGTCACTAAATTACATTTTATATATGTAACATCTTTAATAAGAGAGAGTCCCAGCAAATAATTTCTAGAAAAATATTTTTGTTAAGCCAAGTCCTGAGTTCACTTCAGCTGTGTTTGTCTTCTGTGAATATTGTAGAGAGCGACTTTGCTAACAGTGATGTTTTCAGGAAAAATGAGTGCCGAGTAGATACTAGAGAATATCAATGGAAAGTAAACTATAACTATGTAAAAGTGCGCATTAACACCTGTCTTGTGGTAATCCAAAGAGAGGCAGTAACATGTAATGTGTTCAATAAATTTAATGTTGGATATTTCTAATTGCTCACTAGAAATATTTTTGCACTGATTTTTTTTTTTTTTTTTTTTAAAGAAAAGACATTTAGATTTTAAAAAATTCTTTCTCCTTCTTCTGAAGGAGCCTGTATTAACCAAGAAACAGTTCTCTATTCTGGCCTTCCTTTCCTATTTCAACGACCAAACTTTCTGTATAAAGCGCTTAAAAATCTGAAAGAATTCTCATGAGATTCTGTGTAGGACCTGAAAATCTAGTGATCAAGAGTTACAATAATTCATCTGAATAAACATATTAAGTAAAAAAAATTATTTGCCAATTATCTAATTTGAGAACTAAAAATACTTTGTGGAATGATCTGGAACAAAAATAAAAGGGTAATTTATACTCAGTTATTAGTGGGATTTCTCAAAACCACACTGAACATCCCCCACAGGTTTCATGATAATGTGAAACTAGAATAAAAAATTAATATCTTCCAGTGATAAAATATTTTTCTTCCTTTTGACCTCAAGGAAAACTTTAATTGAATTCACTGGACTACAGTATCTAGGCTCTGAAAAGAAGGTTATTGCTATCCAGTGTGGAAAATGTCATCCTGTGGGAGAGGAGGGATAACCATAATACCAGTAATACTGGACAAAAAATCATCCATGTGGCTGCTGAAGGAAGACAACTATAGCATTAAAAAAAAAAAAAAAATCTTTACTATTAAATTACAATGTGTACTAAAACTTACACTCTGAAACAGATTTTCTTGTGCATAATCCTGGTTAATAAAATGGTTGAAGGGTTTGAATATTTTTTAGCTGATGGTTCTGACAAGTTAAGACTAAATATACATTGCAGCAACCACCGTTGTATATACGTTTCGTGCACAAATGGAGAAAATAACATGTTGACTGTAATTTCATAAGACCAGAGGGATCAGTCTCAGATTCGTATCTTAAGATAAAACGGTGCAATTACCATTGCAGTCCATCTTTCTGGAATATCTTCAATCAAAGAAAAGTCAACCATAATTGTGGATTTCAATGGAATATAGATGTAGCAGAAATGTTTCAGACCACTGTGATTACATCATCTGCATCTTGAAGATCCCATGCTGTTCGCTCCCAAGCCCAGCACAGCCACAGCTCGCTCAGTGCGTTGTAAACATCAGGGATACCGTACAGATGAAGAGAAAACAAACAAAACCCAATCAGGGCTTATAGGGATTAGTGTGCCAACATATGCAGGTTTGCTAACATGCCCAGGGAGTGGAGGGTGAGGCTCAGGGGTCTCGACCACGGTCCCACCCAGCAAGCTTTGCTCAAGCCCATGGTGGGTGGTGGAGGAACCAGGGCTGATGCCATTGCCCATCAGTGGGTCCCTCTAATGAGACCACGAGGCCAGAGGAGACTGCCTCCTTCTATGGACAGTGACCTCAGTTTGGGACACCTGGAAGTTTGATGAGGAACAACTTCTTATCCTTGGGGAGAGGAATAAATGAAAACAGACCTGATAAATTAATCCCCATGTTAGCAGGGCAGGGCTAAGACACGTGTCCTCTTTCCCTCTCTTGCAACATGGATGGACCTCACTGGGATGCTCCTGTTCTGGCACCTCCTGCTGAAAACTTCTGCCTGCTCCGGGGCACAGACAGTTGGACCCGTCGTCTGTAGGACTGTCAGGTCCATGATGGATGGGAGGGGAACGAAAGGCAGGAAGATGGTGGAGAGCAAGGGAGAGCGCAAGAAGGATCCCCTAACACCATTACCACCCTCAGCTTTTGGTTTCTTTTCCGTCCCACAAGGCACTGTGTATACATTGTGTATCCTGCTTCTCAGCCATAATAGACCAATGTGACATGCCACATATGGTGCCATGGACCCCTTTTATTTAATCCACCCTTGAAAAATAATGCAGTACCACTGCCATCTCACAGACTTATGCAAGTTATAATAATCACCATTTTAATTTTTCCCACAACTTTGAGGCTTAATAGCTTTAAAATCTTACAAGTTGTAAAAACAATTAAAGCAATAATTTTAAAAATAAGCAGAATGGGACCTTCAAAAGAATGTGAACCTTTAACACTTCACGGTTAAATAAGGGCCTTGTAATACAGTCACTTGAAGGCCAGCCCTGAGAAAACGCAGAAGCATCCTGTGAATTTGTTGATGCTAGTTCAGACAGACTGTTTATTTTCATGATTTCATGGAAGAATTTTAATTTAATGAGTGTTTTATACACTAATGTAAAGCATAGTTTCAACCCTATAATTATAGTGTCAAAATATTTCTGCTTAAACAGCAGCAGCTGACTACAGAAATGTGATTTACATCTGAATTGTATCAGGGGGACACTGCTAAAAATAATCAGCATGTGCCTCTTAATTGAATAAAAAAATTAACAAAGAATATCAATGTATCTCTCAGCCTAAGCCTTTCTGCCTTTCATTTAAATGCTCTGCTTATTTGCTTATTGCCTCTTTAGGGCTAAGGTTTCCAGAAAAAGTATAGGCACGGAATGGCTGTGTGTCATTTTGCCCACCCGTTTCTCCCTATTGCACACATAGCGATGGGAAATTGCATGAGCAAATTGTCGGTTCCTGTCATTGGGAGCCTACATTTTTTGAAAATCTCACCATTAATCTTTCAGCTCAGTTTTAAAATAACCAACTGCCATCATGAAACAGGTTTCTCATGCTGCTTAAGGCTGTCAGCAGGTTTTGACCAGTCCAGGCCACATTTTGCTCTTGGAATGGGGTTAGAAATCTTTTTTTTGTTATTGCTCCAACTGCTGTTGGAGAATTCATCTTTTGAGGTAATGCCTAGGGCAGCTTCAGATGGGAGAAATCTCAGTTGTGCACTCCCAATGTGTTTGCACTGCCACACCACTGGAGACGGGAGCGCAGCCCTACTGCAGCTGCCCTGGGCTTTGTCTAGCCCTTGTCCATCAGTAAGGCAGGGTTATTCTCTGTTAGTCTTACAGTACCTTCTAGAGGCCCTGGATGAAATGGCATGCTGTTGTGCTGGGTGTTTTATGCACTTCCTGGGGAGGGATAGTCTCTTCCCCAAAGAAACTACAATCTACAAGCCAAAGCACACAGGGGAAGGACCTTTATCTTTACTTTGGAAACAAAGGGCTGTTGTTGAGTCTACATCCACATCCACTGCGGGTGGAAGGACATGGGATCCTTCTGAATATATACCTCTGCCACGTGCTGGCTCCCTACTGGGGGATGCCAACAACCCCCCTCTAAAATCTCCTGTGCTCACAGTTCCCATTGTAAGAGAGGGAGAGGTGGTAAGCAAGGGCACCAAGGGCTATGTCTCCAGTTAAGTCATCCAGGGAACGCAAACGTGAGAGCTCATCATAGCATACACCTGCCCTCCAGTCTAGAAAAGTTCCAGGATTATGTTAACTTTCAAATTCAACCAGGAAATCTGTGGTGAAGCAACAGCTCTTTGCCCAAGATGTTTTGTTTCATTCATGCAGGAGAATTTGGGAGGAAGAGAAGCCGATGATGTTATGTCACATACACAAGTATGCCTTTGTTTGTCTTGTCTTCAATGGATGCGTAGCCTGCTCCTCCTCTTTGGTGCTGCCTGAGCTTTTGTGGGTTTAGATTAAGCAAATCTGTCTTGCTTCTTCAAAGAGGGTTTAAGATAGCTAGCTAGTCTGCAGGAGACCCTCACTCTTTTCTCTCAGCTTTCAGCTTTGGGCCAGCCCCTTTGCACATAACAGTGCTTACAACCAGCACTTTCTTTTCCAGCCAGGACAGCCTCAGCAGACCACTCCAGCAATCACGCAGCCAGTGTCAGCAGCCCAGGGTTTAGCAAGGAGCAGCACAATGCAGCCCCAGTGAGTTACTGAGATCTCCAYGGCTCAGACTGGTAGACAAACACTGTGTAAATCTGTTTTGTGCTGTTTGGTTGCTATTTTCTAGCCTAAGAACATATGATTATGGCCTTGTACAACCAGTACGTGATCATGAATGAATCTGCAAGTTAGAAGGAAGTTTCTATTATGTGTGGCTAAACTGTATAAACATTGCATGTGTGCATTATATATTGCATATGGGCATAGAGGTATATGCATGCATACACACATGTATATGTATAAATATTATGCTTCCTTTATTTGACGAAGCACAAATTTTGGGTCCTCTAGAATTCAGGGCCTGATCCTGATTCTTATATATGTATTAGCTTTAGTTCATTGTGTTCCTGCAGCACCAGATGCTTCCCAATGCCAGCAATGTGATATGAAACCTTTTTCACAGGGCAGGATCCTAAAGTTTTGCTATGGCCTTTCATGACACTAGGATCAATGTATGGATGAATCTGGTATTCGTATAGATTTCAATGTCTCTGTGGGAACTGCATATGCTCTTTTTATTTTATACTAAGATTCCAGTAAATTGTCCTTTGGATTTATTTCAAAGAAGGAAAAGGGGGGAAAAAAGGCAGTAAAGATTGCTCTTCTTATGCTTTAGTTGTTTTTTTAACTCAATTATATTTTGACAATTCTGTATGAAACTTTGGAGTATGTCTTTGTTTAAGCAGTATACCTTCCATAGGAATAGTCAGTTAAATGTATATGGCTAGTTTCAGGCATAACAAGCTTTGACAAGGGCATTTAGCGGTTGTAATTCAAATCTAATTCAGAACATCTTAGCGCTGGACCTGTCAAGCACTTGAAATGCACTGTAGCTGCAAAACCAAGGGATATGGTCCCAGTCGTGCTCTGTGTGGCATCAAGCTGATGTGTCAACAAGAGCAGTTACAATTACAGGTTCTTTCAAGCATACTAAACTAATTTACAGTACTCTGAAAATGTGGGAAAAGGCCTTGCTAACATAAAAGTGTACAGGATTTTTACACTGCAAAGGCAAGGCAAGTGGCATGGCCATTTTATTCAGGAGTTTAAATGTTATGCAGTTTCAGTACCACCTTTGGGGGGGGATTAGATTTGTAACTAGATATTTTATAGATAATAATAGATTTGCCTTGCAGCCATCAAATACCCTTGTCAAATCCCATTAGAATCACATTGCACATTTATTTGAAACCTCAATCTAAAATGCATGGATTTGCTAAATGAGGATGGGGTCCTAATTGCACTGGCACTGACTGGTCCTTTTTGTTTGTCTCTCTTGTTTACCTGATAAATACCATTTACGCTGGCTGCAAAACGCTTAGGCTTCGTCTGCTTACAGGGATTAGAAAACTTAGTGCAAAGGGAGAGGTCTTTCCAGAAGCAGATCTGATCCAAGGATGTCCCACAAAAAACAAGACAGAATTACAGTAACCAACATGTAATTTTAACATCAAGATATAAAAAGACTTGATTTTAAAGTGCACCAGTGATTTAAAGCAGCTGCACACATTTAGAGGGCATTGCTTTAATGTGCACACAAAGGCTAATGGAAGCTTTTACAAAAGAAAAAAAAATCAGGTTTTATGATTTATCTACTTTTTATGCACAACATTATAGGCCCTCCCCCCAGGGACTCATAAATGTGATTTTTACTTCCCAAATTACAAAGCTAGTCAATTATTTGGGAATGAGTCATTCATTCAAAAGTGTCTGTAACGGGATGTGTTAACCATCAGGAAATTTTACACCAATTGGAATTATAAACACCAGGGTAAAAAAAACCTCTTGGCCAACCAGCTATGTCTATTTGTGAAACCTTGAGTATGGAGTGCAGTGTAATGCATGCTGGAGAAGTCCTGAGAAGCTGATTTGGAGGGGAGAAAGGGGTGGTGAATTTTTTTTTTCTTTTCCTTTCGATTGTATAAAATGTGTTTATTTTATTTTGAAATAATGTAGTTAGCAAGTCTGCAGCAACTTGCAGTCAAGGCTCCTAAAGCACCTTATAAACCTTCATCAATTAAGCCTTGCAGCCATGTACAGGGTAAAGAACTATTAGCCCCATTTTATGGAACAAGAAGCTGAGGGCCAGAGGTGGCTGCTGGTGGGCAGACATGCAGGCGTTTCCTTTGGTGGCCGAAACCGCTCCTTCCCCTACCGCAACTCCATCAAGGCCAACAAGAACCAAAGGAGCTGGTTTTGATTTGCATCTGCTTCCCTCTATATCTGCCTGTTGGCCACCGAGGACTCGCATTGACCAACCCAGATGTCATCCCTGGGGTTAACGGCGAGCCCCGAGCACGGATGTGATTGATGACTTGTGCCTAAACTGGTTGCTAAAGGATGTAACGTTGAAACATCAAATTGTTCTTTTGRCCACTGTAAACTCTAGCTGTATCCTAGGCCAAAATTAGAAAACCTCTGGGGATCTTCATTAGACACTAGTCCTCCAAAGAGGACACCAGTCTGACAGAGAGGAAAGAGGAGAAGTACGTATGAATAGACAGGTATGTCTCTGCTGACATTTCCTCTGCTCCTGCTTGATGAGGGAGCAATCTATTAAGTCCCTTCTCATTGTCAGTGCACTTTTCTGGTGAAGACATTCCATCTTTGTTCTCAAAAAAAGAAATTCATACATGCACTTGCAAGTAGGTGAATGAAAAATGAAGGGTGGAAAAGTAGGGATAGTGTATTTATATTGCTACTATTTTTTAAAGTATCATTAGGACCTAAAACATTAGTTCTCTTTTTTCTAAAGGAATTTGAATGTTGTAAATAACTTCAGTGATGGAAATGTTTGCCGTGGTTCTGCCCAGAAAGCATAGCAAAGAACTGTTGCCCTGCTTGTGTGACATCCTGGCTTTTCCACAACTTCTGAAATATATTTTCGTACAAAGCAGACTCTTAATTACTGTATGTAGTCTCCAGGCTCCTAGGTGATAAAACATCTGAAATTTAAATCTCAGCTCCTCATACCCAGAGGGGCCACTGATTCCATGTGCAGAATACCCAAATGCCAATGTAAGGACAGAAGTACAGTCATGGAAAGCTTGGAAAGAAGAGAAGTCACCACATCGCAACATCCTGATGAGGTCATACACAGCAGGTACTTTGGGGATAAGCCATACAAAGGGTAATTCAGACTTGAAGAAATGGCCCACAGGGCCTTGGCTACATATTGTCAAGGATGGGGAGAGCTTCAAGTACAGGAGCAACTGCCACAGATCTTGTCTGCAGGCAGATGCAGAACAGCGAGAGGTGTCATAGGACCTACACCAGAAAGGTGTGTAGCAAGGGCTGAACTGCCTGCCGCTTTATGAGCTAGAGAAAGATAGATCGCAACCCTTACCCCTACTTAGACCACTGTCATAAGGTTCATTTTCTGAGGCTTGCACAATGCTTTGTTTCCTTTTTTGTACTTAAATCTAGACCATTGGAGTGCAGAACCAGGTACTTTGCATCAGGTATTTCCTTGCAGCTGCATTTCTGCTGGCTGGGTTGCAAATACTGTGAACACATGGCTGCCACGGTGAGCTCTGTTTTCTTTTCTCTGGAAATGGAAGAAAAACAAAACAGCATCTCATGAATCCTTTAAAAACTGGGTGTTCAGAATCTGTGTCCAGATTGGAATTATGTGATATAAGCCCATCAAAATGACAGAGGAACGTAGGTTATTTTAAGATAGCAATAAAGCCAAAGCATGCGTCTAAATAATCAAGTTCATTCCATATCCTGTTTGTAACTAATGCCATTATCCAAGCAAAGGCTGGATCATACAAGGACTTAAGAATGGCATTACCATTAAGTGTGTGAGCAGATACACTGCCTTCAGAAAAGCTATACATAACATAAAAATTAAATATATATTTAGGTGTTCACAGAACTAATTTCTAATAAAGCCAGTTATGGGTTGCTGAATCAGGCCCTGAATAGTTTGGCAGTGCATGATGAAAGGTTTCCTTCTGTAAATTACTTTCTGTGAAACACTTGAACTGAGTTCCAGACAAGTGGTAAGATTAAAAAAAAGGTGGAAAATTTCAGAGAAAAATAGATTTCCTGAAGTCTTAGTTAATACTTCAAGAACTTATCTGCTACATAAGCCTAAAGGGTCGGTTGTTAAATTTTTAAGTATTTTCCTGACATGTATTTTTCCAAAGAAATCTAAAAAAAAATTAAGTAGCTTGGGCTCAGGTATTATTTACAGTGCAAATCAAGAATTCTTTTTTTTCCACCAAACTCACATGCCAGGAGTCTGACATAGGATCTGAACCACAGCGATTGAAAATTAAGGAAAGTAAAGGCTATTCTCTTTGTCATCACACTTCCACTTATAGTGATATGCTCTTTTGTTATTAAACAGGCCCAATCAAAACAAAAGGGATACTGTTTCTTTTATGAGTAATGCACTAACCCACCAGCAGAAAAAAGTTCACGTAAAACGTATGGGTTCGGACAGCATAAGATTTATTACGATGGCTACAAAAATTATTCCTTCTTAACAGCACTTAAATTGTCTAATTATTCACAGCTGTTTTCAATTTGTTTCAGGTTCTTAATTAGGGGGTAGGGTCCTCTGCCCAACTCCTAAACTAGCACTGCAAAAACCTAAGAATTGCTTCATGCTAAACCAGCCCAGCCCTGGGGCTGATTAGTGGAATCCACTGCAAGATAATTTGTTATTCATACTTATCCATCTGCCTCCCGCTGGGCTGAGATAAAGATTACAGAGAGACACAATTTCCTTCTTGTTTGTATAATTATTTTGATCCATCAAGGCAATCATGGTCTTGATGGAAAAAAAAAAAAAAGTAGTGTTTGTTGTTCTTTTAGAGGAGCAATGCAGGGTAAACAGATATGTTTGGGAGCCAGCACCTGATAATCTTAATTAATCTCTGGATTTGAGGTTAGGAGATTCTTGTTAAAATTTAGTGTAACAGCAGGAGGCTGCGTGCCTGAGGGGTTCTTGGGGAGCGAATTGATGTGCAGCCTGCAGGTAGAAGTGACTCCCGGGGGTTTTAGACTTCCAGCAAAGAAACTTTCCTGAAGGGTGTTGCAGCAGGGCACAGCTAGTCTCTGCTGACTTTGGATAGGGAGCTAACAGTTTATTGCTGAGAAGAACATGCCAGTTCTCTTTATATATATGGGACCATAAAAGTGGAGGATTATGTCATATTTAGAAAGATGAGGACTCAGTTATTCTTTTCAGGTTGCCTCAGATTTTTCCTAGACATTTTCTTTCCTTTAAATAGTGTCCATGCTTCAAGCATTACAGTTTTGAGAAGTCAAAAGCCAGTGAGACTCCTTGTTCTCCCTCTACCTGTGAAATGGTTGTGCATTTTGCATCAGAAGCATACGTGTAGGTGCAATTCCTGCCCTTGCATGCAGGAATTTGCACTTGGGTTGGATGGCTGACTGGGCACATGCAGTAAAGGGAGCTCGAGCCAGTTCCAGAGGAAGTCTTACTGGTTTAAATGGGAGTGAGATCAGAACCTGAATAAATCTTTCAGGTCACCAGCTGCACTTAGCTGGCCTCATTAAAATTCAGGTCCTTAATATCTGTGGGTGAGTGTATGAAAGGGGGTTATGGGGTGAATTGGTCAACAGATTTTAGGTTTGTTTCTGCTCCCTGTGGACTCCCCTACTGAAAAAGTCCTAAAGAGTTTAATAGGAAAACAGAACCTATGTTATTTTTTTTTAAGTATCCTATAGGATTTAATAGGGAAATATATCCTGACTATGGACATTTTTTTATGGTTCAGATAACTGTAGGCAAGACTGATTTGTGCATTAATGCATTTTTCTAGTGTGTCTCAATTATAGAAACATCTGCACTAAGTGAACTTGAAACCTCTTTGATTCCCTGTGCAAATTCTCACTATTCAAAAGTCCTCATGTTTTCCTATTTCTTGCCTTTAGCTTAATAGTTTCAGAGTGGGTTGCAATAGTATGTAACTGCGTAACTTACAAAGGGAAGAGGCATTTTTTAATATAATTGCTTAAATCCTTCAAATCCTGCATTCAAAAAACATACCTAGCTCAGCACCGATTGATCTCCTGGAGGTTATTAGCAGCATCTGTTATCTCTGGTAGAGACAAAGATTTTCAGCCTAAACAACAGTACTCACCCCACGCAGCACTTTATTGGGCTGGAGAGGTTATATGAATCCCCTCTTACAGTTATGGCTGTTTAATGGAAGAGTGGAGTTTTGTCTGTTTTTCAGCCTGGTACACAGTGTGATTTTCTATTACTCTCTGCTGTCATTTACGCTGGTGCAAAATTAGTGTAAGTTGCTACCTCCCAGCCTTTAGGTGGGCTATTTCACAAGGTGTGGGACAGCAGAGAATTTTTTTTCAGCTAATTGGAAAATGAGATACTACTATCTTAAAACACATCGTTAAGTTTGTAAAGTCCTTTTCCAGGTTCGTATAAGAAGTTTATAGCAAGTTGCTCTTGTTCTGGGTGTGTTGGACAGCACAGGCAAACTTCCGCAGGTCTGTTCAGTGGTGAATGGTTTCGATTCACCGTTCACTGCATGGTGCCTCCAAAGCACAGCTGATACCAGCTCCAGGCTACCAGCAGCACGCTCCCTCTGGTGTGATGGCATGAGACCAGTTTTGCCTCTATCTCTGCATGGAGCCCAGGGGCAGTGTCTGCTTTCCAGCCACTCCTCTGCAACCAAAATACCTCCCCGGGGGTTTTCCCCCTGGGTTTTGCCCACCTCAGGAGGTGCAGAGTCCCTTCCTTCCAGCTGGCAGTGGGCTGCAAGTGAGGGACCTTTGCTATCATCTCACTCGGTAAAAGGCAGTCCAGTTCCTGGAAAGTTTTCTGTCCAAACAAGCACAAAAAAGCGCTAACAAATAATCCCAGAAACAAGGACGCTAAAGTCAATTACTGTCATTACCATAATCAAGAGAGTCACAGGGGGCAAAGGCTGAGTCCTATGGCTCACCCCTTTGGAAGAAGCGAGGAAGACTTTCATTATAGTGGAGAATCTGGGGACAGACTAAACAGGTTGCCCAATATCATCAAGGAGTCTGTGCTAGACTTCAGAATTGAACTAGAGGTTCATATCTCATATATAATTTTTCTGTTTTTTTTTTTTAATTCTCTGAAATAGCTTTGCTTAAGCCTTTCCACCTGGATTATACATGTTGACACAGCTTTCTTACTGGGGCACAAACCTCTGCTGGGTCAATGTATGTTGGTTATCATAGTTACGTGGACATCTGCTGATATATACACTTCTCTTCTGTGTATCTAAGGGCCAATTCCCACTGAAATAGATTGAAAATCTATTATTAATATCACTGACCTTTGCCTCAGACCTGGAGTAAAAGTGCTTGCACAGATCTTTGAAAACTTAAGTTGTACTGTGACCATTGCTGTTGTTTGTCCTCTGCCCAAGCTTGGCAGCAAGTGGATTTTGATAGGAGAAATGGCACTGGCAGCTTTGAGATGGCTGATATCTGAGCCTTGAGAAGGTTCAGTCCAGTTTTGGACTTTTGTGATAGCAGCCTGAAATCTGTCCAGTAAACTCAAACCATTCTGGAGAGACTTCAGAAAAATTTGGACCAATGTAATTTTATGCTTGTATGAATCATCCCGGTGTCTTGTTAAGTCTTAACTTAGTTTACATTTTAGTTGTTCACTGGGACACCAATAAGAAAGAAATATCCTTAAAGAAAAAACAGCTGGTGACTCAAAATCAAATCCTGCTAATATTTCTCTCCCAATAAAATTGGTATCACTGATACGAAGGCAAATTCTTCACATTATATATAATATGATATACTATAATACATAATAGAATATATATGCACACATAAAACCCTAATGCTTTAAGAGCTAGGATTTAGAAAATATATAGGGAAACAAAATTACATTCACTGCTGGGCACCCTGTTACCAAAAAGGATCTAGATAAACTGGAAGGACTTCAAAGAGGAGATGTTGAAGGGACTGGGAATCCAGGGGAATTGAATTATGAGGAAGGATTAAAGCACCTAAAACCTGTATCTAGGAATTATTGAGGAGGTGGCTCAGGGCTCTGACTCACATCAGAACTGGCACTGTTTTCAGTTGTCATAGGAAGGTAAATTGAAGCCAGGGCTGGTTTACGCTGGGCTGTAACCTGCCATGGTTTTGATACGGCTCCACAGGCAGCTGAGTCGTCTCCGCAGCGGGGCTGGAAACCTCGAAACGCGGGGCTGGAAGGGGCAGCCAGGGGCTGAAATGCCATCGCACTGCACGGGAAGGCTGCTCCGTGCCGAGAAGGAGATCAGCGATTCCCAAGCAAAGCACTGGCACCCAGGTTGGGAAACTGCACCCAACCACCTAATCAGCAGGAGCTTTGCTTTTCAAGGGTACTGGCGACTGCAAGGCTGGACCCCGAAGGGCTGCCATGCCTTGAACTGCTGACAAGGTCCAGGTGCCACTTTCTAGATGCTGTTGTCCCCGCATGTGGCAGTGGCGTTACCCCAGGGGCTGTGCTCCAGCTGGGAAGCACAGGGATGCAGCAGGAAAATACAAGTATCCTGCAAATGGCTAACTGAGAAATGGGAGGAATGGAGTCATCTGCTCATGGACACAGAGGCAGGGATCCAGGTCAGACCCTGAGGTCCAGATATGTAACCAAACCAAAAAGTTCCCTTCCCTTGTAGCACAGCCAGGTGAGAGGGAATACCAGGAACATATACACATGAAATCAGAAAAATAGGAATCGTATCAAGAAAAATTCTTAATGGTAAGACATCTACTTGTACATGGACTGCTTGCTCTTTTCCCCATTTTCAAATTTTATTTTTTTTGAAACAGACTTTTTTCACAATAACACATTTATAAACTTTCTCCATGCCCCCTTGGGAAGGTTCTTGTTGTGGGACCCAAAGGACGTGGTTCCTGTTACGTGAGATTTTTACATTTAGATGCAGCAAAATCATGTTACAGGAAATAACACTGCTCACTGTTTATCTTTGTCCTTTCAGACAGGTTGGTTGATTTAACACACTTTTTTCACTCCAAACAAGAATTATTTCCTTTCAGGTATTATCTGACAAATTAGGGTTTATTTTCACAATGAAATCCTACCCTTTATTTTAATCAGTCACAAAATGAGATCTACTCCTGCAAGAACATGAAAAAATGACTTAAAGGTCAAGATACTGATATTATATTGTCATTTTAGGTGTGAGAAGATCCATTTCATGACTGGAACTCTATTAATAAGGAACTCTGACTTGCATATCCAGGCACATAAGACACAGCACATCAGATGCTGATACCACTTCAATCCAATGTGGCTTTTACGAGGACTGACTGATAAACTTTTCAAAAAGTAGCGGACTCTGTGTATAAATTCTTACTGAATCAGATCACCAATTACTTCTGTTTCCCCCATATTTGGAGCTTCCTCTTCTTATTTTGTTTAGAAAAAAGTGTACTTATCCAACTTAAAATTATTTCCTTTTTCCTCTTCACAAAGTGAAAAAGCAGAGATGTGAATTAGTAAACATAAAAGAGCTATACATCTGCTGCAACAACTTATTGTTGGAAATCTTGAATCCTAATTAAGGGAGAGAAGAGAAGCTGACCTTTGGAAAGCGATAATGCTGTAATATTTTACGTATATGAGCATTTGGAGAACTGCAACCCCTTTTGTGTTTGAATTTATAAGTGAAAGGTAAAATATTATTAATGTAAGTGAAACATGCTTCAAGCAAAGAATAAAGCAATGAATCATGTTAAATGAATTTTTAAAGAACGTGCAAAGGATGTGTTCCTATTCCTGAATGGTTAGTTTCTTGCAAACAGGCTGTTAGGTTGAAACCGTATATATGGTTTGCTGTTTAATGAAAGAGCAAGATAAACTGGGGAGACTACAACAATAATGAAAAAACAGAAATCCATGAGACAGGTTTTGTAGAGCACTTCCTCAGGGAGAGGAAAGGCAGGAGGGATGGATTGCTAATGACTAGAAGTAAAACGTTTGATGGCATTACCAGGCAATGTAAATACAGGCTAATGGCCTCATCCTGCAACACCTCTTCTGAGGTGCTGAGTGAGCAGCCTCAAAACTGACCACAGCCAGCAGAAGCCTAGACTTTTTTAGGATGAGACCTGAAGTTACTGGGAATACGGAGAGGGATTTCAGTCCCTGCCAGCACTGCTGGTGGGAACACGGGATCTGGTCCCCAAAACACACAAACTCCAGGAGTCATCTTCCCCTTCATGTTTCTGTCTAGGGTAGCCTGAATTTCATGGGCTTCTGTACTAATTTCTGCTTTAAAAACTCCCATCCTTACAGTTACTTAGGGAGACATTCAGGTCCCTAATCACAGGTGGCTTCCAGCCACCACTCCATAAGGGCACAAGTCTCTTGTAGGGGTCCTCTGTCATCTCTGCTGGCCTTATGCTAATGTCCTAGGTACCCTCAGAGGTCCAGGACGGCACTCAATACCTACAGCTAGGCACTGGCACTGCTTCCTTAGTTCTAACAGGAATATCTGGATGGAAGAGGTAGGTTTTAATTTATTGCAATAATTTCTCTCTGATGTTCCACTGCATTAGTGCAGGTGAAATGTTCCTGGCTTAGTCTTCTGGAGGCTGCAGTTCTTCCCAGATAAGAATCGGTTTGGATGTAGCAGCTTTGTACACAAGTATAATGGATCTTAGACGTTGCAACTCTATGAAGAGAAGAGTACCCATGGTTACTGTGGTTGTCGAAAAAATCAAAACTGCCAATGTGCATCGGAAAAGAAAAGCAGTAGTTCTGGCACTGGAACAATATTATATAAAAGTCATCTTTATGGGTCTTGGGCCAAATTCAGCTGTTGTTTATACTCATGTGCTCCTTTTGAGCTGCTGGTGCTCTTCCCATGGACATGAGAACACATTCCCTCTTGCCATTTTCCCTTCAGCTGCACAACTTCTTCAGGTATGGCAGCTTTAAAACAACAAAAAAGTACTCTCTAACCCGACTGACCTTTAAGCACATGGCCTGTGAAAACATCGTCTTCTTTATATCTACCGTACTCTGTATATCCAAGCACACATTTGACATTTATGTTTTCCTGAGGCAGTAAATTTTCCTTCTGCTGACATTGAAGTAAATGCTTTAATCAGAATAAATCTGACTCTTTAAATCAGCTAACTACATCTATAGCAAATTAATTACTAAAAATGGCTGTGCTTAAGGAGGGTGGAAGTTTCTAGTATTTATTAAGAGCATGACTTTTTTTTTCTACAGTTTCTCAAGAGATTTAATCTCTGCACAAGTGAATAATTCCAGTTCACTTCAATGGGACTAGTATGTGGGTTAGGTGTTATTAGTTTGAGCCCTAAAATTAATGTGAAAACTACTGCAGGCAGCAAACTTCTGTGCACCTGAGGGAAAAACAGGACTGGACAAGGATGAAGGGAGTCATCTTTAACTCACATTGTCTACAAAATGGATGTTCCTGGGAGCAGGTGACATTCGAGCCCTTGCAGAAAGGGTCCTGGGCTTTGTGGTCAGCCTGGGGTTGGAGGTGGGATATCGCTGTGCCGAGCACAGAGCTCAAGGCACGGGCTGTGCTTGAGCATCTGTCTCTGCTACCAGCCTTGCAACAGCTTTGGCTCTAGGCAGGCACTGGACTTAGCCCCAGGTCTGACCTACTCCTAAAATACTCTTCAGGTACAGCCATTGAGCCCAAACAGAAACCTATAAAAAACTTTTCCTGCAATTTTTAACAGGAAATGCGTCCGGCCTCTATAACAACAATAACTGTCATAATTAAAGACACTCTTTAAAATTTCATTTTGTTGAGAAAGGACGCTTTGGCTGTTTGGAAGAAATGCCAATCCAAACCCTTTCTGTGAAAGGAGCCTTTAATGACTTTCAAAACCTGCTGTAACTTCTAGGATAACTCAGAAATCCAAACTTCTGAAGATCTCTTTTCTTCCATGCAGATGATCAAAGCAAACTCCCTCTTTTTCCATTTTTCATGTCTTTCACAAATTTCTGTCAATTATATTGAAACCCAGGCAAGCCCTTTAGTTCATACTTTGTTATGAAAGAATGTATTTTTCAATTTTTCCAGAGTTTTCACAGTATCTTTCCCCTAAGTAAGACTGCTGCTGCTCAGAAAGCAGTGAGTTTGGCCAAACCTCTTTCATAGATGAAAAATATAATGGGAAATAAAAATAAGAGCTTCCCCCACCCTGATGGACTCCCATTATTTAGCCCTTTGTTTCTTTCCCAAAATACTTTAAGAGCAGAATGGGCTATATTCAAACCCGTCTGCCCTGGCACCGCCTGCGACTTGGCGTCGGGCTGTTTCCCAAGACACTATTGAACATCCAATTTGTGGTGGAAGCATCTTCCTGTCAGATCTCCCACTCCCTTGGTTAAAATGACGACCCTTAATGGCGGTGGGTGTGGGGATGTATATCCGTGATACCCTGCAGCCCTGCAAGGGTGCGAGGGGCTGGCATGGTGTGGCAGAGGTGGCTGTGGGGCACACAGGAGGGACAGCGAGATCCCACCGCCCTGATGTCACACAAACGCTGGGAGAGGCTCTCCTGGCTTTCCCAACTGGCATGCCTGTGAGAGGCAATACCAATGAAAATTTTAGGGCATTCACTGGAAAGCTGGCATTTGCCATATGGAAAACCCAATTTTTCCAAGCCACCGCTTGTACAGTGCAAAGGTGGAAAGATAACACCACAAGGCCTTTCTCTTTGCCAGATTTTATACGGGAAAAGCGGGGTGTGTCTGAACCCATGCCAGGGTGTCCCATGCTTGCTTCTGGTTAAGTCTGAAAGGTTTGGACGAGCAGAAAAGCCCAGCATCACTGGAGGAGCAATGTGCACAGTAACTCTAGGAGCCTGCTTCCCTGTTCAAGCCTGCGCAAATCTGAAATCTTCCTGCTAAAGTCAGTGACATGACTTATGTTTCAAACGGACATCGTTCAACTGAAAGTGCTGGCCCTGGGGGTGTCAGCTCTTGTGAAATCTGGCTAAGGGTGTGTTTCTGGGGTAAAAGTACCATTCTCTCAGAATTCATGGGGACCCCGAGCAATTCCTCACTCCACTCACAACAAAAAAAAGAAAAAAAAATCAGAAGCTAACTAGATAAAGAACAGACCTTAACTGGATAAAAACAACAGCAGTTGCAGACTCTTTGTAAGTCTGATGAATGAGTGATTTGACACTTGCTTGCAAAATCCTGCAAAATTATTGAGGTTTTCCCTTCACTGTTACAATGAAAAGCAAGTCAGAGATTAAGCTGCTGATCCACCAAAGAGTTCAAACTCTGCTGAAGGGTGGAAGCCAACAGAGCTGCCAGATTCATGAGGTCATGTTCCAAATGAGATAACTCTGTCCAAATCTTATTCTGAACATGAGTTTGCTTTCTGCTATGCATGTGAAACCTTTCAGTTTCTCCTTTGACTTTAATTTTCAGTCGTTCTAAGCTTGCTAGACTGGTAACTTGAACAAAGATGTTAAATAAATAAATAAATGAATAAAAGAGATAATTTTCTGACTTTCTCTGCTCAGACAAAAAACGCTAAAAAAAAGCATTACTGAGCCAGCCAGTATTGCAATGTGATTAACAAAGATGTAACCAAACTAATGTTCTGGATTTGCCATCTGTAGGTGCAGGAGGGTCCACAAGCTGCTGTGAATTCATCACTAGCTTGTCTCCTTTTCTTAAAAGTTTCATCCACACCCTCAAATAAAAGCAAATTTTGGGTAATTTCCATCCTGAACTCTTTAAACTGGCATCTAGCCTATAGGTTAACACTAAGCCGCAAAATAATGCAAGAAAGTGGGAATTTGAATGAAAGAATATCATGAATTTCTGAGGATGTCAGAAATCGAGCAAATAGTAATCATAGCTACTGATGGAATGATAATTAATAAATTCACAGATTTTTCCCACAGTGTGATGCTGCAGTGATTCCAGCTAGTTTTTTTCACCTGTGGATCTCACACTACGTAGTGAAATACCTACATTTCATCATGCCCGTTTCATAGATGATGAGGTTGAGGCACTGGGAGGGTCTCATGCCCAGGGTGATCACTTAAAAAAGACCCAACAAAAAGCCCCAAGTGGTCCAAGATGTGTCCCTGTGCTGGGTCACAGGGGGCACTGGCCGCATCCAGCTCTTTCTGCAGGTGACCGAGGCCAGCGGAGGGGCCAGGCGAGGGCCAGGCGCCCTGTGCTGGGTCATGGTGTGGGCGTCCCCACTCAGCCCTGCCCCGGTGCACAGCTAGATGGGCTAATGCTTTTCTAGAGAGCAGGATTTTGTATGTGGTCTGTGACACAGCTCCTGGACAGGCCACCGCCCCAACACCGTCCTCAGGGACTGCGCTGGGGGTTCCCTGAGCAAAGGGAAGAGAAAAGGGTAAAATGTGGTAACAGAGGCACAGGAATTGGTGAAGGGCATCTGAGTAGTACCTGATGGCTGGTTTTAACTTTTAATTAACTGGATATCAGGTTAATTGAACTTCTGAGGTCAGAGGCACGCTGTTCTCGGTAAATAATTCGAGGCATTTGCATTCTCCAACAGGTTGCAATAGCACAGATTTGGCAGCTGACTTTGCAAGTGACCCCTGCTAAAACAGAGAATGCAGCGAGTCTCTCCTGCTAGATTAAAGCAGGGTGAGAGTCATGCAATTATAGCTCCAGTGGGGCTGTGCTGGTCTGAAGTATTTCCAACTTAAAGATTCACTGAGTAACCCTGGGGACATCTCCTGGCATATTTAATCCTGAAAGATACTGAGATACTATAACACACTGATGTAGTTTTTATGCACCAGTAAGGCCCAGACCTAGGTATTCAAGTACCAAACATCTACTGAAAACATGTAAATCTGGCATTTAAATATCTTAGAAGATCTTAACCTGAATCTTTAAGTCTTAATTGAACCAAAGACCTTCCACTGACTGCAACAGGGGTTTTGTCAGAGTAAGGACCGAAGGGTTTAGTCTTAAATTAGAAGGCAAGTAGTTGGTAACTGGATGAAACTGCTTGTTTGGGAAACTCAGAGCTGCTTTTGTATAGCAGTAGCAGAAATGCTAATGACATTTTTTCTTACAGATCAGTGACAGAAACAGAAGTATTAAAAAATCAGTTTTTGAATAAGTTATCTACGACTTGAATATCTCAGTGTAGATTTGTGGGCATGCTGAATTTGCCTGTCTGTAATCATTATTAGATAAAAAAAGACTTTAAGGTAACTATTTGGATTAAAAATGATAACTTTCCAGTGATCATCTGCACCCTGTCATTTTGACTTCTTAAGCCTGAAGTTTGCAGTGCCTCAGGCGAAAACATTACTGTTACCGTACCTCAGATAAGATGCGGCCTGGCTTTTTTTATATATAATATTTATTGTATATTGGGCATTGCTAAAGGGGATCTTATTTTAACTGAAGCCAGATTTTCTGTAGTTAATAGAGTTAGGAATGGTGTATTATTTTCCAACTTGGACGGGTTATTAATACTTATAAGTTGTGAACATGGAAAGAATTCCCATAAATCTGCGCAGTGCACTGCAGTTTACAGCAGAAGAGATGAAGATGTATGAAAAGCTGCTGAGTGCCTGYGCGCTACATTCGGCCCCTGTTCAAGGACCCGATTCTGCTCTGTGGCTCTGGGGCACCCTGGAGGAGAGGATGCCTGCGTGGGGCTGCCAGCGGCTCCCAGGGCCGGCCGGACCCGGGGTCAGCTCTCCTCCTCCCCAGATGCCGCTCTCCAGCTCTGCGTGTTTTCCACATGCGTCATGACAGTCCTCTGCCTCCCCAAAGGGTGTGGTTCAGCCAAAAGTGGGAGGATTTAGCAGGACAAAGCAGAAATGTTAAAGGATTGATGACTGATTATTTTTTCCCCTCTGTTTTAACAGGCAGAGTGGGCAACATATTTCTTCTGTGTTGCTTAAAGGGACAAGCATCATTCTCAAGTTGAAAGGCCTCACTCCAGTTAACCAGAGATATCATATTCAGACCTTAGTGTCCTATATCAGATTTTGGATCTAAAGAAAGTTATATACACCTGTATGTGTAAAGCTGGCCTTTTGCCCCTGCTGTGCCATATGTAATTAGGGGTCATTTTTATTCAGGCTCCTCTTTTCAGTCACGCATATGCCTCCCTTGCACGCACAAGCATGGCATTCATGCAAACCAGGTGCATGCAGAAAAGAATTTTGCTCTGAATATGTATTTAGGCAGCAGTAACTAAGCTCTCCAAATTCTTCTCCGTACGTGCACAGGGCTTTGTGTAAAACCTGGGACAGACTCTCACTCTTACCTTTAATTTGTCGGTTGTCCTGTTCAGGAAGATATTCCCACGATACAACTGCTCTGCTGCTGGTTCTCTGCATGACTTCGGGCAATGCAGGGAGTGCAGAGCCCTACGAGGTTCTGAGGGCTCTGGCCCCCTTCCAACAAAACACTTAAGCATGTTATTGAAATCAAAGGGAGGACTCACTGGCTTCAGTGTAACCGGTGCTCGTGCTTTCCTTGAACAGGGCTAGAGCACTCAGTACCTTACTGGATCCAGTCCTTGATGTTTTTGTTCCAGCTCTCTCTTTCCCTCACTGCCTGTAAAAATGCAGGTAATGGTATTCAACTTGCAAGGATTTTGTGAGGCTACGCTTTATGTAATAGAAAAACTCAGGGAAGTGGATTATAAATGTCAGTGGATTATTTTGGGGAAGCGTTAGTAGGAAAATAAATGTGATATAATCAGTCTACTTGCACAATAGCAATTACCATCATTCTTCTACATCTTCTGTACATTTATTCTCACTGCACTGTGCAGTGCAGGTCACGCTGGTATCCCCAGCTTTATGGATGTACAGCTAAGGGAAGCTCAGTGACTTCCATAGGTCACAAAAAAATCGATGGCCATGCAAAGACTCAGGTACCCTACTCACATTGTAACTTCTGAATTACCTTAACTCATTGCTGCTGAACTACAAATAGCCTGGGTCCCAATTCTGCTTCCACCTACATTCCTGTAACTCCATCCCATCCATTTACATGTTGCTGCTCTATGTCTCTTGTAGGAAACCTTATAATTCAGCTTCAGGTTCTCTGCTGCAGTATCTCACGTTTGATAAGGAGATGATAGACTAGATCACTAAAGCTGAGGCTAGGTAACTAAAGTAAGGCTTACAGCAGACATAAGTACCAAAGCAAACAGCCCTCTCTCAGAGATTTACGGTTGTGTTCTACACAAATCTGGAAGTAGTCTCATATGTGTCCGCCTATGCATTAAGCACTGATCATATCTGACAAAAAAGCAAAAATGGAAACATCCCCTAAGGCAAGATCCCCAAATGCATAATTAAGGCGCAGAATGTGTGGACGATCGCATCGCTTACACCAGGCGCCGTGGGATGCACAGCTGCAGTTTTCTCCTTCTCAGCACTGACAGCTTCCAATACTTGGTGGTGGTGTAGGGGGGGAGGTTGTACCTTGTGCTTTCTTAGTGTACTCCACAACAAACTGAAAAATCAGTTTTCAATTAAAAAGTGACTTTCTAACATTTTTGGTTACGAAAAATCTAACTGGGTGGTGTTAAAGACAGGACATGGGTCTGCCTGGACCTTTGGACCTGGTACAGGTACTGTTATGGTCTGATGACTTTGTAATTGTCACATCCAACACATGAACATGGTGAGGAACTATCTGATCTGTCTGAGAATGGGATTTTCTTTCTTAAAACTTATTTTAGCAGGGTGAAACAGTAGTTTGAAAAATAATGAATGTTTCCACTTTGTACCACATCAAAGATGTGAACACTAGCCTTTCATTTTGTCTTCTGATGAGTCAAAAATACAGTAGCTCTCTGGGAGATGCTATTGAAATACTTGCTCTCAACTGAGGTGGGGCATTCACACATCTATACAACTCTGATCACTGGGGGGATCTCTGTGTGTCAACCTTGTTGACATCAGCTATGCTGAGCATTCCCTTCCAGGGAAGTCTTAAAAGACAAAATTCCCTTCCAGGGCTCTGATTCACAAGCGCTGTCGGGTTAAGCTGTGGTGACTGAAGAAGTTAGTTGGATGGTGCCTTCATCAGCCAGAACAGCTACACCTGATGGGTATTTTGAGTTAGTTCACAGACCAGCACAGTAACATAAATTGAAATAGATGTTGATCTTTTTGTTTGTATACCAGGCTGTGAACATTGAAGGCTTCTGAACAGGCAGGGAACCTGGTACTCCCACCTTCGCGTAGGTACCGTAACTTGGGTAGATAGCCTGGCCAGGTGGGGAGCAGAAACTTCGCTACCCGTCATGACTAAAATTGGCAGAACTTGTGAACCACAGATTGCTTCTCTTCTTGTCGAAGCATATCTCATCCATGTGGGTGTAACAGAGGGTGTAATGGCCTCTGCAAGTCTGCAGGTGCATTGTAAAACTGCACTTCAAAGAAAGCAGYGTTGTGAACGGAGCGTGTTTGGATTAAGGGAAGTCCTTATGAGAGGTTTTCAAAGCATCTGGATGGTTACTTCATTGTTTCAGTGACAAACCGGACTACTCCAAAGGACTGTCCACATGTAGGGCTTTGGAAACTTGCTTTCAATGCACATTTTTGATGGGGTGGATTTGCCTTCATTACTGGCTGTGTTTTTCTTCCAGAGAATGCTTGGCTATGTGCTCTGGGTGTTGGGTTAACGAGTTTGACAAGGCAGGTGTTAAAAGATGGGTAACAACATGGCTGGGAGGGTACCTGTCAGTGTACTTTGCAGCAGGTTTGGTAAGCTGCAGAGGCATGCCTTGAACTACTGGGAGTAAAAGGCATGACCTGAGCTTGCCAAAAAGGTTTTAATATCTCACCAGTACTAACAAAAGGAAACACTGAGAATATCTTTATGTGGATGAGTCACTCACTGCAAGCATTGAGACGGGAGGTTAGCGTTTTCAAGAGCACCCGGATGACTACAGAGCTTATAATGTCTCAGATGTCTGCAATTGCCATTGTTTTCTTCTGGAGTTGGAGTCAATTTTTAAAGGTGCTGAGCATCTATCTATACAAGAAAATCTTAGGAGTCTAACTCACATGTGGCAGCAGCTTAAAATCGAACCTCTGCAAGGGGTTGCTGCCACCAGTACTTACTGCACCGCGCTCAAGGAGGTTGCTGCATTTATCTGATGGGCAGGTGGAAAGCTCATGAAAAGGCTTGTGAATCTTCTCCCTTTTTGTTCTGGTGTAGGATGGTGTGCTAAGCACCCTTTCAAATGGAAAGTGGAAGGACACCCATTGTGCACCCGAAGCGGTATCATCTACCCAATGCATTGGACTTCATAGCAAAGCCTGATCAGAAACTGAGCTGGCTGAGCGGAGATGTTCCTTGACCACAAACACAGGAGCTATAAGCCTAGTTTTGAGAAGTTGTATGTGAGGCAGAGAGAATGGGAGGTGGGAAGGCAGAGAAGGGAAAGCCAGCAGAAAGCAAGTGAAGGGGTTGTCGCTGCATCCCTGAGGGGGAAGTGACACTGAACTGACTCCAAGGCAAGTTTGTAAATTATGAGCAAGGATAGCGCATGCTGTTTGCCTCTCCATTGTTCAGAGAAATGGAAATTTATGTATAGTCACGTAAATGAACTAGAATGCAGCAAGAAATATCCCTGAATTTATCTTCCATTTTTTTTTTCTAATAATTGCTTCAGGATCTCAAACCCCAGTAGAAAAATATATGGTTATCCTTTTGTCCCCAGTGGTTACATGGTTTTTAAAGAAGGATACTAAATATTGGAAGACTGTTGTGTACACACATGCATACCGTCTTGGAGATCTTGTGTATATATGTGCACTTTCCAAGCCTGTTCCCAGAGAGAACAGCGTTACTCCACAAGCCGTACAATGACTTAGTTATTGGGAAAGGCAATCCCATTGTGATTTGAATTGCGCCTGGAGTTATTAAAAAAAATATCAAACATGGTTTTAATTGCTACGAAGGTTTTAGTTGCTTATAGCCAGGAATTTAGCTCAAAATGTCTGCACTCCTGAGTTTAATTTGTGCAAACTTTAATATCTTCATGCAACAAACCACTGAGGTATTTCTGGTTTTAGAACAATATACTAAACCATTCTGACTTCTCCAGGCAGGATCAGTTTAAAGCTTTGATTACCTAAGCTTTAAATCCTTAATCTGTGCTTGGAAAAGGCAGGGGAGGGCACTTAGTGGAGAGGGACAGGATTTGCTGAACGTCCAGCCAAATATCTCCTAACAAAACCAAAATAGATTTTCTGTGGCATAGATACATGTGAATTTGCCTGCAATAAAAACACACCAGTGTGCTAATTTGGCGGGTGCATGYGCGTGTGGCACACGCGTGGTCTCTAAAGCTTGGGACAAGTGCCTGTGCTCCGCAGTCCTTGCCCCTTTTACCCCTCACAGCCATGTGCGAGTAAATCACGGCTGTCAGTATGGTAGCAGCTTGATTAAAGTTCAGGGGTTTAATAGATCATTTTAAAAACCCCAAATTACTCCTACTCCCTAGTCGATCCACCTGGACCCTTGCCCTAGGTGCATGGCAGTTTTCAACCAGCGCTGGAGAAGCCAAGTCTGGGCCTGAGGTTCCTGCTTATTCCCCGAGGATCCTCGCTGCAGACCTAGACCAACATTCTCAGCTGTATTTAATCTGCTCTGAGACAAGCTGGCTATGAGAAAATGCGAAGGAAAAGGCACATAAGCAAAGACATGGAAAAACTTGGACAGTTGGCCTGCTTTGTTCACTTGGTAAACTGGAGGCCGGCCAGTAACAGCGGAGCTCCCTTGGCAATACAAGTCTGTTCCAATTAATCGTGTTTAACCATTCTAATCACACTTTAGCACATTAATCCTATTTTCAATCCAAAACACATCTGAAAGAGCGGCATGTGGGCCTTTTTATAGCAACCGCAAATCAGATGTAACTGAGAGACATAGGGCCCTAGTTTACTCTGCACTTTCACTGAACTTAAACTTAATAAAATATGTGACTGAGTTGTGGTTGGATTTACTGCATGATGTTGATGCTTCCACATATAAATAGATCCCTTAAGTAACTTAAAAACCTGTCAGAAAGGGCAGTGAAAATTTGATTATAAGGTAACCAGTGCGTGTGTTTTCTAACAATGACATTGCTCCTCTGGTCAGTGGTATTGAGAGAACTTTTAAAATTTAATCTGCTTATGGATATAAATGATGCTACACTTGGAATCACGGGGCTGCATTTTGTGTCTCAGCCACTCTCAGTTACAAAGAATTTTATGGTTTGCTTTAACCATGAAAACAAGATAAAGCTGTTATCTTCTCCCAAGCGTGCTTTCTTCTGGCATTTAAAATAAGTTTTAAAACAGCAACATTTTTAAGATTATTGTATTCACCATGCACAAAGTGAAATAATATTTTTTGATTTGTACTCCTGATAAAATTTAACTGCTTTGCATTGCTTCTGTGTTAAAAACCTTCCTTTCAATGAGAGATGATCTTATTAAGGTATAGATCCATGATGCTGCATTTTACTCTACTCTGCGGATTTGCTTTAAACTGAACAACAGCAACAAGCAAAAAAACTCACATCCAGATATGTCCACCCCCAAACCTCTTGACATCTTTAGTGCCTGAATCCATGTTTATAGGCAGGCTCAAAAGAAGTGCATTGAACTGTAAATTATGCAGAAGGGTGTGTGTTTGAGCCTTGAATTTGGCTGTGGAGTGGGAATGAAGTTATCAATTCATGCTAAATGAACTATTTAGCAATTCAGAATATGGCAAGAAAAGGTATATAAGAAAGTTCAGTCTTAAAAAGGAAATTCTTGGACAATTACCAGGATTACACTTGATATTTGGTTTTCTAAGTAAACACTTCTAGCTTTTTATGTTACAAATAATAATAAGGAAAGATGCACTAGGGGAACCTAAATGCAAACTAGAAATGAGTTTATCCAGGTAAGTAAGGTTTTATTAAACAATTTAATTCATTCCAGCTCTTTTGGAAGAAATTACAGGTTATGGTTAATGTAGTGTATCAGACAGGAATAGCATTCACAGAGCCACCTGCATTTAATATACAACTGTCAGAAATCTCTACTCACTACCACTTACCCAGAAAGAAATATGCAACAATTTGATCAACCCAGGACTTTTTAATATTAAAAAAAAAAAGAAAAAATCTTTTTTTCTGAATACAATGAAAATACAGACTCAATTTATGGGATTTTGCTCTTCAGTAGAATCTATGTGGTTTTTTGAGCTTATTGAATTAACTGTCATTTTGGCCCCTTCTGTATGCTTTAGTAGGCACTGGAAAATGCTATCCACTGGGACTGTAACCAAACAGAGAATTAAGACAATACATTCAAGGCAAGTCTTATAAATAAGCTTTTCCAAATATAATGAAATAAGGTCTGAAAAAATAAGTTAGTGCTAGTGATGCCAAAGCCTGAAAATCCTTGGGTTAAAGATACCAACTGATGCATGGAATATTACAAAATTCCATGACCTTCTAATGGAAACAGCTTATCTAGCAAGTATTTCTAATCTTCTTCAAAAAGGAGTCTGTTACTGGTGAAAAAAAGCAATTGGGTGACCTGGTATCTGTGGTGGTAGAGCACAAAATGGTGAGCTGACAGTTTTGGCTTCTCCCCCATCACTGATGAACAGTGTGACCTGAAAAAATCTGAACCTCATTTGCTCCCTGCTTGCCCTGCAAAATGGGGACAACCTGAGGGAGGCCGTGAAGGTTGGTTTTACCAAGGCAGGAGCTTTGAGATGCCTACTAGACCAGGCTGCCTTCACAGGGAGATGGAGGGGGAAGACTGCTTTAATGGGAAGTTAGGAACAGTGTGAGTTATTTATTTTTCACTATCTACCTGTACTGTTTTCTGCAAAAACCTGGCACAGTGGAGTAAGTGAGTTCACTTCAGATTTTAAGGGGAAGCTAGGAGGCAAATGGGCAGAGTGGCAAGTACTTCTACATACCCTAGAAAATAAACTACAGCTAGCAAGATTTTGTTCGTCTGTGCTTCAGGCAAGCTGTGATACTTTGTCTTCTGCAAAACAGAACCACTAAGGGACAAGAGGTTTAATGTATTAATCTTTCCCCTCCTGAAGTTCAACGAGGTTTTTGCCATCTACTTCAGCAGAGCCAAGATTAAATCAAAACCTACCCACAGTCCCATTTCGGTCACAAACTTTAAAAAGTGCCGTGGGACTCTGCTGAACCAGGCAGAAGAGAGGTTGATGGATTTATTCCCTTTTCTTTATTAGGAAACCTTTCCATAATTTGTAATAATTCATCTTCTGAAGGGAAGCTCTGCAGCAGATGAGGAGTTGTCCAGCACATGCTAGCCATGCAGCAGCGGGGAAGCCCTGTGGCTCCGCACCCCACAGTCAGGCTTTCGGCACCCCCCCTTCACCACTCACCTGCCTACATACAGTATCTATCCACAGCAGCCTGGAAAACCTCTGAGGCCAAGCAAATCATGTATGCATCAGCAGTGGGTACCTGCTCATCCCTAATATCAGAGCATCCTCACTGTGCCAATACCTTCTTTTCATTGGCCCCCAAGAGTAAATCCTCCATGGGCTGATCACAGAACTGTTGCCTCTAGTAGATCTTAAACCACACCTTGAATTTCAGCCTGAAAATGTTTGCTTCCTTTAGGCTAGGTTTTGTCATTGTACTAGGGTACAGCAACTCCTCACGTGTCCCCAAAGACTTCGTGTGTTCAGCAGGGAAAGGAGACAGTGCAGGTATGGGTATTGGGAACTGGTATGTGTTCAAGTATTTTGACATTACAGCAAAAATATTTCCCAGAGCAACAGGTTAAGAAATTAGAATTTGGCCAGCTTTTTAGAGAGGATATTCTGGTTGCCTAAAAATGTATTTATTTTTAACCATCATTTCAGATAAAGGCAGGGTCAGAATATAGACAAGGTAACTATGAAAATAGAAGTGATAAAGTAAGAAACAAAGGTGTAAGTGTAGTTACTTGGCCATCTCCTGGATTATACAATGCAGTGGATTCCTTAGACTCAGCATTACACTCCTGGTCTCCATGGGGGATCGGGATAGGAAGGCCTAGATTATTTGCTTAGTTTCACTGGTATGAAACTGGAGTAACTCTAGTAGTTCAGATTTGGATCCCAATTACGGTAGTTTAAATCCTGTAGTAACATTATTATCCTCTAGGCAGCCTCTGGAGCTTATCCTGATTAATACCCATGTAAATAAGATCACAGCCTAACTCCCAGAATCAATTTGGAAACTTTTTGTAAAGCTAGTTTTAATTCAGATTTAGTTGGTCTCTAATCTCCTCCAACCTCCTGTCTTAGCAGTAGGTGCAGATGCAGCCAGTGGTGTTAAGAGCTGCTGTGGAAGCTCCCTAATTCCCCTTCAGAAAGTGCGCAATCCCTTTGTCCCAGGTTCTTCAAGAAGAAGCTTCCTTTAAAAGGGTGCTTTGTCCTGTGATAAGACTTTTGTACCCAAGCCAGTTCTATTCTCTGGAACAGAAAAAAGCTTGAATGCATATCTAACCTCTTGGAATGGCTTGGAAACTCCCATTTCAGATGCAGTCATGTATTCCACAGATGAATGTAGGGGATACCATGTCATGGTCCTGTTGACTACATGGTAAATGCTTCTGTGAAGATTTTGTGTTGAGTGCACTCACATGACTCAGCTTGATGCTATTCCTGTTCATTTGTACTGAAGAAGCAGCCAACAACCAGCTCTGTTGTGTTGGGCACAACAGAGACTTACAGTGAAAAGATGGCCCCAGTCCCCCCAAAGGTTACAGCTCGAGCTTGAGGCATGGTTGCTCTTTACATTAGATGGGCTTTAGCCGCACTTTCTTTCCAAAACTTTTGGATCAGCAGACCACTATCAATCCTCAACACTTCTCACAGCCCATATTTACAGTAAAATTTTTAACTGAAACATGATTAAATCCACTGCTTAGTGCATCACTTACCATGGCCTCATGATGTCCTCTAATGAAACAAGGAAAATGATGACATTTATGACTAGCTCTTCAATGGACATGACAGAGATGAAGATCCCATTAAAATTGCTGATTGTGTTCCTACCATTCCCTTTAAAAAAAATTCTTATATATACCGTTTGTCTTTTGAATAAGAAATACAAGCTCTGTGACCTACAGGCCAGTCTATATGACAGATAATGCCTGTTGGCTTGGACTGAGATGAGTACATAGTATGTGTCAAACACTAGTAGGAGCACACAGACCACCTAGAAAAAATGCTGTAGCCTTTATCTTAAGAGAAAACAGTACACAACCTGTATGTATGGAAGTACATACAGGTACCACCTGGTGTCAAGACACCACATCTTAAGACACGAGACTGAATTTCCCAAGTGTGGAAGTGCACGAGACCTCAGCCCAGGACAATTCTCAGTTTGTCTGGAATATTATAAACTTGGCAAGAAAACTCGTTTCCTGACATGATACTTATTCTGTGTGACAGCTGAAGCCCCAGGGAGTAAAAGGGACAAGGCATGTAGGTTTTAGGCATGAGAACTTCAAATCAGCCAGGCAGTGGCTGTAGGGAGAGGTCAGTGCAGTATTAAAGGAAACTGAGGCCAGTTTCAGGACTTTGTTTGTGGCAGTGCTTTACATTCGAGCAACTTATCCATTTTAGTTGTAGTAGAGTTACACAGTTTTACAGGCTGGGTGGTACTAATACATGCTTTTCAAACTAGGTGAGTATCTGTGTTTATATTGCTCAGTAACAGTATTGTAGTTCAATCATTCAATATTGTGCAATAACAATACTGCAGTGCTTAGGCATCCCAGGTGTGGACAAGAACTAGGAGGTGCTGAAAAAATACAGAACAAAGAGATGGCCCGTGCCCTAAAGACAAGGTCCTAGAAGATAAGAGACGATAGATGTGAGAAAATTTAGGAGATCAATCAGGCCGTATTAGTCTGAGTGGTTATTGGACAGTACGTTAGTAAATTCACTTTACATTTACTTAATGCTGAGCTGTATAGAAATGGATCATATTTCTTATTCAGAACGGGGATTTCTTTTCACAAATATTTTAGCTCATTTTATAGATTGCTGGGAGGTGTCCTAGCAAAGTCTCTGTAACTCTTTGCACAGGGCAATATGAGGAATATAGAGCTCTTTACAGTTTCTTGTGCACGTTGAATGTTTTTAATCTGCACACATGCATTAAAAAAAGAAAATAATGTAAATAACTGCTGTTACAGATTTGTATTTAGACCAAACCAAAGAGACAGGCTTTATAATCAGCCAATCATTATAGGTGCAAGTTTGCAGCCTTAGGGGTTTTGGATAGGGGGAACTATCATCATCCCATCCCCAGAAGGGATGTTCCCTTATGCTTGTTTGTTTAGTGATGCTGTGTGTTGGCCACACAGATCTCAGCATACTCGAATTTTGTGGTACCCTTAAGGAACTGCTGCTGCCCTGGGTGCTCCTCTCTGATCAAACTTTGGCACAATGACAGCCTAAAGAGACATGCAACAGGCTGTTGGACTGCCAGCCCTGTGTCAAAATCACTGTGTCACTGAAACGTCACATAGTGTTTTCACTTTGGGCGAGAATTTCAGCCAGCTGCATTTGGCCTTTTCACCCCTGTCTGCAGAGACATAAATACGTTGGTGTGCTTGCACATTAACTCAAACACCGCCAAGGCTGTCTGTGGAGCTGAGAGCCCTGCTATTTTAAAAAAGGGAAAACAAACCCTAAATGTTATTATGGATGTAGTTAAAATTAGAAATAGATCCAAGTGGAAATACAGGGAATAAATCCAAGTTGAAATGCAGAGGCTGAACCCGTATTTTCACCCTGCGTACATCTGCAGCTCTGAAAAGAGAGTCTGGGGTGTGTTTGAAATGCACACAGGAGGTTTGGGGCAGGCCCATCCCTAACTGCAGTTAGCCATGGTCCCCACAGCACAAAATGCAGACTCACAACTGAGATCTATGTTTTCGGCCTTCCTTGGTTTGGTTTAGGCGTCATCAAAAGAAGGGTACAGTGCATTTGATGGTAGGGCCATCTGTTTGAGATTAGAAAAGAGAGGACTCCATGCCCTACTGCACGGATATAAAGATGTGGCCTCCAGCTCTGTACCTCAGTCCTTGTTCTCACCTGGCTGTGAACCAGCAGGGTGTTTGCAGCAGATTTAGAGCTATGCAGACTTCGTCCAACATCGCTGCACTTCCCACAAGCGYGGCATCCCGAGGGGGCCGTAAGGGCAGCCACATGCCCTCTCCTAAACTGCTTCCAAAGTACATTTTTAACAAAGCTGCAGCAAGCTTTTTTTTTTCTTTTCAGTCCAGCTACGCCTGATGAACAAGACTGAGAAACCCAGGTCAAACTCACTGTTGATTTACAGAGTTCAGGGGACCGAGGATACTTCTTGTCTATGCTAGAGCCTCCAGGCTTTGGGGAGCAGTTCAGCAGCTGAGCTCCACCATGAAGCTCTCTGAGCAGCAGATATTCGCTACTGGTTCCTGAGCAAGCTGAGGTGCATCTCTGCCATGCTGCAGTGCGTCCTCCACCTGCAACCGCAGGCTGGGCAATGCTGATCTCTGGAAAGCAAAATGATGCCCACAATCACTTCTTTCCATCCCATCCAGTCTCCATGCAAGCAGGCACTTGGATAACGGGCCTACTCTGCGTTTTCAGAGGGACATGAGGAATGCGGGGCTTTTCAAAGGCAGAGGATGGGCTCAGAGCTCGCTGCTGAGGTGTGTTTGTTTGGGTTTGACAAATTTAGGTTTTCCTTTGCAAGCCTGAACCTTCCTTTTGAAAGTCTTTGAATTCCAGCTTTGAATTCCAGCCGCCTCAATTTCAGGCAGGCAGATTTTGAGTCAGATCCCTGTGGTTTTGGTTTAGGGTTATATCCACAACTGAAATGGGCCTTAATTTAGCCAGTTCCTCTTGGGAAGAGGGCCAAAATATTGAGGTTTCTGCCATCTTGAGCACAACCTTCGTAAGAAATGCTCCTGAAGTTTCTTTGCTGTCAAATTCAAGCCCTTCATGCTGCTTCAGCATGACATCCCAGGTTAAAATCTAAGAAGAACAGGTCACAGCCTGAATCCTTGAACTTTTGTGGGTATTGGGCAGGCGGGGATTATAGCAAACAGCATTCACCCTGCACTTTGCTTCCTCATCCCTAGTTGAGATTTGAGACTGCTGCAGTTCTCACTCCTTCCTGCTGTTCTGGCCTTGGAGATTTTGATTAGGAAAAGAAATAGAAATGCCAGCAAAATGAGTGGAGAGAAGAGGAAATTGCCAAAACCAAGCTGCCTTGGCACGTATCCTAACTGAAGTGGTACAAGAGAAGAAAGTCTGTGGTCCTATTGTGTTCATATTTTTGGTCTCACACCTCCCCAGTAGAAACAGGGATGTGCCATAGGCAGGGGAACACATGCTTTCATCTCACATTTGATTTTGTTTGTCCTGGTAGATGAGCAAACTGCCTCACGCACTGTTGTGAAGTCCTGCTTTGTGTCTATGTGATAGCACCTGTCCTACTGACCACAGGGACTGATTCAGGGACTCCAGAGCTAAAAGCTGTGTGCTCCCGGAGCTGCCGTGTGGCTCTTGGGCCCTGGGTGGAAATCAAGATCTTGCCAGAGAGTACTTGTGGGACACAGAAAGGTGCTGAGTGAAGGGTATGAACCTCTTGGGGCTGGCACAGGACAGGGGTGCGAGAGTGCCACTGGTGATGTATGACAGTATAATCTCTGTAGCTCTCTGCGTCCAAAATTTAGGAGCTGTTCCTTCAGACTGTGTCGCTTGAAGGAAGTTTTTCAAAAAAGTTTGAGAAGATAAATCTGCTGGGGTTCATCACCGGATATATTATTACATAGCAGCAGCCCTTGTGCTTGAAATAGATTCCCAAGGCCTCCTTCCCCTGATGAATAACGACATCCTCTAGCGCAGGAGCGCCTTGGAGAGAGGAATGTTTTCCCAAAATGCTTTTCTGGCCATTGGCTCTTTAAATATAGCAAAGAGTAGCTGCAGCAGCCCAGAAGCAACTGCAAGCCATTTTAGGTCCTGTCATCACTCGCTCTGTCTCCTCTTCCAGCTGGTAGCTCATGTCACGTCTGTCTTTCCTTGTTCCAGAGGAATCTCCGGGTGTTCATAACTATTCCTTATTGCTTCTAATTATTCAATCAGTCCTAACATTTTCTACCTTTTCTCCTGCGTGTGACCGGGATGGGTTGCTGCTTTTTCTCTAGTGAACTCAAGAGGGGAGCGCCTTAGGAGGGCAGTGGGAGAAATATCTATATTTAGCAGTGTTGATGCTGACTGCAAAATCCCTGCTGTCCTTGTGTTGGGAAACCTGTACTGAGATGCATTTTGGTGTGAACCTGGAGTGACTTTCTCTCCCGTGCTTTGTAGCTTTACCTGCCTTCAGGGGACAAACCTCCTCATGCACTCTGGATCAGCTGCAGGCTGAGAGAGGGAGCAGGGGAGGAAAGGGGATCGCCTCGCCTGTGGACTATACATTTGTTATTGTTTCATTTTAATTGTCCCTAGTAATTCTAGACTTCAAGCTGCTCTGTGCATCTGGGGAAGTATGACTGTACAAAAGTTTCTTTTTTCTATTTGAAGCATTTTTCCTTTCATTCATTCTTCAGCTTTTATTTTTCTTGAATCTTCACTTTTTTTTTTATCTTTACAAAGAAACATTACATTTTTCTTCTAAGCTATCATTTACTTGTTGTTGAAAAGGGGAGCACAGGAAATGGTAATTATTACTGCTTTTCACATTACATAAGGATACTGCTCTGTCACAGCTGCTGGCCGTATGACCAGCCTTTCTTTGGGGAAACCCTGCTTGGTTTCACTGTGTAATTCTGCACTCATCCAAAAACTGCCCTTGTGCTGTTATGGGCTCTTGCAAAATGGACATTTCGTTATGAATTAGGTGTAGATGTTGCAGAGAAGTTTAAAAATATTGAAGGTCCTGATATCAAGGTATAGAAAAAAAATGGGTATTTTCTGACTGGATTGTAGAGGTAATGATTTTAGTGGGTAGCATCTTTCGATGTTTTAAACGCTTGAACTAAGCAGAAAAACAACATTAAATTTTGAATCCCATTCTTTAAGTGAAAATGGGGTATGTTTTAGTTTAAGGAGAGATACAGGCTTTGGGTTGTGACGTTGGCTCTATACCCACACAGCTGTGAGCCCATTTCTAAAAATCTGCTAATGGACTGTTGCACAGAGAGAGTTAGTGGAATATGGGGATTATGGAGATACGGAGAATAWGGAGATATGGGGATTTTTACGTCTTCACATACCCCTTTGATATCTTCTGAAGCTCCTAGAGAAGCAGGTGGAGTTGCACGTTCACATCACTTACAGCTCTGTTGCAGAAATATCTGCCACGTGGAGGGGACATTTTGGGGAGCAGGGGAGCTGTGGGCAAGGCTGGGATGGGGCAGCCTGCCCCGGCAAAGTGGCCCCAGCGCCGGCAGCCATGCCACTCCCTGGGCCAAGTGAGCATCGCAAGCAGGAGGACGGCCGGCACCAGTGAGGGGGAAACCACCAACAGTTTTGGAGTTCTGCATCTCCTCCTTCTCTGCTTGTATAGCTTTTGCAATGGTATTTTCAAATGATTAAATATGCAGGCAGGAGCCAGAAACCAGGTCTACTGTTTCTCCAGGGCTCAGCCTGAAGCACCGTGTTGTTGGTGGTTTGGGCTGTTCTGATGTAAGAGGAGAGAGGCGGGTATAACCCTTCAGCTTGGGAAGGACTCCAGAGTAGGTGTCCTGCTTCATGAGCGGGTTTCGTAGCCACTGAGTCATTTTGGGAAGCCTGGCTCCTATAGCTCCAGCCCTGTTTTTGACTGAGAGTAGCCATTGGCTGCCATGCCCTCACCTTGGTGCTGCCAGTGTGTGCTGAACCTGCCCACTGGAGGTACTCATCAGTGAAGGAACTGCTGATTTGTTTACCCCAAGTGAGTTTGTCTTTTCCACGTGCTAAAAACTCAACTTAGCCTTGATTGATGTGCATCTGGGCTTATTGGATATCTTTGGTTTCCTGAAAGTTGTAGTTAAAATGAAGGTTTCTTTAAGCCCCATGGCACTCAAGCAGCTAGACTGGCTTTCTGAGCTCACGTGCTTGGGTTGCCAAATTGCACCCAAGGGACGCAGGTCTTCGAGTATTTCCTTTGCATGGTTTATGCTCCACCCCTGCGCTCGCCCCTCTGTTGTGACACGACCCATGGAAAACCCAAGGCAATCCCCTCTGAGGGTGAGGGTTATCCAGCATGGTCCTCCCACACCATGACGGGCAGCATGGCCGTGCATGTAGACGAGAGGAGAACGTTGGCTGTGGAGCTGCAGGGGCACAGAGCAGCTTACAGGAGCAGGAACACCATCCAAGGTTGCAGTAGGCAGGAGCTTCTTCAGAAAGTAGAGAAAATGTTTGTCTGCTTTAATCCTGTGATGAATCAGCCTTGATGTCTGTCAAACAGCGTTGTCTCTTTGTCAGTGGGCAGTTGTTTCTCCTTGGCTGATGGACAGACAAATGCCTGTGGGTAGGCAGACACGTGACATCCTGGATACCAGAGTCATTTTTTTCCCTTTTCCAAGAAATGAGGGAATCGCCTCTCTTTGTAGTGAGAGCAATAAACCACTTGCTGAATGCAGGTCTCCAGGCCTGAATTACAAATGGCTCTGTTGCCACTATCAAGCTTTCTTTTTTTTTTCCTTCAGGGCAACACTTGAAGAATATTCAAGAAAATGTAAAATGAGAGTAAAAGCATAGGGCTCAGTTTTTGTCTCACTGGACGCAGAGCTCCTGCTGACTTACATTATATCCCAAAAGCAATTGTGGGATCAGACTGGGGGTGTTAAGGGATGGTATAGAAGGTATACCAAGGTGGGGAAGGGGGAGAAATGGGTGAGTTTACCTTAAACGTAAAACTTGCTGTTAGGCTAATAAAACAATACAATACATCTGGGTTGATTTTCTCCTTGGTGATAGAGGGTTGGTCTAACATCTAAGCCTTGGTCATGGCTGACTTGGACATACTTTAAACTCTTTGATAGGGTTCTCATATCTCTTTCTCTTTTTCTAAAATCATGACAAGAGGAAAGCATTTATTACCAGGAAGGCTGCACCCCTAGGCAAGAACTAGTCATCTTTGATTTAACTTTCAACTGAAGTTGCTGAATTAAATGTAGTTTTGTTTTTATCTGTTTGCATGGAAGACTTCCAGATAAAACAACTGTTTTAGTGACCTGTGCACTTGTATCATATTAATTAGGTTTGAAAACTCATATATTGTTTTCATAAGGCTATTACATTTTCTGTAATTAAATTAAGCAAAAAATAAGGATGCATGGCAATAGTATTTATTATTAATACCAGACTCGAAAGGCTTACAACATGTGAATTGAAGGTAAGGGCCTTGAAGACAGCCTGAACTTCAAAACAATGTCAAATAGCCTAGTTTTTCAGCAAGTCGTTACTACATGTATTTAAAGAAAGCATTGATAGAGTGAGAAATAGCCCACTGAACGGACAGGCTTCTGGTCCCATTTGAAATTGGGCAATTTCTGGGGTCTTTACTGCCTGAATGGGAACGAAGATTTAACCTCAGTTAAACAGATAGGTGTGTGATCTTGTGCTGTGTCGTGTGTCTGAGTGGGGGATAAGGCCGGGGAGGCTGCCTGCATGGTCACCTTTCCCAGGAGTCGGAGAGGAAAGGGGACGGCATGGGAGCACATGAAGGGGCACTTCAGTGGTAGGGGCAATTCAGGTGGCCTGACTGCATGAATCCTGCATGTTGGCTTAGCGTAGGAACAGCCATACTATGTCAGACCATTGTTACTGACCAATCCTGCTTGGTATCCCATCTCTGGTGGTAACCAACCATAGATGTCTAGGAAGGGGTATATGTATACAAACAAGGCAAAAATATTCCCCAGAATACAATCTCATTTTCCAGTGACATTTGGTTTAGGGATTTTCTGAGACAGAGGGTGTCTCACATGATATCTGTGAATGTGTTTTCTCTTTTATCCAGTTGCTGTCTGAACTTCAGTTAACTTTTGGCAGTTACTTACCTGCAGGTGGTATGAAGCACGTTTTCCTTTGGTTTGCTCTGAGTCTGGAACCTGCTTCTTTCTTCTCTTGGTCTGCACCTCTGGGAAATGCATGCTGCTCCTAGTGAAAAGCATCTTAGTGTGTGTCCAGTCCTGCACAGGCAGGGTGGCAGGAGATGAGCATGTGTCAGTCCCCTTCCTAGCCTCTGCCAAGTGGTGAGGGCAAAATTTTGCCTTCAAAATATGTTTAAAATAAGTAGACATTAAAATAGACCCATGCTGTGGCTCTGACCACAGAGATGAGAGCCAGCCTAGCTAACACACTGTTTGGGAACAGATGTCCTGTATCGCTCTTGGTGTGCTGGAAAGCCACTGGGCTCTGGCTGCAGCTTAGCGCAGCTGGACTATCCCACATGGCCAGGCTCTGACACCAGCAGCAGGGTGGCCAGCGGCTTGTATTTCATAAGGTTCCTGGCATTTCAGTCAAGGGCAAATGCAAAGCACTGCCCACGAGAAGGCAGACCCCCGACAGCGATCCAGGCTGGCGCTGCCTGGCTGGGCAGCTCTGTGGGAAAGGCCCTGCAGGGGCAGCGGGCAGCGAGCTGGGCATAGACCTACTGAGGAGAGGCTGTGGGACCAGGGTTTGTTCAACCAGGAGGAGAGACAGCTTCGGGGGGACCACACAGCAGCCCCCTGGTACCTACAGGGAGGTCATGGAGAAGATGGAACCAGGCTCTGCTCAGCCTTGCATGGTGCAAGGACAAGAGGCGACAGGCGTACATTGAAACTGGAAGGGTTCAGACTGGGTACAGGGAAACACTTTCTCCCTGTGAGGACAGTAAGCGGCAGGACAGGTTGTCCGGAGAGGTTGTGCAGCCTCCATCCTTGGAGGTTCGCCAGACCTGTCTGAACAAAGCCCTGAGCAACCTGGTCTGGCCTCATGGCTTTGCCCAGGGGGTTGGACAAGAGTCCTTCTGGGGCACCTGCCAACCTGAAATACCCTATGGTCCTATGAAATATTTCTTGTGACTGAGGGTCTTTAAATTATCTTTCTTATGTAGGTTTTCTGGTGTCTAATAAGGCAGCTTTTCTCACGGTGGGGAAAATACTAGAGTTTCTCTCCTCCAGAAGATTGCCTGTTTGCAGGAAACACAGGAAAGTAGTATCTTAGAGACCTTCCACCTCTGTCAAGTTCAGCTGACCTTTGCTAAAGGGTTCAAAAGTTCCAAGGCAGGGACACGCAGACGAACAGACACAGATATACATGGAAACAGTGTGACTGCAAAAGCCTCATTTTCTTAGGTAAGTAGGCTAATAACCACCTTAGTTCATTTCTAAAAATGGGCAAAGGTTTGAGTGAAATGTAATAATTGTTAAACCAGTTCACCTGGCACTAAAATGTAAAGATAATTGAAATAGGTAGTCCTTCCCTGAAAATAAATTCATGGCAGCTAATTGTGGCTGAGGTATGCTACAGTACAAGCAGACTGCATGCCTTATAAGCAGGATATTCTGAATTGGCTTGAGTGCATACACATCAATCAACCAGAACTAATCTCATGGTAAACATATACTGTGCAACAGCAAAAACCATCACTTGGATCCTCTAAAGTTTAATTAAAAACCTATGAGAGATTTTTAAACACTAAATGAGACTGATTATCAAATATGGTTATAGCTGTAGCAATGATATTTGTAATCTTGGGCTGTGTCCTTTAGTGCTGTGTGTCTTGTAACGGTATAATTCTGGAGGCTCATACATTTGTTATTTTATGGGGTACTTTTAACTGGTTCTTACAACGGTGTCTTTACTACTTGGGCCCAGGCTATTGGTGGAAATATTTGCTTGAAGTATATTACTTTGCATGCTTGCAACTGAATTTGGATAGATATGTTGAGCAGCTGCATTTTAAAGCCTCTCAAAACAATAGCTGTCCTGCAGTATTACTGTTTAAGGCAGGTTTGTGAATGTGACATAGAGGTTCCTCATAAAGAGAGGTCTGGCTTTTACCTTAACTCTGAAAGTCTTTGCTATCTCTTGACCAAGTTCTTCTCTCCAGTTGTCCTGCAAAATTCCTTCCTTCTCCCTCAGCTGCTGGTCCCTGGCCCCACAGGCTCCTTTCCATCCCACCGCAGGCTGCCGTCYCTCTGTGCCGCGTGGCCATGCAGTGCTGTGCAGCAGGACCACCTGCCCTGCTCCCAGAACCTCTCCCCAGCCATTATTCAGCTGAGTCTCCAAAGCTCTTTTGATGGTGACCCCCATGCCCTGCTCAGATGCGTGGTTTTAGCAGATGCAGTGTTGCCATCCCCTTCCCTGTTGCCTTTGCTTAAGGACGAGCCACCAGCAGGAGAAGGAACCAAGATCCACTCCTACTTCACTCCTATCTTGCGTAATGAATAAGCAGTAGTCACAAGATGAGTGTCCATGGTTTTGTTTTCATGTCCATAGAAAGAACAAAATTATTTCAGTAAAATTCTTTAAATTCATTTTCTCACACTGCTGAAGTTGTGCTTTGAAAGGTTTCTGAATAAAACAATCAGTGGCCTCACTTGGGACACATGATGGCTCTTTGGAAATTGATTTGGTGTAAGGATGGCACATAAACAAACCTTTTTTTTTTTCTTCTGGGCATCAACTGCTGGCAGAAGTAGATGAAAACAGCTTCTCACACCATACCGCCTATTTACATTTTCCATATGCTGGATTTTAAGATTATAGGGTTTTAGATTCTGAGTTTGCATGTTGTATTTTACATAATAATGAGTTTGTGTCTGAGGCTGAGTTGATACATGAGAAAGCAGAACCACCACCACCACCACCCAGAAAGTGGGGAAGCAACAACACACATCTTGGAAAGAAGCTCTCAGTGAGCTCTTCATTCTTTTTCCAGGAAGCATCTTCAAGTTCTGTTTTCTGCCATGCAAATGCTATCTGCTTTTGGGTTGCATGGAAGGAATCTGTCTTCCTGCTTTGTGGATCTGTTTCCAGAAATCTCCTAGAAAAGAGTTTCTGAAGTTACAGCAGTCAGATTTTTCATCATAAATTATTTACTGTATTACAAATCATTCACCCCAATAAATTATTGTTTCAGTCCTCAACTATAGCACTTTTGCACATCCTTGTCATCACGGAGTGGCCTTTTACTGCCTGTTTTAACTGCAGAAACATCACTCCAGCAAAAGGGAATCCTTGGGTAATGCTATGCTTTTAACCATTTGTTTCCCCATTACAAGGAGTTTCTCTGTGTAAAAGGGGATACATGTGTCTGTGTAGTAGCGATGTTACTAGGAGGCTGGATTAGATGACTTCCTGAGGTCTCTTCCAAACCGAATTACCTTATGATCTTACATGCATTTTAAAAAAATCTCCCTGATCTCCTTCTGCAAATGAACTCAAGGCTAGCATTTCTTCTGGTTCTTCCCAGTTCACATTTTTTGTCACTAAGCACTTGCAGATGAGATGTCTGCCAAGGTGTCACATAGCAGAGGGCCATGCTGGGCATTGCAGTACCCAGGTGTGCACAGGGAAGTGGTCTTTTAGTGTCTGTGCAGCATGGCAACGTTCTGCAACCTTTTGTTTCCTCCACCTCTCCCGATTTTAACTTCTAGCAAAATTGAAGTAACTGGTCTTTGCCACAGGTCAGAGCCCATTTGTGGATGGATCCAGAAACTGAAGTCCTTTCCCTCTCTTAAAAGTGCCTTAATGTCTTCAGAGACACTTTCAGGTCATTTCTGTAGTCACAATGCAGCTGGCATCAAACACTTCCTTGAACATACTGGTGCATAGAACCATCACAACCTGCCTGCTTGGTCCTAACCTCCTCTCATGCCAGTACTTTGCCTTAGCCTTGTGTAGCAAAGGCCTTGCAAAGGTCACTGTTACACTGAGCAGAGAACGTGAAACTTGTGTGTGGAGGAATCCACATTTTACACCTCAGACTCAGTGATCAGTTGTGCTCAAGTTGGATTCGCACATTTTTGCTGCTTGTAAATAGATATTGTCAGTTGACCTAGGAGGAAGACATATTTCAATACATATTCTCAAAGGAAAGAGAATTATAAGAATTTCCCAAGCTTTTCATACTAGAAAGCACTTAATATTTATATTTATGGTGTGTTAATAATAAGACAGAACATCTCTAAATAGCAATCTCTGGCACATTAAAGGACCCTGAGCTTAGGATAGGTATCTGTAGATGGATCTTGCACAGATTCCTGGTCACTTGGACTGAACAGACAAGTCCAAACACCTTCATTAACACCAGTTTCACCAATTTCTGGCATTAGAAAAAGAGGGTTATAACAGTACAGGATACTGCAGAACATCTTATTACTACCATGGCATTGACTGAGAATGAACATGGATCTGAGGCTACAAAGAGCTCCAGTAAAACTTTGGAGTCAAGAAATATGTCTGAATTCTTCAGCTTGAGGACAGCTGTAATTATAATGAGCTTGCAGAAATAAGGCTGCAAGAGTAGCCTGTTCTCTTCCCCTATCTGGGATTAAACATAAATGACTCATAGTGAGGCGTAACACTACCTTTCCATTGAGAGGAATGTCAGTTCTCCAGCTATGTGATAAATCATTACATGTTTATTAGGGAATGGAGAATGAGAGAAACGGTCTTCCATTATATGTTTCCCCAATTTGTGTCCAGCTGCTTTAAGAACACCCTATTCCCCTTTAGTATCTTAGCAGGCTTTGCTAAATCCATCTGTTCTAAAGCAGTATTGTGTTAAGCACAAAATAAAGAACCCAAAGCAGGCACCAGCTGCAGTTACCAACAAGAAGGCTATTGAAATCCACTTACTCTAGCTTACTAGACACTTATGAAAAAGAAAGACCATTCTAATATATTTAAGGCTAGAACAAGTTTGTGTCTCCTCGGCTAAGACAAGCAGCCCTGATGACCATAGCTGGTGGTCTGGATGGCAAGAAAAGACAGGACTGTCTAGTAAAAGATCCTTTGACTTCAATGGCAATATGCATTTGGCCCCGTGCAAACAATGGGAGTATGTGAAACTAATTATCCACCCATTGAGGTTTTCTCCTCCACCTTCCCCCTTTCTAATTTCTAATGAATGTAGAGAATTTCTGTGCTCCCACTAACACACAGATTAGGCCTCTGGGATTAGGCTATGTGATTGAGTAGCTAATACTAAGAGTAAACGCCTCTGGTGTTCCTGCTAAATGCATTCTTGCTAGTAAGTTAAATAATCACTCTACTAAAGCATTACTAAAAGATTTAAATACTTGTTTTGGAGACTTCTAGTAGATTTCAATAGTTTCTGACGTACTGTGACATGCTTCAGAATGTTCATTTATATACAGTTTGATTTCTTTTGATGATTGTCAACTTAAGTTACTAAAAAAGGAGAGTATTTTGTACAGAGAAGGGAAGGGGGTGGAGGGAAAGCAATATATTAGAAACATGAGTAGGTGCCCTGGCTTGTCCATCAGTCTTGGCATCATTTTATTTATACATTTTCTAAAGGATTAGAAGTAATCAGTTCCAGAGGATGTGTTCTGGAGTATTGGCAGCGTCTACTTTCTTGGCAATCATTGCAAATATTTTATACAGTTTCATATTGTCTTGTGTAGTACCAAGCACTGGCGGTTTGACGTAAACAGTGTTAATGTTTTAACTTCTATGGCAGCAGCGTTTTTCCCCCTGCAGTGCCCTGCACTTTTTCTAAGGCTCAGCATCGGCAGGGCCTGTTCGGTATGCTGGGAGCACTCATCTGAGAGGAGCGGCAGGACCCCATCCCTGGAGGCGAGATGCTACGTGGCTCTGCCCGTCACGACAGCACAGCTGAGCCCTCAGAGCCTCTCTGGGGCACCTCTGGCAGGAGGCGTCTGCAGGCAGCATTCCTCGTGCAGGATGTGCTCATTACCCTCATGTTTACAGCTCTGCTTTATGCACCAGGTGAGAAATAGCAAAGGTCCCCAACCCCTTTGTTTTAACATTTGCAGGTAAATAGCTCCCCAGGTGCAGACTTCACCATGCAGTTATGGATGCTCCAGGCAGATCTCACGTCCATTGATCCATCAAAGTTACGACTGGAAGCAAGTTTAGGGACCAAGCTTCACTGACTGATTCTCCATAAAGAATGCCTGAGAACTGATTGAGCCCAATGCGAGTACCTGTCCTCATCTACAGAGGCTGGGGGGGCTGGGTTTTCCTGATGTAACTCTGTTGACTTCAGTGAGATGTTTAGGAGAAGCGGAGTAAGCCAGGGCGTTAATGCAATAACTAGAACTGAGAAGCAGTAGAGAAGGTGAGAGAGGAACATGACTTAGAGTCACTCAGATGAGAAGTACAACATTAATAAAAGAAAGCTCTGTATTCCTGGAGGGTTAACTCTGTACTATTGGCAGAAAGAGCAAGGACATTTTGGAATATCAGCAAATGGTTTTCAGAAATGACTAGCAAAGTTCTGGCATTTAATAAAATCTAGGTAACATTGTGAAAAGAAACACAAGAAATAATTGTTTCTTAATGTGGCATTTGCCTAAAGTAACATTGATGTTGATTGAAGTAATGTAATTTTCATATCTAAAATGTTGCAGAGGAGAGTATGTCTATTTCATTTATGTTTGCAGAAACTTAATCTGCAGGAAAAGATTTTATAACAGAATTGGAGGTTAAATTTCATTTGCTGATTTAATAAAAGCTAACAGGATGGATTTGGGGATATTTCATTAATCTTTCTTTCCTTTCAGTGAAAAGGAAATTAAGTTCAATCTAGTTCAAACTTTGCTTCACTATTATACAATAGACTGCCAATGTCCATGTTCTCTCTGGCAAGTTAAAACCTAATTAGTCACAGAAAATTCTTCCCTGATCCTGTCACTGTGAGGCAGGAAAAGCCTGGGCTGCAGACAAAGAATTCAGATGCACTCGATGCTTTGCTGTGGCTCTTTGTTAATGTCTGTGCTTTCCTACATAACATGCGGTGACATAACTGAAAGCGGCATATTTTGTCTTTCATGCAGCAAGATCAGATATAAACCGCCTTTTCAAAATATAAAGAAAAGACTTTAACATGAATTAGTGCAAAGACCATGCTCCTATTGACCTCTTCCCCATTTCTGCCCATTTTTTAGAGTGGCAGGAGTGGAGTTTTGGGTGCTGGTTTTACACAGTGAGACCATCAGCTGGGCCCAGCTGGGGTGGGTAGGGGCAGAAGTTTGTGCCTGGCTGCAGCTTGTGAACGTCCCCCTTGGGAGCCGTCTCTCAGCTGAGCTTTCCCGCGCCTGAGCCTGCTGCGGAGATGCCCAGGATGCACAGGCGCGGGTGCCGTGGGAGCAGGGGAGCTGGCCTCGCACCTCCCAGCACCAGTGGCAGCAATGAAGATCCACCTGCTCCCACTGTACCTTGAGTCCAAGACCTGCTGGATTCATGAAATGCGACTTCATACCAATTCAACCTTTTAGAATTTTGAAGAAAGGAGTCAACTGATAAAATTAATTTAGAAGTAACACGGTATCTGGCACTTCCCTTACTGCTTATATAAAATAACACTTGTTCTTTCAACACTCTTGATTACACCTAATAAAAAATAATTAACTATTAAAAATACCTGCCCTTTCTTATTCTAGGCTTATTTCTAACAACTGATGTAGAATTATTCTAGGGCTGAATTTGGCCCCTCTGACATCTATATTGTCTCATAGTATATTGGATTTCCACTATCTGATGGAATTTTTATGGCATACATTGAACATCAGCTGGGATAGGAAAGTTATTTTACCTCTGGAGGTGAGATTATATCGCATAAATGGCACAAGCATATCTTGTAAAGGACAACTTTGTTTTTTCCTGAACTGCTAATTGTAGCAGGGTCACAGGCGGAGCATCAAATTAGTTGGAGGGATGATCTGTTGCTGTTTGCATTTAGATTGAGATTTTCAAAGGCACTTAGTGGCACTATCTTGTGCAACCCCTCTGAAAATCCCAGCTGTCACTGCAACAGGTTCGCAGTGAGCTTTATGGTAAAAAGCCCTCTGTGGTATAGTCCAACTGCAACCAGTAATAATTCCACTTCTTTCTGAACTTCAACAACAAAGCATGAACCTTAGAGAGAATTTTAGCTTCCACTTCTAACCCTGTCCTGAGACAGCGTATCTAGAGGCAGCACTTTTTTTTCCAGAATATGTGGGAGGGAAATAGCTGAGTAAGTCTGCCCTCCTGCTCTTCCAGCAGTTATGCTCCTCAGAACAGCAGGTGACTAAAGCAATGCAGGTACGCTACCTGAGGCAGAGGATTACTGCAAGGAAATCCTGTAGGATTTGTTTTATGAAGACTTTTTCTTTTTTTTGCCTTTTGCTCCAGTGGTGTGGCTTTGCGGAGCTGGGAAGTGACCCAGCCCCTGTGATTTCCCTTGTGGGTGAGGGTGGGATGAACTTGAACATCCCCAGCGGCTGCAGCCCTCACCCAGCGTGCCCTGGCCCTTGCTCTCTGTCTTTAGAGGTCCTGGGGGAGATGTCCTTGTGAGGAGGGGAGGTGGGTGTCCTGGGGTTAGGGGAAGAGCAGCCCTGCGGTGCTCCTGCCAGAGAAGGAAAAATCCCTGGTATCCAGCTGTGTTTACAGCCTCGGCCCATGTTCTCTCGGTTTCTATGAAAGCCACAAGTGGAGCAAATCTCAGGCTCAGCCCAAGATCTGTGTGCAGTTTTTGCATGAAGCCTGACTGTGGACTGACTGAGAAGCCACCCCAGAGGTCTGTTCAAACACCGTTTCTCCCCTTCAGGCTATGCAGTGCTTTGCTCTGCTCTGAACTGCTCCTGCCTTTTGGTGCCGGTGCATTTGAGTGGCTCCTAATAGGAAGAATTAATCCACCCACGGATTGTAAGCAGAGGTTCACCCTGTCCCTGGGCAGGACTTGGACAGACCGGGGTGATCCGGGCGCTGGAGAGGTGCCCTCTCCGTTTCAGCATGGACGTCCTGGCTAGCACTGGGAGAGATTTCTCCAGAACTGCTGTGTTAGGCATCTGCACTCCACAGGCTTGTGAATAATTCAGTATATTGAGCCATGGCTTACTTACAACATTAAACTGTTGAAACAGACAAATGGAAATAAAATAATAACTTGAGCTTAAACACATAGGCTGCAGCAACTCAAGAATTCATTATGCTATTTATCTGCTACTGTGGAGCAGAATTTTAAATGGATATGTCATGTCAGAGCTTTCTTTTTTAATGACTGTTTAAGACCATACTACTGTGGAAGATATCAACATTCCAGGCTTTTCCTATATTTGATTATAGCTGATAGCAATCAAAGTAATTTTACTGCCAATAATAACGCTGGCAGCAGCTTAATTTAATAGCATGGAGGTTAGATCTTATTTATATCATTCCTCAAATGTTGATAACTTTCAATGTAACTACAAAATATTTTTGCAATGAAAACTTAAAATATGGGATATTTAATTTAGTGCCCTGGCCTCACTGCTTAAAAATGTTCAGACTACACAAACACATTCTTACACCAGTTGTTTTGAATATGGCTTTTCCATGGAACACAGGCCTTTTTCATGATATTCTGAGAAATGCTGATCACTTTATCACTGTGAGGCATGCTAATACTTGAAAAATCAATCTTCTTCGAATAACTCTGCAGTTTGCTAAAAGTAAATAAATAATCATTGGAAAAATAAATCCATTAACCAATTTTTTTTTCCACATCCTGTCTGCTTTCCTTACCTTGGTACACTTAGAATTTCATTATTGCCACATCAGTTTACTACCACCAGCTTTGATAGTTACGTCAGAGTTACACCACTAGAAAGGAGCAGATTTTCATCTCATTGTAATTATGGGATTTTTGCCACTGCCTCAAATGGAGTAGACTGGCTTATGGAAAACAGCAGGGTTTCACCCACGGACTGTGCCATCAGTGAGATGAATGCTGTAGCTGCTAGCGACGTGGTGCATGGCTGCTGGTTTTGTTTGGCCCCTTATTTAAAAATATTTGTGCACATATATACTYGTAACCCAGTATCCTTTGCCATGGATCTCTTACTGACATGCCTGTTGCTGTGTTCGGCACTTGCAAGGCTGGAACAGGCGATGCGGGGTACGAGTGGGAGCTACCGTAATCTGCTGTGCTTTCCTCTTGGTCTGCTAGAGTCTCTGGAGGGCTGCTCAGAGCAGCACTGAAGTGGCCTCCTGTCTCTCATAGTTTCTCAACCTCCAAAAGCTAATTTTCTGGAAAGTTTTGTTCACAGAGTGGCATCAGGTTTAAACGTAGAAGAGGAAAACGTGATGTTTTTGTGCTTTCAGACACAGCTGGTTAATTCTGTGATAGGGAAGTAATGTTATCCCCTATTACAGAAGAAGCAGCAAAGTCAGAGACGTTGCAAGTGAACTGTTCAGGGCGAAACTGAGCCCCAGTTGACTCTGGGACTCCAGCCTGCCCTTGGGTTTGACGCCGTGTTCAGGCAGCCAAGCCAGGCTTCCTCTCCTGGGGGAAGAAAAGCCCAGGGAAAAGAGCAGCCGTGCTTCCTGCTGTGGGATCAGGAGAGTCTCACAGGGTATGCAACACAGTGAGACGTCCACGGTTGCCACTGCTTGCCAATATGAGGATGCTGAATGCAGTACCAGCCCAGAGAATCACCATCCCTCTGTCCTGTCCACTTCTGCTCACCTTGTTGTGAGGAGATGCTGTAAAYCAGATAAAGGAAAAGGCTCTTTTTTTTTTTTAACCTGCTCCTCCACCATCCTCTTCCCTCAGTATTTGTTTTGAGATGATATTTTGAAGGTGACCTGCCTACAATGCCACCTGACAAACATGCAGACAGTCAATGGTAGAACTGGGGAAAGCAAGGGAGAGCAACTGGTCTGGGACTGGGATGGGAGGAGGAGTTCCTTATGCCAATGTTGCCAACAGCACAGGCAGAAATTGTCTGAGGAGTGGTTTGGCAGCCTCTAGCCAGGACCTGAATGTCAGCTCCTTGTGCTAAAACCACTTTGGCTGCTAAAAACAGCCAAAGGATCTCCAAAAATTGACAGGGGTGGGTCAGGGACCACAGGGAATCATGAACCGGGGATAGAGAGGCTGGAAACCTCAGTGCACCCACGGCACCTTTCCACGGGAGTCATGTCCCCTCTCACCAGCTTCAGAAGACAGGGACAAAGCGCACCCAGGTCTGCACTCCCTGCTCAGGGGAGAAGTTCCCACCCATGCCCATGTCCCCAGCAGGACGACACACCAGAGGTGGGGTGGTCAGCGTGTCCCAGCTCTCTTGCTCTCAGGAAGCCCTGCTAGACACACCTAAATACTGTATTCAAAAGCTCCCACCAGATTAAGTTAAAAACAAATAATGAAAAAATGTCTTCTCACTGTGAAGTGAATTGCCTCTCTACTTTAATAGACTTTGTGCTAAAAGACAGAAAGAATTGTGTATTTATTTCCAAGATTATTAAATTACATATAGAATATGCTTCCTGAGTATTAGCAGAGTTTATAACTGAATTCATCCTATCCATGCTCTGGTTACATCTAATGAGGATAATTATTACATGGCTTAACTATWATTCGGTATTGACTCTTTCGCGCATGAAAAGCTTTTGTTGGCAAGCATCAGTGGAGAGCTTCAACAAAAGACATCTTTAGCTTGTGTAAACATTGTTATTTCAAGGTCTCACCCTAACCTGCTTTAGGCTAAGTACTTTCTCCTCAATTGAGTTAATATAACCAAAATGATATAAGGATGGGATTAGATACTGGCTTACACCACAGGGAAAAAATGAAAGTTGGACAGGGAAAAATGCAGTTAATTCCATCCTGTCAGCAGTGGATATTAAAGATTATTAGTTGGCACACTCAATTATGTGTGAATCACAATAGTGGTACTGTTACTTTTTTATTCAGTTTYACAGGGGCAGGTAAAAGCATAGGTTTAGTATCATCTGCAGTGATTATTTGTTGCTTGCAGGGATTTGAGGTTATATTAAAGTGTTTGACAGGTTCAGAGGAAACATCTCTGTGTAATAAAATGTCCCACTTTTACATGCTCTTAGTTACTGGGTAGAAATGAACAAATCTGCCTGTCAGGAGTTTGGCTGTAGTTGCCTTTTATGAATATATTTCTTTAGGCGGTAACTAGTTACTCTATTTAGTGATTGTTAAAATGATAAACCAACAAACATAGCTCTCTTTTTGCTGCTTCCCTCTGCTGGATAGAGCCAGTAGTGCTTAGTTGTGTGTCACAGGCTCATTAACACCAACAACCACGAAAGACTTCTCTACCACCTTAGGATCTGGGCTTTCAGGTCACAGAGAATAAATCTGAATCTTGTTCTGACTCTCACAGTGAATTTTTCAGTCTTCAGGTGAACCAGCAGTCACAGAATTCACAACAATATAAAACCCTTGGCTCAAGTAAATGGCCCAATCTGAGGGTTTGAGGCTGGAAGTTCTTCTGTCGAGGTGGGAATGTGTGCTGAGCTGGAGCAGGATGCTGGGCATGCCAGCCTCTCTGTCCCTGGCCCTAGGGTAGACTGACAGCAGGGCAAGGAGGTGTACTACACAAGAAGTCAAATTAGTTATTGGATGTATATATTGAAATTGTTGGTTTTTAACAAAATAAACCTCTGGAACGTTGTTTGTTTTTTGCTTGTTTTCATAGATTTCCATAGCCAAGAGAGACCACTGTGATAATGCACTTTGACTGCTTGACTGCCATTCCAAGACCAGTAACAATGCTAGTTGAGCTAGAGCATATATTTTAGGAAAAAAACCCAAACCCAACCTTCTAATCTTGGTTTCCAGTTTCCAGTGTCAGAGGGCCTCCCACAGCATGGTGATGTTCCCATGGCTGAGTCCCCTTGCACAGTTTACATCCCCTCACAAGGCGAATGAGTCTCATTTGAAGATTTAAATGTCAGGATTCATCTTTCATCCGCTGGATCTTGTATGTTTTTTCTCTCCAAAACTGACAAAGCCGGTCATCATATGTGTGTGGCCTGTATGGGTACTTGATGAGAAGTAGCTTGGACAGCTTTGTAGCTGTCTGAGTGCCCAGGCGTAGGACTTTACAACCTCTCATTCAGTTGTCCCATCAGTACCCACTCCAGAGAAGGACTAGCCCTTTAGAGCCAGTGATGGAGATGATGTTCGTCTGAATATCCACAAAGGTCCCCAAGTCCCTTCAGAGATACCATTTCCCAGGCTCATAAATGTGACCTACGCGCTTTGCGCTTAGATGTCTGACTTTTCAAGCTGACTGTACTGAAACATGTCATTTAGGCTAAATTTACCAAGAAATTTAGACTACCGCTCTATGCTCTTTTAAGAAATGTTTGTGTTAGGGTTCACAGTCTGAGCAAAAAATTCCAAAACAATCTTATTGAACATTATTGTTGCACGCTGCCTGTCAACCAATAGTTTATTATGGTTAGAGTCATCTTTAGCAGTTGCTGCTTCTACTGGTGCTAATGCCCAAGCGGGAGACTAGATCCTCTGGAAAAAAAAGTTCTTTTCTATTAAGCACGTTAAGCCAGGGTCTTTAGMCTAGAGCTGTGCAGAGCACCCTTTGGATCATTGAGTCAAGGCCCCCAATTACAGCCAGCTTTCTGATCTACAGAGCTTCTGCTCAATGTGAGCTGCAAAGCAACAAGCTTCTACACCCTGTAGTAAATTTGAGACCTATTGTATAGAAGGAATGAAAATCACAGTTAGAAAAAAGACCATCCCCAATAGCTTTGGTCCCTGTCATTATAAGAGAACTAAAGCTCCTGGATGCTCCTGGGAAGCGGACCATGCTTCAGAGGAACATTGAGCAAAATAAATTTTCCATTAGTCCTACAATATTGATCCCAGGAAGAAATGGCCTTTTGATATAATGCTCATATGAACACTAGTGCTCTTTGCCTGTATGTTGTCCCTAGCTGTCACTATACTCAGTGCTTCAAAGGTAGGGAAAAAAAACAACAACCCAGAAACAGCTTGTCCAACAGAAGAGTGGGAAAAAAAATTTCCTGGTCTCCCAAGTAATCAGTAAAATATTGGTTCAATGTTGTATAAATGTAGAAATGCATTAAGTACTTACTATCACTCAATCCCCCCTCAATAACCCCTTAGTAACTGGACATCCAGAGAGTCCTGCTGTAGGTTTAATTCTCTGTTTCCAGGAATTATCTGATTCTGTCCCTTGGTGGGGTTATCACATTTCTTCTTAAAACTTTTAATGTAATTTTTCCTCAATACCTTGTTTGGAAAACTTATACCAAGACTGAAGTCTGCAGTTGGTTAGGAAGGAACTTTTTTTTAGGTTTAACACCCTCAAGTTTTTTTGCACTGGAGGGTCTCCAGTCTTATAGCTAGGTGTGCCACATGGTCTCTGTCCCATTCAGGGTACCATCTCAAGATACTGGGACATCGCTGTTGACATCTCCTTCAGGGAGGACAAAGACCACACCAGGGCAGCTTGGACCCTAGTGGAGCAAGTGAAGAGTTTTGAGCGAATGGACCGCTCACTTTGTGTCATGTTCACACTGTGATTCAGGGTCCAAACGGATCAGGTCTACCATGTTGTTGTGTAGACTAGATGAATAAGAATATAGTCTTGAAATTTAAATAATTGGCCAGAAAATCCCAACCTGCTATCTCCTGAGTAGCTCTATACATGATTTTAAGTGTCTGGTGTTGCTCTCCCAGCAGTGTGCAGAGTGCTTTGGTTTTCAGAAGGGCTGTGGTGCTTGCTGATCAGCTAGGACAACCGAGAGCTTCCATGTCCAAACAAGGGCTTTTGCAAAGATCAGGCACTGAGAAGAGAGATTTTCTCAGCAGGTGCGGGGTATTGCTTTCTGTTGGCACAGCAGTTTTGGCTTGACTAAAATGTATATTTACTTTATGTAACTCTGAGTGTAGTAAGAATGCTAGCAAAAACCACTTGGAAAAGGAAAAAAGGAAACGTTAAACCTTAACTCTACATTCTCAATTAAATGATTACTCCTTCAGGATGAAATTGTTCTTGATGCTTATTGTAAACCTTTCAATTTCTTACATAAATAGCATGATTATATTTACATAAATAGTTGCACCCTGGAGTACAACAATCCTATTGTACACAAAAATCCTATTAAAATTTCCTGAGAGAAGAACACAGCTTGAGCAATAGTCTGTTGTGCATAAAACCAGACCTCCTCACYTTTTTCTTTGTTCAGAGCCAAACTGTGCCTTTAGATGCATGCACCCAAGTGCAGAATTGATCTCTTAGCATTCAATCCTAGGCTCCAATATAGGAAAGCACATTCATAGTTGAACTGATATTTTAAAGCAATATAATGTACTAATAGGTTTTCTGCACGTTGATTATGTGCATTTAGAGGTGAGATAGCAAGCATACCCAGAGATATCTGATTCGTCCTTGAAAGAAACAGCTGCAACCTTGTCTTCTACCCAAAGTGACTATAATCCCAACATCTAAGCACGAAGGAGCCTGTGTCTTCATCTCTCTTCGGCTTTTTGCTACTTTAAATTTAACAAACTCTAGATGTACCTTTTTCCCCCTCTGCAGAGTAATGCCAGCATATAAAGCTTGAGTTTTCAAAATGTATTTTTCAAAAGTAATATGTGGCCCAGCGTGCTCTCTCAGCCATTTGGATCAGGAGGTAGGCATCCGTGTTTGACCCTAATTGCAAAGCAAAACTTTACATAAATAATTTAAAATAAGCAAATATCTTTGGATCAGCAGCTGTTTATTGAATCAGAGTATCCACAGTGTAGAATAGCATATGGACACCAATTGAAACTATGACTGCGCTGAGGAGATGGCCATTGACCCTGCTACCGCTGTAGCTTGTGGGCGTTTCTGATATGAGCAGGCAATCAAGCAAATATGGTTTTGCACAATCAAAGGTTAGCTGAAGGATATAAATAAGTGCTATGAGTAGAACTTCAGAAGTAATTGATAATAGGTTTGATTGCTGAAGTAAAAAAATATATGAAAAAAAAAGAAATTGAGGGTTTGACTCAAAAACACCAACCCTTTCTAATTCCCTGTGTATGAACATGTGCATGCCTGCACACATCCCACCACTTTTGTTTCAAAGTAAGATAAAGAAGTCATTTAATAGGAAGCAAATGTATTCTTTGTTTTCAATTTTTTTCTTTTAAAGACTCTATTTAGCTAATACCCCCTGAAAACATTGTTTTTACAAAATAAGTCAAAATGATTAGAAAGTACAAAAATGAGCTGTTTCTACTACATAATCCATTTCCACATAAAAAAAAGAACCAAAAAGAAAAAAGACCACCCTGAAACCTTGTTCTAATTTTACCTGAATGTCTGATAATTTTTTGTTTCGCTAAAATTACAAATTTGGCAATCAGTATCCAACTGAGAAATGTAATACAAACCTCTAGCAAAAGATCTTCCTGGAATTGTCAAGTAGCTACTCAGGAAAGATGCCTCAGGGTAGATTCAGTGATGATGGAGAGTGCTCATAAGAGTCCTAAAGAATTCTGCAATATTTTGAAACCAAGCAGTTGTGTGCACAGGAAGAAAAAATAAATGAAACAAAGGTGGTAAGAAATATTTGTAATCTGAAATGCAGGGAATGAGATGCGCTGCATCAATAACCATAGCAGGTGAGTAGAGCTAATATCCCATGCTACTGCAGGCTGGACTCCCCATTCAAATAATTTTGTTGAGAGCTGACAAATCTTTGATTTTGAGAGCGATGGCTAGTGACAATATATTTTGTATTTCCTGACACAGCATGAATTTAAGAATGTTTCTTATTTCATATGGGAATGATTTCAGGATGCTAGCGACATAACATTCAGGGAATGAACAGTCTAAAATTTCTATAAACACCAGAATCAAGGCATTTATGAGTTTTAGTAAAAATTTTATTGAAGTCTGGTCATGTTGGCATATTGTGCATTTTAAATGTAAATTAGATTACTGGCAGTAGATTCAATTTAGTGGTAAAAATGTAAAGAAAACAGTTGGGCTACAGATGAAACAATAATGTAGCTGTTCTTTAGTTAAGAGAACAGTGAAATCCAGAAACAAATGGTGTTTGGGAATATTTATGGTAGAGGAAACATGCTGCATATGATTAACTTTGTCAATTTTATGCAGCACAGTAGTTTTTGTTCAGCTTTGAAGAGCAGTTTCTGATAGTGAACATATGATAGGGTGAATGGATGGCTCTGCAGATTTCCAATGGGAACAGAAAACCTTTCATCTTTAGCTCACTTGCTAAAATACAGCCCAGGCTGTGAGTGATCAATGCTGATGGCTTTGTGTGTACAACTTGTTTGACATGACACCAGGACTCCTCTCCTCCTTCCCCCATTACACTGTTTTATGTCCAAAGCCTGTGTAACTAAAAAGGACCATACAGCTTGGCACTGTATTGGTGGCTGTAGGGGAAAATCCACTGCTGGGTTGTGGACATTTGTCTGCTTCTTACGCTGGTTTGTCCCATGGTCCTGGTGGTGTAAGCAGTTGGCCCTCACTGTGTTGCTCTCCAGACACAATACGCTTGCTCTTGTCAGGCTTGTCATCAGGCACCTTTCAAAAGCTTTCAAAACTCCTGAAAAACACCAAGCATTTAAATAAAAAATTCAGATAAAGATTTAGTTACTTGTAGAAGTATTTAAAATAAAAAGAAATTTAGAGTCTGGAGAGATAACAAGCTGTTTTACTGAACTAACAGTAAGCTTCAGAATATGTTGGAAAGCAAATCTCGTTTGTCTCAAAGATGCAGCTGTACTGAAGTGTGATGATTTTGCACGTACAGCAATCACTGCAGCTTGCAAGTGGCTAGACCGGTGCAGAAAAGTGACAGTTATACTACAGTTATTTAATTAAGCCAAATCTGTTCTGGATATAAAGCTATTAAAATGGATACCATTCTTTACATACACTTAGGACATGCCCCATTGCCCCAGTGTTACTTCTGTTCTTAATTATGAAAAGATAGGAAAAGACAAGGGAGTCACCCTCCCATACCAAACAACCAGGATGCTTAGGCTAAGGGCAAGTGTCAGAATATGGTCTTGCAGGTAACGGACATCGGGGTTAAAATCCTGTTCTGCAATGAACTCTGCTTCAGTATGCTACAGTCACAACAGCGTAAGTTAAGTTCTCTTCAGAAGTGAATGTGGACAAAGGTTGCTGAAACAACGCTTGGGCAAGGATGGGGGATGGCCCAGGGTACTGACAGTCAGTTGTGTGTTTGGGAAGAAGCAGCAGGAAAAATAACCTAAGGCATAAATTCCCAGGGCTTTGTCAGCCAAAGCAAGTATCAGGGTCAGGTCTGTGAGAAGCTGAGAAGATGGACAAGGTTTTCAGCTAAGTGTTAATTGGGCAATAGTCTTGAAAGCTGCCTCCTGCACTGCTGGCCTCCCAAAGCGTGGCTGCTTTACAGGTTCCTCAGGTCGGTCAAGGAAACACCTGATGACTGCCGATTTCTTCTTAGGGAAAAATCCACAAGACCGTAACTTTTTGTTTAGCTGTTTGGGTCAGAAAGTGAAATACTATTTTGTCTTCTTGACAGCTTTTTGTCTAATTTTTCGTAAGCCCTCTGGGGTACTGCCTGTTTCTATGTGTTGACAGCAGCTAGCACAACCTCTGCTGAAGCTTTTTTTTTTTGAAGCAAACTGCCCAGCAGAAAGTTAAAAGATGAGTAAATCTTCCAGTTGTTTGTGAGGATGGACTGGGGACATGAGGTTGCAAGTGCACCTTGAATGGGAGTTGTTCAGGTAGTGCAATGACTGACAGTGTTAAGAAGCTCAAAGCCATATAGAAGCACAAGTAAAACTGAAACGCAAATAACATGAAATTGCTTGTTGCTGGTTTTCTGATTGGAATAAGAGTAATTGCATGTCGTACTGAACCTCTGAGATCACAGTGTGACCATAATAAGTGTTCAGAAGATCATAATAAGTTTGTTGGCTAAGTCATCTAGCTGCTTGTCTTGAAAGACATGTCTGTAGTCCATCTGTGTAGAAATATTTAAAATAAAAAGAAGTTTGTGCTCTGCCCAGGGTCTCAGTGAAGACCTGATCTGACTGACAACAACAAGGGGTTTGCCAGTGACTTCACTAGGGCCAAGGTTTATATCTGTTGTAGATGCTTTGCATTCTCAAATGTCATTTAAAAGCCATGAGGGAGGAGAAGAAGGGGCCTGAGGAGTGTTATAGCAAGAAGTTATGCAGCATGCTGAGAGCAGGAGACTGTGTATTTAGAAGACTTTATTTGAAAGGCTTCTCTTGCCTTCAATAGCCATTAGAAGTGGTTGACATCTTTCTACTGTAACTTTTGAAACAATTGCTTTTTGAATCAGCTGGTTTTGTAATGAGAATTCATGCTTTTGGGTACTACTTGTTATGTAAAAGCTGAAAGGCAGTGTAAGAAATCTTTTAAGAAAAGAACATCTCCTCTTAAGTTTGTTTAAAACCCTTTTCCCCACCAGATTCAGAGTTCATTGGTGGGAGAACAGTTACCTGATCAGAATGAGAAACAAATATAAGATATCACAAAAAATGAAAAAAAGATGAAAAATTCAAATGAAACAGAAAGTTTTAATACAAATAAAATTTGTCTACACTGTTTTATAAGAGCTATTCCTTCATGTGCCTCACTGTGAGTTAGCATTGCGCTGTGTTGCAGAGCTTCAGAGTATCTTCCGCTTTCACTAGGACTTAGAAGTAGGTGAAAACAATTACTGGTTATTCTTCCTTATTATTTATTTTTAAGGGAAAAATATGTGCTTTTTGACCTTGATCAGGGTAGTGAGATAGATACATGGGAAAAGCTAGCATGGCTGGTCAGCTGGAACTGGTTTTGCTTTTGGATTCCTGCTGTCGGGACCCACATCTGGGCAGTCCTGCTCCTCCGTTTGCAGTGCTCTTCCCTTGGATGGCTGCAGCCTGTGCGTGCCTGTGGTGCCACTCCTCTTGTGAATTGGCTGGTTTGTGGGGAAAAGCTTCGAGCTTGGGTATCTCCCTTTTTCTCCCTCCAGCTCGCAGCTCTGTACTTATTAGTCAGCACAACTTTCATTGTTTTCTGTCGTGTACCAATTGGAATTGTTTTGGCAAGAGCCTTCAACACCTCCCCTCAAGTGGGAAGTTCAGTTCAGTGGTTAAACACTGGCTAGAGGTTTGGGAGGCTGAATTCAGTGTTTTGCTCTCCCATTGTTTTCTGTATGCCTTTGGCTAAGTCGCTGGAGGAGGAGGAATTCATCTCATCTGGCTTCAGCTGTTACGAATTAGGCATCTAATCTGAGCTTGTTGTCTATGCTCCCTCTGTGGTCAAGGGAGAGCGCCAGGCACCTCCAGGGATTGACTCATCTCTTTCAGAGGTGTCTGCTGTCTAGAGTCGCTATAGAAAGATCAGGCAACTAGCTGAGATTCACACACCTTATTTTCATTTTATGCCTAAAATAAGTGAAATTGAGTCCCACGCTTAGTCTCTGTTTCTGGCTGCTACACAAAAGTGGACTCCATTAAGTCCATTAAAAACAATGCAAGGCTATGGCTATTCAAATTGCTCAAAAACAAGTCCAATTTGGAAAGCACCGGATGATTTTCAGACCAGACCTTTTAAAGATACTTAGGAATCTAAAGGTGTAGAGGTACCTCTTGAGCTTTTAACGTCTCCTAACTCCTATAAAAGTCATAGGAGTTTTTGAAAATCTCACTAAATGCCCATCTGTGTTTTGAGGTATATAAACACCTATAAAACTCTGTCCCTATTCTTATTAGGGAGAGCACTATACTAAAATGCATCCAGGTCTCCAAGTAGCATTTTCCCTGGCTTCTGCCCCCCCGGCCACCCCTGCTTCCATGCTCCATGGCTCTTGCCCCTGGCAGCAGAGGTACACTTGGATGAGGAGCGTATGTGACACATAACACTCCAGCTCTTCCCTGCTGGTGGATAATTCATCAGGATGAGAGCTGTGGCTGGGCTGGGGAGAGAATCAGTAAATCATAACCTCCCCTCCACTTCAGCTGAACTGTATGGAAATTTGGCATGGTGGAGAATCTCGTACATAAACCATATTTTATTACTTGGAACTGACAATTCAGCTGTGACCATGGAACTGGCAAGTTATAGACACAACACAGAAGATGTAAACTTAATTTATCCTTTCTTTTGGGCTGCCTTGCGTCTCTCATTCTTTGTTGAGTGTTTCCATCAAGACCAGCATGATAAGAGTTAATGCATGGTCTGGGAATGAATGTATGTATGTGTGGTGGGACCCTTCCTCCCTTCTGATTCTCCCTTTCCTTTCCTTTATGTGAACAGACTCACTCGCCATCCCCAAGAGTGCAAGAGGCAAAGGTGAGGGGGAAGCTGACAAACAAGGAAAATAATCCCTTTGCCCACCCCTAGTGGAAACTCTGTTAGCTACAACATGGCAGCTGAGACAGAACGACTTAACCAAACCAAATCTCTTTTATTATGTTCCTGTGTTTATTTTTCCTCTGTATTTATGACTTAGCATGTTGGTTTTGGTGTGGAAAGGACTCTAAAGCTGTAGATATGTGTTGTAATTATACAAATTCCTCTGCATGGAGTCTGTTAAAAAGATTGATCTATTTTTATGAGGACACACACAAATACTCATTTTGATGGACCTCATTGGCATTTATTGCAGACCTGCCACTACTAAAATTTAAAGCCAACCTTGTAAATTTTATGGAAACTACATGCTGCAATTATTAGCCTGAAGACCTCCTGTCTCGCAGGAATGAGTCAGATTTTGCTTTCCACGTACGCTGTGGTTTACACCTGAAAGAGATTAGTGGGGACCACCAGTAGCTTGAAAACCTAATCTCCAGTATTTTGTTTCCAGTTTAGCTCTGAAAGATACTCCAGGTGTTCTCATTAATTAGTCATTGTAAGTCACTGTGTCACTGTTGTGCATGGAACAGCTGTTTTCCTGGTGCACTTTTTCTGCAGGAGTGTTTTAAATTAAAAGTTGGTTTATATATTTTTTAATGTTTAGAAACAATTCTTGTGACTGGTGAAAATGAACAAAAACAACCTCTACAGATCAGTTTAGGAGGACAAATTCTTGAACTTGAATGTTTCCTGTAATGGTGTAACTTCATGGAGTTTTACCTGAGCGCCTTGCTAGTGGAGGATCCAGCTAAGAATCATAAGCAGATCTTGCCATTTTTTCTGCAGCAAAATTCCCACTAATATCAGGAACTGTCCATAAGCCTTACAGACCGTGCACTAGGTAATTTTGTTCTCCTGTCCTCATTGTCTTATTTTATAGTCACAGACACTGAGACAGACAGAGATTAAGTGGATTAAACCTACCAATGCAACAAATCAATAGGGAAAAGTGAGAATAAAGATAGATGGATGATAAGCCTTAACATGTGCAAAGTATAAATATTAGTTTGTGTGTTGTGTGGCTCTATACTGTCCTGCAGATAGCCTTTGCTAAATCTTCATTCATTACTTGCGACTGGTAAGTGAGACCTTGTTGCAAAGGACGGTTCAGCTGACAGCAGGCATAACATTGTTAAAGAGGAGAACTTGGGTGGGATCTGAAAACCGTGAGGTATGTTTATTATGTGGCCCATTATGGTGAGGCTTTAGAAGAAAAGATATTAATGTGAAGCCTTCTCATCCTCCATTTCAAAACAAGTCTTTGTTCTTGGTCAGATCATTTGGACCCCAAAGGGAAGGAGGGAAAGATATTTCTGAATTCCTCATCTTGGTGGTATCCTGTCTCTCTCTCTTGGAGAGATCTGGCACAGTCCCAGGAGGGACCTTTGGGACCCAGCCAGCACCCGCACTCTGGAGCTCCTGACAGTGCACCTCCTCGTTCCCAGCATGCCAGCCCTGGGCATGTCCACCACCGCATCCTTTACTGCTGGCTATCCCAGCATCTTGAACTGCTTTGCAATGGCATAACCACCCAGAGGCACAGCTTGACCCTCTCTGAGTTTCAAGTAGCTAAATCAAACCTCCGTATTTCAGTGAGTAGACTCAGAACTGCTGTGTGCCAGAGGTCTGATTGTGAAACTYCCACCTGTAAGGTGACAAAGAAGAGTGAGCATCTGCAGTTACATTGACTGAGGTTTAAAATAAAAGAGAGTTGATAACTTTAATTTTTCAAGTCACCAGAAACTCAGCGAGGAACAAATTGCTCTGAGTATAGTATGAGAGTAATACAAAGTTTACACACTTACTTTGCAGCACACAGTTTTGGTTGGTCTCAGAAAAAGTATCAGAAGAGATAAGCCACTTTTGTGACTTGGAAAAGTTATTCCTACGTTCATTCCTCTTGTTAAAGAGATGTAACATGATATTGTGCTTTTCACTACTGTTTGAATCCCAGCCAAAAGCAAGAACTCAAAAGAATTGATTTGAGTTGGCCAGAGAAATGAAGGGGGAGTTTCTCTGTTAGAGGTAACTTGAATGAGAAGGAAAAATGGTGACCATTTGGTATTGGTGGAATTACCAGAGAAGTGCTTGAAGAAGTTTCTCAGAAATCTGGAGTAGTGAGAGAGTGTGGCAGGATTAGCAAAGGACAATAGTAGTGTCTCTCCACTGTGAGGAGAAAGAATAATTCAGCAAAGCATTAGTCTGTGTATCATATCTAGAAAATATATTTGCTGAAGAGCTCACCTCTGGGACACAGGAATGCCAAGATGACAGGCTGTAGTCAGGATGTTACAGTTTCACAAGAGGATGTAGGCATCCTGACCTGGTCTTTAGACTAAGGGAGATAACAAAAGACCTTGAAAAGATATCTTCAGAGTCCCAGGCAAAGGGTAGGTCTATGTATCATTGTGAAAATGCATCAGATTAAATGAAATTATTGCGAAGGAAAAAGTGCTTAAAGTAAAAAGTTGAAATGGGGATGAGCCCTTGAGAGAACGTTATTTACTGTTGTCACAAGATATATAAGGATGTCATGGTTTAACCCCAGCCAGCGACTAAACACCACACAGCCACTTGTTCACTCCACCCCAGGGGGATGGGGGAGAGAATCGGAAGGGTAAAAGCGAGAAAACTCATGGGTTGAGATAAAGACAGTTTAGTAGGTAAAGCAAAAGCCGCGCATGCAAGCAAAGCAAAGCAAGGAATTCATTCACTACTTCCCATCGGCAGGCAGGTGTTCAGCCATCTCCAGGAAAGCAGGGCTCCATCACGCGTAACGGTTACTTGGGAAGGCAAACGCCATCACTCCGAACGTCCCCCCCTTCCTTCTTCTTCCCCCAGCTTATATACTGAGCATGATATCATATGATATGGAATACCCTGTTGGCCAGTTGGGTTAGCTGTTCCGGCTGTGCTCCCTCCCAGCTTCTTGTGCACCTGGCAGAGCATGGGAAGCTGAAAAGTCCTTGACTAGTGTAAGCACTACTTAGCAACAACTAAAACATCAGTGTGTTATCAACATTCTTCTCATACTAAACCCAAAACACAGCACTATACCAGCTACTGTGAAGAAAATTAACTCTGTCCCAGCTGAAACCAGGACAAAGGAGCTCATCAAGAAAATGGGACCTAAAATGATGGACTTTCCTGGCCACGCTGGTTTACAGCAGGGTGACAATAAAGGACACGGCCTCCCAAAAGGAGCAAGTAGGCCCGAATCTACACAAATATTTCAATCTTTGGTGGGCGATGAAAGAAGGGGGGACAGTGTAGAAGTGACATTATTTTAAGAGGGTGGRTTTTGCATATCCACAGGAAGCCCAGTCCAACACAAGTCTTGCTTTGCAGCCTGAAGAGAAGTGCCAAAGGCTTCGACAGCCATGGGGTTTCAGATATAGCCTGCTCTTGGATCAGGGTGGGTGGGCAAGGGACAGTGTCCTCGGCGCTGCAAGGAGCACTCAGCTGTGGATGTTCCTGGAGTCTGGGTGTCCCATGCCCCACATTCGCCCAGAGCCCTATTCTGAGTCCTCAGAAGTCTTCAACACATACATATATATACAAATATATGCATATATATACATGTTGATGGGTATGGATGTACATGCTTTCCAGTTCTTCACTCTTCTGACTTGCGAGGCTGGACTTTAAGGGGAGCTATGTGCTGTTATGTCAATATAGAGAACTCCATAGCATAAAATTATATAATTGCTCTTTTGTTCTCTTGCGGAAGGGGTGGGACTTGCTTTTTTTTTGCTCTGTGGTCCCTTGCAGGTGGGGTGGGACTAAGGCAACCTGGTGTCCTCTAACCACAATGCACATGAACCCATACTGGTTGACCCTGTGGCCCTGTCCACCACTTGATCATGTTAGTTGCTGCTGTTAGGTCAGTGGGTGCAGGCTCCAACTCACTGCCACAAGGACTTTATCCCTCTTTACTCTAAGCTGTCTCTGTGCTCATGTGTCACTGCATCAACTGCTCAAGACATGCACTTGAGCTTTTCCTCACAAGAAGTAAAAACGTTTTATTAAATACTGCTGAGTTTTTCACTTTGCAAATGACAACTCAGAGGTGGCACCAGACTCATGGAAATTCCTGCACAGTGAAACAGGTAAACAGAGACTTAGCCCTTTTAAAATGAAATGCAAGAAGACATTATGAGAACAGCCTTTCTCATATTTTAATAAGAAAGCATATGACAAAAATATTGGCTAACTTCATATACTGTTGCTTGAAAGAGGGGGATACTTTCTACTGGTCTATAGAGAGATATTATGCTGATCTATGGTGTCCAACGAGTGATATTTGCTTTCTTTTCCTGCTGTAATGATGAACATGTGAAGCCCTCTGACACATGGGCAGGACTTCTGTGCATGAACTCTTTCTGAGCAGTTTCAGAGTTTTCATTTCACCTTGAATAGTTTCTGTCTGAGATTTGATAAACCTTTCTTTAATACAGAAAGATTTTAATAAAGAAAGGGACAGGGAATCTGTTTGTAATCAACACTCTTCTAATGTAACAAATTTAACAAGTATCCTGGTTCTAACAGAATACACCATCGTCGCCTGTGAAATGAAGCAAGTCCATTGTGCTTTTTCCTTGATTTCAGAAGTAGCTGCCTCTAAGTGGAACGTTGTCTCTTTTGCTCGTAAATAGTCAAGGTATTAAAATGTGCAAATGCAAATAGAATTTGCACCATAATATGCTTTAATTTGATTTGACATTAGATTTCAGCTCCTCATCTTTTCATGATAGCTATTGAAAAGATGTAATTTTATTTTGAAGTCTTAAATTTTACCTTTGGTATGTTCCAATACATGGAAATTGAGGAGGGAAAAGTTATAGTGCAGAGTTGTGGACACATGCAAATTAAGTTTTGACTTTGATTATATTTTTTGCACTTGCTATTTGAGATGTGCACTCATTCTATTTTTCTTTTCGGTGAAAATTTATCCTGATGGCTATCACTAAATAATTGCCTCATGTCTAAAGCTCTTTTTGTATGACGGGCAATTCAAAACCTTGATCAAGGTCAATTGTTAAGGTGTCGAAATCTGAAAATTTAATCATCACCAAGAGTAAAATGATACTCAGAATTATGCCTTTAAGAAAAGCCACTATTTACCAAGGAAAGTGTTTTTTATATCCAGTGATCATAGTAATTTCTAAAGTGGAGCATCTTAGAATCTGCTTTGACTTATTCACTTGAGAAAATGGCTGGCTATTCATTCACTCAGGAAATTGTGGACAGCTAGTCAGAAAAATAGACAAAATCCAGTCTGATCAACAGTAACTCAGATTTTGTCTGCAACTTAGAGAAACTTGGTGCACTAACCACAGTTCGGTCTGCCTCATACACTTGCAATACACTGCAAATCCTTGCCCCAAAATTGGCCCACAACTGAAAACAAGAATTCACAATCACTTTTGATAAGACTGGTGTGAAATTATGCTATCTGGACTGTGGTCTTCAGCATCAGCTCACGTGGGGCTGCAATAGCATCTAGTGATGTCAATAGTTCCTGTACACCAGACATGTTTAGTTGGTTTGTCTCACAATTTTTTTAACTCATCTCTCCAATAGCTCAAGATTTCTGATGGCTACTTGCATATCGGTACATGGGAATCCTGTTTGCAATTACATACAGCAATGAATTTAGATATACGGGTGACTGACCCAACAGCACGCCACGGGGGCTTGTTCAGCTGGATGACAAGACCCTCTGTTGCCAGCTGGGGAGTTGAACATCATCTGGTAATCATTGTGTTGCACTGGGAGCAGTGCTCTCATCTTTTATGGTGTGGTGCCTCACACAAGAGCGGTCACTGCAAAAGGCACAGGAAGGTCAATGTCCTCATACAAAAGTGATGTGTTTGATTGCTTACCCAAAATCTCAAAAGCAGCTCAGACCTCACTTGCTGCAGTTGTTGAGATGCAAAGCCAGTGCTCCATCCAGTGGAAACCCAAGGACTGGCATATCTAGAGGGTGTGTATTATTTTGGCAATAATAACAGCAATTTGCTAAACTGGCTAGTCCAGAGCAATCCCCACCATCTTCCTGAAATAATTTCAGCTGCTTAGTGAGTCCATCTGAAGTTCTCCAGGTGCTTTTGTTTATTTTTCTTTGTTACTTTTTCTTGATTTTTTAAAGATATGCTTCATGATAGCCATGTCAAGAACTTAACTGGGGAATGGCACATACTTTGTTTCTCAGTGGATATTGAGTCTTTGCCTACAGCTCCTGGGCTTCCCAAGGCTCCTGAGAAGATACCTCTGATACCTTTTGATACCTCAGAGAAGACAGGACAGCATGATGGCAACTGTTGGATAAGTACCCAGCATGCATTACCATTGCAATTGGCAAGGAAAACTGAAGACTACACAGAAAGATGCTGCACTGCCAGTGCTTTATAACAATAGCACTTAGGTATTTGTTCCTAGTGCCTAAGGGCCTGCTTCTGGACAAAGACACAGGGACCCCATTTGCTAGGCACTCTACATGGGAGATCTTTATTCAGGTTAGTGCCGCAACAATTTTGTTAGCACTTTCCAGTCAAAGGTGTGATTACAACTCATGTAAATTGTTGTACCCAAAACAGATAGCTTAAATACTATGCATAGTCTTGGTAGAATGCAAAACAATCCATTTGCAAAATCTAGCATCATAAATGACACCAAATATTTGAGGAATAATGTCAATAGCTCTGAGCTGTTGCAACTATTGTGCTAGCAGGTCTTGAGTACRTAGATTAAAGCTTGCTTATGTATATCTGTAGAAACCACCCTCACACCCTGGACTGCAGTGAAGGCAGCACATTAAATTCAGTAATAACACTTAGAGTAAATACTGTCATGATGCTTCCAAAGGAGAAAAAGTGTGGAAATTAGATTGTTCTAATGGCATAGAATTAAAAGACAAAAACCTCAACAAACCACAAACCCCACAAACCTCGATCTTGGGGGTGAAAAGAAGACTTTATTAATCATAATCACATCTGATCTAACTCCCCACTCAARGTAGGGCCAATTTGGTTGCTCCGTTCTTTGTCAAGTTTTGAAGATCTCCAGGTATGCAGATGGCACAGTCTCTCTGGGCAATACATTTTAGTGTTTTGTGAGGAATTTTTTCTTATATCTAACTGAAATTTCCCTTGCCACAACTTATGTTTGTTGCCTTTTGTCCTTTTCTGTGCACCTCTGAGAAGACTCTGGCTCCATCTCCTTTACAGCCACCCACTATGAAGCTGAAGAAAGCAAGTAGATCTCCTCTTAGCCTTCTTTTCTCCAGGTTAAATAAATCCATTTCTTTAACCTCTCCTTGTACATCATGTGTTCCAGCTCCCTAACTATCTTGGTGGCCTTCCATTGGACTAGTTCCAATGTCTTGCTTGTACTGAGGAGCATCAAATCGGACACAGCACACTCTGTGAGATCACACTTGTGCCTAGGGGAGAGGAATAATCACACCCATTGACTTGCACACAACACTCGCTAACACAGCCCAGAATGCGGTTATCATTTGCTGCCCAAAGAGTGCCCCTTATCTCAAATACACCACTTAAGATCTTTTCCTTCCTGCAACATCCCATTAAATATGTATCGATGGGAGAGGAGAGAAAAAGGAAGGACAGGGAAATACAAGATTTTTTTCAAAGTACAGCTTCCTCTAAGGACACAAAGGCGATGCTAGAAAAGAAAGCTGGGTGCACTTCTGAAAGCATTGGATCTCTTCTCTACACAGAAGTATGTTATCTCTGTTTGCAAATGTGGGCTTTAAAAAATGGTAAATACTAAATCACTTGACTTGCCCAAAGTGACAAAAGAAATTCATCAAACTGAGAGCCCCAATTACCTTGTTCAGTTCTCAGTTTAGACTACAAAGTCACCCTTCATTTAAAAGTAATTCAGGTTGGGCTATTTGAAACGTTTCTGTGACTGTTTTTTCTTATTGTCCCACTACTGAAATGTTGCTACAAATACTTTTAGCTTGGAATCTAAAAACACATCAACAGCCATGAAAGCCTTTCTTCTGAAAAAAGTGTTTCATTTTCTTTTGGGTTATTTGTTTTTTTTCCTTTGGTAGGCATTCAGCCATTTTTACTAGGTCTCTTCTTGCCACCTTAAATTAAATTCATAAAAATGTCAGGATGCAAGTGATTAAAATTATTTTCTCATCCACACTGTGGTTCTATTGGGAATTTTTCCCCGGATGATGCTATTTGAACCTGACTATTGACAATAAATTTATTACTTGTAAAGCTCCAAATGTGTGATGTCTTTTCCTTCACTTTCCTGACTTGATGCTTGCAACTTTTTCCCTTTCTGGGAAAATATTGCCACCCACAAAGGACTTTTCTCCACTTAGAGGAACTTCTGTGGTCCCTACCATAAAAGGGTCATGTAAGGTAAGGCTTCAAGATGAAAAGTCAGATCAAATCCATAGTAAGAAGGAACAAGAATCATATTTAAGAAAAATAGTCCRTTTCCCTTCCTTGATCTTTAGTTTATATTTAGTTTTTAGCAACTGAAGTTTGTTGTCATGGCCCTGTAAATTGCTGTGGTATGAAAAAAACAGCCATATGACCCTCAGCCTACCAGTGTAAGTACCAAATGTAGAGGTATTAGTATGAAAAAATTGATTTAACATGAACTATTTTGTGTTTTACAAGAATCGTTGTATTCTGAAAGCAAGACTATAACAGTGCTTCCAACACTCGTGATTTTATTACAAGTCTCATGACGTTTGGTGTTTTTCCTTAAAATGCCAACTCCTGGAGACATCTCATTACCTGTGATTCTCAGCTTTCATTGAAAAGCAATGCTTTTAGCTCTTGTGGTTGCAGAGAAAAACATGCAAGTCTGAGCCCTAAAGACTTAAAAATTAGAAGGCAAAAGTAAAGGGCAAAAATTTTTAAAATTCCAGTCTTAACTGGAATTAATTTTGGAATTCCAAACTTAACTGTCTTTGGGTCTGACCCAGAAATTCTAAGTGTTTGAGTCTGATAGTAGATCTCCTATAAAGTCATGGATTTAAAAAAAAATTTAATTAATTTAAATATATTAACTATATATATGACTATATAAAGTTATAACTATAACTACAAAACACAGATTTTTAGATCTTTATATTCGCTGCTCCAGATTTAAGTCCTATACTATTGACTTCAAAGGTGGAAGCCTCCACAAAAACAGAGGTGAGCTGGGGGAGCAGGGTATTCATATGGTCAATATAGATTTATGCCCTGGAGTATTTCTGTATCTAAGAATATAACATACAAAAATATTAGCAGAATATTGCATAAGATTATTTTGGTAATTTGAACCTAGCTGTGTTTGCAGCACTTATTTTTTAAAATAGGAAAATTCTGGAGTCATACATCACGATAGGAAAAACTTTTAATTTTGGCTGTGTGTTCAGAGCTGCATAGGAATGGTGAAGGAATGGGTGGGGAAAGGGGATGGGTATAACAGATTCACTTGAAGGATATTTTGAAGTGTTTTAATTCCGTTTCTGCGAAAAGTGATCAGGATCATTTGTGTTAACGAGAGGGCTTACAAAAAAATGAGTATGTTAAAAATCTAATTATCTGTTCCTGCAGGACTCGTTTTCTGTTCTCCAATAAGAGAATAAAACCAATACCATGTGCCCAAGGTGGTTTGTCATGCGGCATGAACAGCAACCAACAAGAAACATAGAAAAGCGCACAGCTTGCAAATGATAAACATACAGGAATGCATTTGTCTTCAAATACAAAAATAGTTTGGAAATAACTTTTGATTGGAAAATTCATAAATTACTACAGTGTGTTATTATTCTAACATTTATTCATCCGTACATGTTTATATTTTACCAATCAATATTTAACTCAGCTCATGATCCTGCCACATTCTATTTATACTTACGTATCTGAATCAGATAAAGTTTTTACAACTATGCGGTAAATTCCAGTCATGCAGTTCTGACTTTTTTGTGATTTGCTTGGAGAAATAAGCAAGCCAAGCAGATGAACTGGGGAAAAAAAAAAAAGGTCTAAGAACAATTTCTTGCTAGAAAATGAGAAATTAAAATATCTGAGTAGAAATGGCTCCAAGTAAAATGCATTTCTTCTTTTCTACTAGGGTTTTTCTACCAATATAATTATAGCTTGTTTTTAAAATTGGAGTTGTAGTGTAGGCAATGCCAAACCAAACAGAGCTGGCTACAGGGTTTTGACCATTTTCTCTGGCCCACACAAAGGCCTACCTACTGTATTTATTACAATAGTTCCTCGGGGTGAGTCAGAAACGCTGTGTTCATTGTGCTGGTCATTAAGTTTCACAAACATCAATTAGGAAGCAGGCTTTTGCTTCTCGCCACCCTCTACCTCCTCCCCCCATGAGTTTTGCATCTTAAGTAAAATGGTCAAGGGAAAAACAGTAGGAGAAAACTTTCTCATACCTATATATCTATATCTATAACCACATACATGCCCCTGTATGTAGATACATTTCACAAAAACTATGTTGCATTCCTGTATCCACTCTCTCTCCTGTATACAAAGACGTTGCAAGACATCTCGGGGGGTCTCAGCATCGCCGGCCGCTGGTGACAATGAAGATGAGCCGTATGTTTGGCTGCCACCATGGCTCTGCTTGTGCTGGTCAGGCCAACTCCTGCAGCGATGGCAGACAAAAGCTTTTAATATTATCTGTTTGGTGTGACCAGGAGGAAGCTCTTCCCCGTGCTGGGATTCAAGCACGGAGCCTCGTGTTGTTCTGGCTCTACCTTGCGGGGGACTCAGGGGCTCCAGCACCCCGGGGCCCTTTTGGGGTCCTGCCTGCAGGCTCTGTGTGCAGCATGGCTTGCACACTTCGGGATCAAATTCTTAGACAGCCACTTGCGTCCAGGTGCAAAAATTGCTTCTCTATTTCTCTGCTATTTCTATTCCATCTCTATGTCCATTGCTTCTCTATTTCTCCGCTTTCCATTTCCCCTTACTTTGTTTTGCACTCTTAATATATTAACATACTGGGTTTTGCTCTATTAAACTAAACTTTTCAACTATATTTCCAAGCAGTTAATCCCATTAAGTTTTTTACTGGATTTGAAATGGATTTGTCAAGGAAACAGTATTGCTGCAATTTATGAATGCACTGCGGCGCCTTTAGGAGACAACTGTCCCTGCGTTTGGAACAGGAAACGTTAAATGGAAATTGAAAGAGAATTTGTAAGATTTATTTTCCACTACTGCAAGCCTTCAAGAGCTTGATCTGAAAAATAGATTATTCCTTTTCTCCTTGTGTCCAGGAGACAGCGCTATAATTTTTTAATAAAGATCATATAGCCTTGGAAAGCCATTTAACAAGCTTCCTTGGGATATTAGAGTGCAAGCAAAGTTCGTCTATGAAAAATTCTTAAATGTGGAAAATAATTTTAAATTTTGGACAAGCCGTGGCTCACTTATTTGATTCTTTTTTATGAAGTTACAAAATAGGTGTTGTCCCCAAATACCCTGATCTGCAATGATTAAACTCAGTCTTGTGTGGAGGCCTGGCACAAATCCTTTGCATCATAGCTTAATGATTTATTTTGCTTGGAAAGTAGCTGTGGTCCTGAACTTGTCCCTATTTAAGTCCAAATGACTTCCATGGGAGCTGGTTTGGGCCCTGTTGTTTGAGTGTGATAAAAAAATTAAACCTGCTTTGAATAAATGGTGCTGGGTCCAGGGCACAGTAGGGCATGGCTGTGTGGGCGCGATGTGAAATACATTTTTATTCTCAGATAGGGTTCCATCTCAGCTGGAAGATGCCTTGAGGTAGACCCCAGCCCCATCGCCTGCTGCCAGAGGACTGCAAGACCAGGCAGAAAGCAGCCTGGCCAGTCCTGGGCAAATGCGTCTCATTTCCACCCATTTGCATAGAAATCCCTTGTGGGGGAGCTGTGTGCGGGGTTGCTGCTGGGGAGGGCAGGAGGGAGGGGAGGGGGCGGCCAGGTGAAACCCCAACAGTGCTGTGGCTGCAGGGCAGAGCAGACTCCAGACGGGCGGGCACATGGGGTGCTGGGAAGGACCTGTGTGCCCCCCACGTGAGCGCCAGGCGCTGTTTAAGGGACCTTCAGGGGGATCCAGCCTCTGAGGTCTCCTGATCCCCTCCATGGGCTCCAAAAGRGCTGTGTGCAATGCGCTGATTTACCGTCGGTAACACGTTTCTTCATTCCCTGTCCCTTGGGTTGGATTATGTCATTATGCCAGGGCATTAACCTAGGGCTTGTGCATCTAAATTTATTTTGTTTTGGGTTTTCTTCTCTTCTAATATTACAGCTTTGCCTCTAGTTTATAAATATTCCATTTAAGGAGCTATTTAGCGGTAACAACATTCCTGAGCTCAATCCAAGAATTGAGCTAATTATGGCTGCCCTTCAAAAATCCATCTCCACTCCCCCTCCCATGGCCTTCTCTCCCCTGTGGTCAAAAAGACTGACGATAATAAAGTGCAAAAAACTCCTACCTAAATAAACAGATGAATTAATTGGATACACTGTCTCTGACAGATTAGTAAATCCCAGTCTTGCAATCCTTATTTATGTGAGTCATCCTACTGAGTGGAAATATTTGTGTAAGTAAGACCCTGATTTTTAAGAATTATATTCAAAATCCACAAAAGACAGGAGTTTTTTTCAGCATCTTCCATAAATGGGAAAAGGAAGAGTGGTAAGTAATCTGTTTTAGCTACTCATTAGCTAATGAAAGCAATTAGTGATAAAGATACTAAAGAAAGTTCCTTCTCTTGCAACTACATAACTGTTGCATTAATTTTTCACTTTTGCATCCAAGAAAAAGCATGTCTTAAAGTGTCCTTGGAAAAAAAAGCCTTCTCTGTTTATAGGCAGCACAGTTCCACATTCTTGGTATATGGAACACCAAATGTCCTGGGATAGCCAGCGTCCTGGCAGAGAGCCATGCATCTTATTATATGGTAGGAGAGCCAAATTTCCTCCTGCACAGTATGTCTATAAATAAAGTGCTTCTTCCACAAGCAATTAAATGGAAGCATTTTTCCAACCAGCATGCAAATACAGTTTTTGTTTCTTACTGCAAGTAATAGCCAATTTGTGATATTAGTTTAAGGTCAGAATTATTTTAATGATGATCTTAAAATGCCTTCTCCTGGGCTTGCACAGGGATGTGAAAAAATACAGTGAAAACTTTTCCTTAAAGGACATTTCTTGACTTTTAAAGGATCTGGCATAAAGAAGGCATCCCTCAACTGTCCGAGATTAAAATGTTATACGTACGCCTCAGCAGGAATTTAGAGTTGTTAAGGGTTGCCATTCTAGCCTTGAGGCTGTGTTTGCAGCCAGTCTGTAATTTTGGGGCATTTGTGCCATTTGTTTGCACAGCACCTACCAAAATAATCTCATAATTTTTGCTGATGCCCCTAAGGAGATACTAGAAAATAAATCAATATTATATGACTCTCAATCTAAAATCTTGATATCAGCAAACTGACACTGAGCTGCTCTTATCAGTCACTCTTATTCAGAACATATGGTTGTGTATTTATGGGATTGAGCAATGAGGTTGATGAAGTAATGCAGGGAAAAAGTTAGAGCATCTTCATCTGATTGCTTTGGTAGCTTAAATTTAGTGTCAACAGTAAGTCTTAGAAGGTGTCTCTGCTTTTCAGTTAGACTGGCATTGTGCCACACCACCTCTTTCATGAGTGAGGACCAAAAGGAAACTAGAATGGCACTGTCCTGTTGAACTTCAAATATTGACAAAATTAGAATAGCCCAACATGCAAAATCTATCTTATTACATGAAAGACTTTGTTTTATTACAAATGGAATGGCTTAAAAACCATCAGGGGACAAGGCCTCCCTTCTGTTCCTTCCAAATCTCTAGTCATCATCTAGAATACCTAGATGATGTATCTGCAACTTATTAGCTTCTTCCTGCACTTTAGTTTCACCAAGGAGAAATCTCTGTTGCACTTTTTTTTGAGAAAGAACCACTTCAAGCTCTGTTTTTTTCCTGTCTATCCTAGAACAAAATTTGTGTGGCTTTTCTCTTCAACTTCCTTTCTCCTCCATTATGAAAGCTCCTTGCGTGCAAATAGTATCTCCCATACAGAACTACTTCCAGAAGGAAATGCTTGCTGCAGTGGCATCCCATTTGGTAAGAAGGATGAAGAAGTTATGATATTTAATCAGAAATGGAAATTAGATTCCTCACATTACTACTAGAGGCAGTATTAAAAACAAGAGCTTTGTAAAAATGCTGACTATTATTGAACAGTGGAAGGAGTTAATATTTTTCTTGTGATTACTTTCTGATGAAAAACAGTATTTTTAAAATGAATTTTGATCTAGTGTGTGCGGAATGGTTTCTCTGTAGCTTTGTCTGTGCCTCCCACTTTGAATGACAGCCAGAAAGGTGTCATACATAGACCTAAGTGGGGCCATCTTTTCTTAAGACAAGTATGTTCTTAAATAATAAATGATCCTGGCAAGTTGTTTATTACCAGCAGTTAATGATCTGTTTATTAGTTAAAGTCTGTGGCTGTTAACACTCTAACAAATCAGTTCACTCTGTTAAACATCAATTTTGAGTACATTATTGGTATTAACCATACAACGAACTACAACTGTTGCAGACAGTTGATTTTATTGCTATGGCAGAATTGTGTAATAGGAGGCAAAGGTGTTCGATAGGATACCAGTGTTCTTGAAAAGAACAATAGGTTAGGTTACATTTGTTTGTATTGGTTAACAACTCGCTTTTATTCATAGTGAATGTATATTCTCTTTCCCCAAATGTCTTTCAAGCAGGCTCAGTTTAAAGTCCTACATTCTGTAATTTCCATGTTTTTAAGACTGTAAGGATTACTTTTGTTTGCCTGCATATAGTTTGGAAAAAAAAAATTGGTGGGCTTAAAAATTAACTTCTAGGTGTGTGGGATGAATAGCTTGCTTAAAAAAAAAATGCTCAGAAACCAAATGCTGCTAACACTGCTTGTTTGCCTGAGCAATTGGCACTAGATCAACTGGTTTTCCAGACTAGTTGCAGCTACTGGGAGGAATGGGCAGAGACAGAGTTTGAAGATTCTGGTGTTGGCTCTGCATTAAGCTGTGCTTCACTTACATCATGTTAAAATCCCACAAGCGTCTTCAAYAAAATGAAGTTCCAAATGGAAGACCTGGGATATTAGGTGATCTTGATGAGAATACTTGGTCTTGAACGGAATGGTGTTCTACAAGGTTTTGGCTCTGCCTAGTCCCAAACCATAAAATACACGTATTGCAATTTCGCATCTGATCAGGAAACAAAGCTGTAAAAGTAGGTTCACTCCTAGGGCTCAAGTAGTGGTAATAAGTCTGGCAAGGCTGGATAAATAGGTGTGAGAATTACATTCCAACCCACAAATTTGAGAGTTCAGATCTGTTCTTTCAATTTTGGCCCACTTCTCATAAAAGGTAGCTCTGATACTTTTCAGCATTTAGAAATAATCCACCAATACGTTAGCAGAAAATAATCCCCAAAAGCTTTTCTCTAAAATTTATCAAAAATACTTTTTCTCAATCTTCTCGACAACTAAAATATTCTTATCTTTTTCCTGTGTTGGACTAATTGAATTGATGAAAATCCTTATAGGGGCCCAGTATTACTTCTCTCAGTTCTAGAATGGCTTGTTCTGATTTAATTTGAATCTTTCTTAATTCAATTAAAATCAGCTAAAATAAACATAGTTAAAACAGCAATCAGTGGTTCATAGTGCTCAGCTAGTGCAAAGACTATCTCAAAAGAACACTCTAAATTAAATCACACTGACTTTATATTGATACTCTGCAACTTGCTTGAGGTAGAACAAATTACTGGGAAACGTGTTGTACCACCGCAACTGTAGCTGTAGTCTAAAAGGTCAGTACAGAACAAGAATTCAGTAACAAAAGTGACACTTTGGACCCTGAACAGCAGGATGCCTAGCAGAGCTTTCTGTAATGGTATTAAAGTGTTTGGCTTTTTTCATGTTTGCCAACCTATTTACTGCCCTGTTGAAGGAGGAACAGGAGGACCTGTGGTTTACACCCAGTGTCAACAACAAGATAATTTCCCTAAGAGTAAGTACTGCTTTCTCAAGAGCTTTAATTATCCCAGAGGTCCTGTAGTTTTCATGTATCCCTGCAATTAGCCAGTTATCCCATGGGAAGGTATTTGCAATGTAATCTGAATTAAAAGCGAATCCAACTCCTGTTAAAACCAAAGGTGTTGAAGATTTGCTGAAATTCTCTCGCTGTCAGTTTGGTGCCAGTGCAGCTTGTTTAGGGGTTTGATCAGCTCCCCCACGCAGCTTACCTGTCACGCAGGGGTCATCTAACCTGGTTCAGAGCAGTCCTAGAAAATGAAGTGACAGCAGAGGGAAAGGAGGTGAGCTCAGCTCTCACCTTTGCTAAGCAGGGGCACAAACTTCCCCGCTTGCCTCTGGGAGCACCGAATCACATTTTAATCCTGCAAAGCACACGGAGTTTATAGACCAATGATATGGAAGCGATCTTAGCTGAAGTCATGGTGCTCGCTGTAGCCCTTGAGGATTACCGACTGCATCTGAAAGTTTCTGCAGTTGGCATTCTGAATTGCTTAATTCACAGGGTGCATTACAAGCACAGCATGATTACGTGAAGTCAGAATCATCCAAGGAAGAAATCTGTGGTGGTTGCTGTTTGAGCTGATTGTTAGTGCTATAAATTCAAATGCACTGACACTTGCCTCTTGCCTGAAATGTAATGTCTCTTCTCTATGTATGTTTGTATGTGTTTATGTATTAAAGCCCTATGTTGGATGGCATGAATGTTAAATGTGTTTTTCTTCCCTGACCTGAACAGCTTTTACTGCCCCTTACTCTACCCTGTTTATACAGTGCCACATAGCAAAGAGTGTTTTTAATAGAAAAACCTGAGTTGTTTTTGGTAGTACATATTTTTTGTTATCAATTTATGCATCACTATACAACACGCAGCCAAGTGCTGAAACAATAGACTCTTCCTGTACTTTTATTTTCCTTCAAGCTGTAAGAGCAAGGCTCCATTTAAATCCTGCTAAATGAACATTGTAAATGACGCATCAGAGAAAATCATGTGTTTTACCAGTCAGGCTTGAGAGTGTTTGAAATCAGCCCTCAGTTCAAGTGATATGTACACAGCGGCCAGGCTGGCAGAGCAGAGGGAGGGTAAGAGGGGAGTCGTATAGGCTGGAGGGGTTACTGTGACTTGAGCAATCCACAGGATAAGGAAATACAAAAATTATGCAACTTTATGTCCTATGGTTCTTTCTCTTTATGAATAGCATCTTTACTATAGCAGTCACCCTCAGCACACAATTGTTCCATATTCAGTAAACAGGCAGAAAATTCAACTGCAGGTTCAGAATTAGTCGTGTTAAATTTGTAATTGCTAGATTTTCTCTTCTGGATTTTCACAGAGAAATGACACCAGTTCAATCAAGAATGATTTCAGAACAGATGTATTGGTGGTATTGCTGTGTGTAGACTAACTCCTGGATTGCCTGAGAAGAGTGAATGCTCCGGTTTTCGTCCTTGAGACTTCTTCTTTGAGACTTCTTCTTTGAGACTTCACAACATAAAACACAACTGAGTGTGGTATATAGTCCAGAAAATTTAAGACACAATCTGAAGACTGTCTGTATATCACTCTCTCTTTGAGAACAGAGCAAGCAAATGGGATGCTAAACCAACGTTTGTGTTAACCACAGCCAGTTCTGAAGTCAAGGCATTCTGTGTACAAGAAAGTCAGATTTCTTTCAACATAGCTCTTTCAAGAGCTTGATGTTCATGTTTAAATCATATTAGAATTAAGAATGCAGTTGTTGGGGCCAGAGTATAGGCTAGGGAATATTTGTACAAAACATTTAAAGTTATTCTCTGGTTTCCCTGGATCCTGCTAATGTTTCAACATGGGCCAGTCTCCTTTTGCTGAATTAGGGCAGGCTGAGGTTAGGAAAACCTAAAATTAGTGGGATTTAAACTCTAATTGCTAGACTAAAGCATTAGTTGTCTGGTGACTGATGCCTTAAGAACTCTTTGTAAAGAAAATATTTTACAATCAAAACAGTGCACTACCTGCTTTGGACAGACTAAGAATATGTCTATTGGAAAATTTTTTGGGTTACAAAGGTTCTGAAAGTTCCCCCAAACTTTTTAAAGTTTTGTCTAATATATATTACAAAATGTATATACACTGGAACTTCACGTGACACCCATCATGGGTTTTGCAATGCCTTGAGATACACAAGCAGATAACCTTTCAGATAGATGCCCAAATTAGCAATGAAAACAGGTAGACATTGCTGTCACCAACTGCTGTTTCAAATCCATCTTCATGCCCTGTTCAAAACAGCAAATTTTGTAGCCAACATGGAGTTCAAAGGCCTGGAGCAGCAAAGCTTGAGTACAGACAGTGACCATGACAGCTGTTTCTGGGCTAAAAGTTGGAGTTCTGAAAAGACCTGGCTTCTCTGTAAGACCTTTGCTGCTAAATTGCCTACCTTTCCTTATCTTTAGGTCACTTCTGAACATGAAGTGGTAAAAGCCCACAGCTTACTTTAAGGTAAGCCTGCTCTGTGAAACTGTGGGCTTTCTTTAGGAACATGTGGTAAGGTAGGGTATAGGTCTGCAACTCACTGTCTTCTTCAAGCTAGCTGTGYAGATGCTCATGGTACACATGAAGTGATGGCTGAAAGGCTCAAAGTACCCTCAATACAAAAAGCTTTTCCATGTTCAGATTTAGTGTAGACCAAGAGTGCTCTATAAATTCACATTCTTTGTGCACTAACTTTCTTGGTTAGATCTGTCGCAAAATGCCTTGTGCCCATTGGATTTTATCAACGTGGAAGCTAATGCGTATTTACTACCCTGAGGTTAAAGCACAGTGAAGAATTGGCCCAAGAAATGCAGATATCCATCCGTCAAAGTTTTGAGTGTATTTAATCCTCAAATCAGTTTCTGATGTATGTTGATGTATCCATTGCAAGAGGCAGAGTGGGGAAAGAGTCATTATTCCCTMTCTCTGAGAATATTCTACCAATGGCAAGTGTCATGTAACGATTCATCCTCACTCTCAAAAGCGTGTTGTGCCATGTTATGCCACGTCAGCACACAAACAAAGAAGATGTCATTGATAAAACTTCTGAAAAAGGAACTATCCCTGACTTTTGGCTGCTGTGTCACGTTCTCAGCTCTGTTCCTGGTCCAGAATTATATCTGACTGCACGCCACACTGACCTCCTGAAACAGGCATTGGGCCCAGACCATGATCTTGCATATCTTACTAAAACTTTGGAACAAATCCATCAAGAAAACTCAGAATTTACATTATCATAAAAGAACAGAGTTTCCTTCCAAACCAAAAGGTTGGAGACTGGACTGCATGGAAGCAGTGCATAAGAATCAGAAAGAAAGATGAAATCAAAGGGCAAAGTGTCTTATCTTGAAGAGAGCTGCAAACGGATAAGTACTGGCATAATATTCCTGATTCATGGGAGCCGATGACATACTTGTTGCCCCAGAATATTATATAATCCCAAATTATAAAAATTCCTTATCGCATTAGATGAGATTCAAAGTATAAAAAGTATAAACTGCAAATTATCAACTATAGGTGAGCATATATTGCAGGACTTTAAAAATCTAGTCTTGGCTTGTGGATGGTTAGTTAGGAAAGGAATAGCCATAAATTAATCTAGACTTCAAGATAATCATATCTAATTTTAAAGTTTTCTGATGATGTTCAGAAAGGTATCAAAACTCTTAAATGTACCAACATTACAAATTAAAATGGCTTTAGAAATAGTAAAAAGAAACAAACCCAAGCTTTATAATATCATATAAACATAACTTTTTACTTCTGTCCTCTAGTGGTTTGGGTCTTGCGTGCAATCCTGCAAATGACCTTTGCTGTAAATAGGCTGTTGGTTTTTTCCCCATAATGCATAAATTAGAACTCAAATGGGGGTATAGTTGACTGACAGTGGTGTGGTTTAATCTAGAGACCTAGATTAAGGTTAAGAGCATTAATAGGTAAGTATAGTAATTCTTCCACCTCAGTTGCTTCACTGGATGATCCTGTTTTATCTGTCTAGTGTAACCACTGGTCACTGAAACTGATTATAGTGATATTGTTTATTTCATTAGTTCAAAATATCATCTAACCAAGGTAGTGATTTTGTAATTCCTTCTGGCATATTTGCCTTGCTTTCTTTAAATCTATTACCCTTCATTATATATTTCTCTACTATAATTATCCAGGTTTTTTTTACTTTTGACCTTCATTTTTAATATGATTTCCTGTATTTTTAAAAAAACTGTAAACCTTCATGATATGTATCTGGCACACTTCACTCAAAAAAAGTCTATTAGGTTTCAGTCATATGGTGTTTGGGAATGATAACGTGACTTTAAGCTGGAAGATCCATCTCTCTGTTTCAGTTCTGATTCAAAATCACTAGCAATTACCAAGCAGACTTCCATAGGTGTGGGATTGGGCCCCAGTTCTAGTTCCACTAGAGTAAAAACTGTTAGATTATATACCACAGTGATATCCATAAACTTTAAAGCTCCTAAAAAACCATAGAAGTTTCAAAAATACATTATGTGTATGTTACAGAAAACAATGCAATAGCTGTCTTTTGTACAGTTGTCTTATTTATTTTTAAAGCTGACTCTGTTGCTCTAACTCCCTAGAAAAGCCTTTTGAGGCTCTTTGCATTACAAATAAAGGGCTATTTTGGGTGTAATCTCGCAGGGCCTTTTCAGAGAGAGGAGAGGTTCTGGTGGCATTAAGTATGTACAGTTTATACTACAAAGAAGAGCTTGAGCCAATGTAATAATACTTGTGTAGAATGATAAGTGCTGACCACACACAATTTCTGTTGACTTGATTTGTAGTGGTGTGTGCTCAGGATCTCCTGTGGTTTAAAATCCAGTGTGCTACATGATGATCCAAAAACTTAGTTCAGTCATTGGAAAAAGGCAAATCAACAACAGAGGTCTTATGTTTGCTTTATGTTTGTCAATCAGGAAAGCAGCCTTTTGGCTTTTTTTTTTTAATTACTGTACTTATATTAGTATAAACTCTGGCACAGACAGAGATCTAATAACATAATGATGCTTAAAGTGAGCACAGTTTATGCACGTTATATGTAGGGATTAGATACATATATATATCTACCTATGCACCGATATATGTGACTGTGTGTATAACATGAGGAATGAGAACTACTCACCCTTACAGAGAAAAATTAAAGTACTAAAAGGCTAGAGTGAAGCCACCTTCCCTTGGAAGCTTGTAAGCACACTGTTACGATATGGTTCAATTTGCAGGAGAAATCTTGGCCGTTGGCTGTACTGCGATAGAGAGCCACTTCTAAAACGTGGGTCAGTCACGTGTGTGCAGCAGACTTCTGCTGTGCCAGCCTCTACAGCACATCCCTTGGCATGAAACTTTTTTTTAATGTAGATGTCCAGATCATCCCATTTTACTGAGCTTAAACACATTTGATCACATCATCTTTGAGTAAAGTATCTCACTCAAACTGCATTTGATGGAAAGCAAAATTACCAAGTAGCAGGGCATCCTCCTGTTGACTCCTGCAACTGCAGTCAAGGACCCAAAATGTTTTTCCACTGTCCCCTTGAAAAGCAGCATTATTTTAAAAGATTATTCTTTTCAATGATCTGCACAGTTTAGATGTAGATTCCTCTGTTTAGAGGAAAAGTCTTTTTCCTGCTGTATCACTTATCACTAATGTTGTATCTCTTTGTTTGCCAAGTGTGTTGCGTATTGGAATACATACAAAACCTGCAAAAAAACTCTTTTGCCTTTGTTCACATTCATGGAAACCTTTAAGAGATTCTACTTTCTTCATTAGATTACATCTCATCAGACTGAATCCGTATCAGCTTTTAAATTACTATAGCATCTGAATTGTCTACGACAGAATGTGTCTATGTTGACTCGTTACGATTCTGAAAAAAATCACCTCCGACCACTAACAAAAGGGGTAGTGTATCTTGAGAACTCTGTGTATGACAAACTGACATATACAATAAATATGAATGTTACTACAGTAACAGATTGAAATTATATAGTTCATTTAAACCTTTTCCCAACTTCAGCTTAGTCCCAGCTAAAGCACACAGGAAATAAACATATTGAGCTGTCTGGCACCAGGCAACTATCCAGGTCCTGTTCTGTCTAGCACTGGGCTAGGCTTATCCATCCAATCAACATTAGGATGTTTATTTATGTGAGACAGATATATTAGTAATAAATGGATTTATTCAGTAGCTTGGTGGATTTATACACATACAAATCATTTTAGTTTAAGGAGACTTGAAACTGAGTGACTCCACTACTTTTATGGGCTGTATCCTGAAGTCCTTATGCAAGTTCTATTCTCCTCTTCACAAGAAAAAAAAAACTAATTGAAGTCAATGGGATGTTTGCTAGAGCAAAAACTGCAAAAAATGCAGGAACTGGTGAAATGCAAGTGGACGTGCAGCTAGCTAAGTGGCAATTCAGAGGATTATGGTATATTTATATACATTTTATGTAATATTCCATATATGAAAGCCCGTTTTAATTTTTACAGACCAAGATAGTCTGTAAAAGAGAAACAACTGATAGAATTCAGAAGGGATCTCTGGGTTTTCTTTATCACACCTATTTGTACTTTAGACAGATTTTGTTCTAAGGCATTAATTTGACATGCAAGTCAGGTCTGTGGTACGTTGAAGTCTGTTTTCACTGATTCGTCTGTTGTTTTTTAGCAAACAAGACAGAGAATTCGCTTTAGTGCTACAGTTTATCCATTTCAATCAGATAGTGAGTGGCACATTCTCACCTCATTTGCAGTTTTTAATTCCAATTGGACATCGCTTTTGAAATGTCCCTTCTCTTTTCCCCCT
>JAYKAV010002765.1:819508-960020 GCA_035582835.1 Phoebastria nigripes
TTAAAGGAAACGATGCTAGTAATTAGTCATATCGCGATGTATTAAGACCGTGAGAATTAAGTTCTGGCGTTCTTTTTCTTTAACGTTCATACGAGTCTTTTGCTAGAAATAGGGTTTTGGTTTAGATCGTTCTCAGATGCGGTTTTAAACCCTGGAATATCGAGGAAAGGAAGGATAAAGATAAAGTGCGAGTAAGCGCTAACGAGGATATTCTTTGTTGAGGAAAAATAATGTGTTCCTCGTAAACGGACCCTAATGGCTTGTTTTCATTTTATGCGTACAATTTCCTACCTTCTTTGATGGAGGGTTGATGGGGTAAATAGTCTAATCTTATTCAGTTCACCTCCTGTGGATTCCCAGTGACAGTCGTGACAGACAAAGTATTCTGCAAATCACAAGAGCCAGCTACCAAGAGAGCCAAACGTCTTAATAGGAAGAGTTTTAGGGACTTAAAACTGCTCCATTTTAAATTCACGGAACATTAAAAATATAAAGTTTTCCGTATCATTGCAACCCTATAGGCTTTGTTTTCTAAGCTAGAAAAGGAAAGATTCTTCCTTAAACAGAAAAGAAAAAGGCACCAGGATGGATCAGAAGCAAATCGGAACACCTACCAGACCCGGGGATTTGAGATGGCACTGGTCTTTAACATTTCCACCTCCCGGCTTGTTTAAAAATAAAAAGTGATACCTGTCTGGATCTGAATCTGCTAAAAAAAAAAAAAAAGTTTACAACATTCACGCGTCCTAGTTCCGCCAGGTGATCTAGGAAAAGACAAAAAAAAAATAGTTCATTTACTCAGTGAAGACGTTGTTGCTTCACTGCATAAAGCTTAAATCAGAGGAACGCATACTCCGCAACGGCCCTTCGGCTCTCCGAGCCGGGGGACGCAAGATTAAAACTCTGCCACAGAAACACTTGGAGAGGGGGAGTTGCATGGTTGTATCGCAGTTTATTTTTTTTTAAAGTGCTTCTTAACCAATTCGAAGCATAAATAATGAATCTGAGCTTCAGACAGAGGAAATCGCACCCACTAATGTGAACTAACACGAGCAAAGTAGGTGCATAATAGACAAGGCTAGGAGCTGCTAACCACTTCTGCACAATGGCATTAATAAGATTAACCTGGGCAATTAGCCGGTGCAGCAGAGATCAAGCCTAAATCTGGGGCCTTTCAAAAAAGCCCACTAATGGAAAGGATTACGTTAATTTCATTAATTCTCAATACACAGACCCGGGCTCCTTTCACTCCTTTGTGTAACCCCCACCTCTTCCCCACCAAAAAGGGGGAGAAAAAAAAAAATCAAATCTGGTTTTGTTTGTCATCTGCATATTACCAGGAACTAAATCCAGGATGACGTCGCCTGGGTATAAAAAAGGGAAGAGGTTCAGATGGATTATACTCCGAGCAGCCCTCTGGGTTGAGATCAGTAAACAGGCGAGAGTTGAGGGGGGAAAGTTCCAGGGGTGGATCCTGCGCACACACACACGCACGCACGCACACACACACATGCACACGCACACACGCGCGCATAGACACACACGCACACTCTGCCCGCAAGCTGCCCTCGGAAAAAGCTCCGCTCTTTTCGCTCCGATCCCTTTTTAAAATTTCTCCGAAAAGTTTCGATTTCGTGTCTCTCCAGCCTCCCCCCACCCCCCTCCCTCCACCACAACCACCGCCACCTACCCACCCTCCCTCCCCCCCGGCCGGTCCCCGCTGCCCTGCCCCGGCACGGTTTGGGGCATGCCTGTGAGCATGTTCAGCATCGACAACATCCTGGCGGCCAGACCTCGCTGCAAGGACTCGGTGCTGCTGCCCCCGAGCGCCGCGCCCGTCGTCTTCCCCAGCCTCCACGGGGACTCGCTCTACGGCAGCGCCTCCGACTACGGCGGATTTTACTCGCGGGCGGTGGCACCCGCCTCCGCGCTGCCGCCGGCCGTCACCGGATCTCGGCTCGGCTACAACAACTACTACTACGGGCAGCTGCATGTGCCGGCGTCCCCCGTGGGCCCTTCGTGCTGCGGGGCCGTGCCGCCCCTGGGCGCCCAGCAGTGCTCCTGCGTCCCCCCTGCAGGTAAGGCGTCCCCGCGCGGAGCCTCCCCGCGCGGGACGGGGCGGACGGGCTTTCTTTGTTCCCGCAGCCGCGGGGCAGGAGGGGGTGGCGGGGAGCTGGCGGCCCGCAGGAGCGCGGGTGGGCGGCGGGGGGGGCTTTTTCTCGGGGTGGGGGGAGCAGCGATCTCATGCAAAGCCTGTCGTCGTCTCGTCTGTCTGTCCGTAGGTTACGAGGGCAGTGGGTCAGTCCTGATGTCCCCTGTTCCCCATCAGATGTTGCCCTACATGAACGTGGGCACTTTGTCCCGGACGGAGCTGCAGTTACTGAACCAGCTGCACTGCAGGCGAAAAAGACGGCATCGGACCATCTTCACTGACGAGCAGCTAGAAGCGCTGGAAAACCTCTTCCAGGAAACGAAATACCCAGACGTGGGCACCAGGGAACAGCTGGCCAGAAGGGTGCACTTAAGAGAGGAAAAAGTGGAGGTATTTTGCTTTCCTTTCGCCCCTTCCACCCTCTCCCTTTGGCATTTAAACGCGCTCGGACGGGAGGTACCTCGGTGCGGCCCCAGCCCGGCTCCGCCGGCCGCGGCGAGCTGGCGGAGGGGAGAGCAGCAGGTTTGCGGGGGGAGAGGGGAAGTTTTTTATTATTATTTCCAAGCGCCCTTCTGGAGGCGGCTGGCCGAGCCGACCACACGGCTGTGAGCGAATGTCGAGAGGCGGTCGTGCCTCCTGGACGCGCTCAGCCTTTCCCACCCGAGCGGCAGCTTTCCCTCCGCCTCCGGCCGCCCGAGCGCGGCCGCCGCGCGTCGGTCCCGCCGCGGCTGCGAGCGGCTCCGGGCGAGGCAGGGCTCCGGCAGGGCGGAGGTCGGTCTGAGGGTTTGCATATTTTTATTTTTATTTCTTTCCCTAATAATTTAATTTCTTAACGTAACAGGTTTGGTTCAAAAACCGCCGGGCAAAGTGGAGGAGGCAAAAACGATCGTCTTCGGAGGAGTCAGAAAACGCACAGAAATGGAATAAAGCATCTAAAACGTCTCCGGAGAAGAGACAAGAGGAAGGGAAAAGTGACTTGGACTCCGACAGCTGATACCTCGCAGGGGGGACATTTCCCGTGGACTGTCGGATACGCTCCAGAGGATGCTACTAATCTTGCACAAGCTCTGCCTTGTCGGAGGGGGAAAATATCTGTATATACTGTACAATGCCCCGAGTTGATTTCGTGTAAATAAAATGTGTTGCGGAGGCGTTGCACAGGTAGACGGCGGCGCGTTTGTTCACCCCTGCGCCGCGGCGCTGCGGGGAGAGGGGAGAGGCGAGAGGCGAGGCGAGGCGAGGCGAGGCGAGCTGCGGTGCCCCGCTCCGCGGGACCGGGGGCGGCCTTGCCGGTGCAGTTACTTATTTAACGAGGTTTCGCACAGTTTGAGAGCAGCAGCGGAGGGCAGCGCGCTGTCAGCCGGGCCCGTTGCTCACCCGCTCGCTGCAGGCCGAGAGGCGATGGCGGATCTTTCACCCCGAAGGAAAGCGGCGGACGCCCGGCCAGGCCGGCCCCGTCCCCGCCGGCAGCGCCCGGGGCAGTCCCGCTGAGGCCGGGCCCGGCCGCGGGTTGCCGGGCAGGCGGGGGGGCCGCGGTCGGGAGCGAACCTCGCTCCTCCTCCCGGAGCTCCTCGCCGGGCTGCCCGCGGCGATACCGACCTGCTGGTTTACCAGGCCCCACGTCCAAACGCTTCTCCCCCCCGCGAGCGCCGGCGGGCGGCCCCCGCCCCGCTGCTCCGGCCGTCCCGCTGGCCCAGGCAAGCTGGGGGCGATGCCCTCAGGAAATATTTGCAGGCAAAGCAAATCCGGCCTCACACTTGTTACTCTGTCTCGTTTCCCTGCGCTTTTCTCTCCCTCTCTCTGCAGTTGTGCCCTGCTGAGTTTCCAAAGCGTTTGTCTTTGATCCCCATTTAGAAAAGCTATCTCGCTACGTCGGTGTTTAAAATTGCTATTAATAAATCTCTGCCATTATCAGATGAATTACGCATAAAGGGAGGTACGAGCCGTTGTGTGCTGCTTTTGGGGATGTTTCACAAGAAGTTGCTAATGGATGTTTTCTCCCCTTTGAGGCAACAYCTTTGCGATTAGGAAAGCAGTGACAGCCTGGTCTCATTTTACCCTTCCCACTATGAGGGCCTCGTAAAAGAGACGTCTATTCCCCCTGTAAAATTCACATTCATTTTCCTTACACTTTTTTTCCTGTGACTCCCCAACTCTTAGCACTCGTCCCTTCAGAGGAGAACCACCACAGTTTCCCCCTCTCCTTCTCTACAAAGACTGTCTATAAATTTAAAACAAATGACCTGAAGGTGTAAAGCCAACGCAGATAACCTCTGGCTGGAAATCTTCATGCTGTGCCTTTCATTCAGAAGTTACGTGGTAGTGAGCTGATTTTCCTTAATTATGGCCAATGCCTAAACTCACCTGCATCTATTCAGCTCTTCTAGCTTAGACAAGAAATTGGTTTATACACATGTGGTCACCATTGCTTCCAGTGACACTAGAAAGGGTCAGCTGCTGTGTTGCTTGTCCTTGTGCTTTTCCTCCCTTTCTGGATATATCCAGCTTTTCACGGGTATTGTAGCATGATGCGTATTGCAGGTGTTAGTGCGATAGAGCGAATCTCAGTACCTGTCTGCTCAGATAACATTTCCTAATGTACCCATGTTTCCTCATAGATGTGGTATCTTTCTCTGAGCAATCTCTCTCGGTACCAAGACATAGGAACAGCTGCCGTGGAAGAAATTAAGTGTGGTTTTGTACGAGTCAGTCCTTTAGGGGGCTTACAGTTTCATAGCTACTGCTCTCTTGAAGAGAAGAGGAAATTTAGCCTCTTTTGTTCCTTAGCGCAGCAGAGGAGGAAGGGGAAAAGCAAACTTCTCAATGGATTCTTCTTCTTCTTGGATATATATCACGCTTTGGCTCTACAGAGCTATTGCATTTTGGAAATGCTACCCTATTGCTACGATGTGTATCCGATCTCTGTTAACTGTATTGAATTACAACCCAGCAGCACTGAAAATTAGTTTTCAAATTACTGAAAATTAGTTTTCAAAAGAAGTGTTTTGTTATGTTATGTGCAGGAAGTGTCACTGAGTGGAATTTTAATGTCATCTCCTCTGTATTTAGTCATTGTTAGGTTTTAAAGTGCATACTTGATTTGCAAATAAAAGCCAGGTCTAAGGATAATATTGCCCAGGATTTTGCAAATGCTTATATATTTTCTTTACTTCCCATGTATAAATATCCTTACTGCCACACTGGGAGCTTGGTAGGGTTTCGTTTTGTTTTGGTTTGCATTTTTGTGTGTGGAGTGGTAATTTTGGAAGTCACTATTATGGATTTTAGCCTGCATAGTTCAATGTGGGAGTTAAGCTGGATCTGGGTTTGTAAGGAGTGGGCTTTAAATATGTTTTTGATAACCAGTACTAGTTACTTAAGATTGTAGTCCACATCTTCAGAGATTTTTAGACTTTTCCAATGGGAGAAAGGTACTTGAGAACCACAGAAGCACTGGGCCACGGAACGTGCCAATTTATGGATTTATTCAGAACTTTTTGTTCTGTGGGAGCACGGGATGTGATGTAAGAATCAAAACCTTGTGTTCCAAAACATGCTTCCTATGCATGGGATTGTGATGAAGTCACCACTGATTGCTTTAAAATCATGTTGTACCTTAGTCTGAGTTAATTTTTGAGTTGACTATAAACTCTTGATTACCATAAGCTTGATCTTGCGGTCACTGGTATCTGTTCTTAATACTACATGTAGATGTACATCTACTAGAGTTAATAATATCACTTTAAAATCTAACTGAAAGGCAATTTTAATCTTGACCTAAAAGCTTTAGATTACTTACTAAAAATGGCATTTGTACCATTAGACAGTAGGAGTATCTATCTCATTCTTTTTCTCACTAATGTTTGGTGAAAACCTAAAGGCTTCATTCTCCCTTTTTTACACTACAAAATCAGATCCTATGCAGTCTCAAGAGTCTGATAACTGAAAAGTAGTGAGAAGACAACATCAAAAGGATCAAAAAAGTAGAAAACGAAATGTTTGAAAGCATGAGGAGGATTGTGGTAAGAAGATCTCTCATTCACTTGTACTGTTTGGTTGGCATAATCTGTCTCTAGATGTTTGTCTGGATTTTTATTCTAGGAGAACTCCTACATGCCAAAATGCAAATGCCACGTAACAACTTTCATTATTTTCTCTTTCTGTTGGTGCAGTAGGGGAAAGGCAAAGTGAGGGTCCTGAATATGTGCTATGTTCCAACAGGTTCAGTTCTAACAAAGGGGTTTTGAAAGAGCTGGTTGTGGTTGTGTTTGTTAACACTTGTCTAAGAAGGGGACCAAAAGAAATTTTTTGTTTGGTTGGTTTTTTTTTGTTTTGTTTTGTCTGTCTCCTCCACTGCAATTTACAACCTTGCACCTTGGTGCAAACCCATTCTCAGAAGATTTAATATGACTGAAAAACCCACTTAGCTATTTCTGAAATGTGATGTATGCTTCAGGGTTCTGATGTACTGTCTAGGTTTTACAACATGAGTTCAGTTTCTTGCTGTCTCACAGATTTTCTATGAAATGTTGGACTTCTTTCTTTCTAAATTTSTGTCCGTAGAATGAATAATAGTCCTTTCAGATCTCACCAGGGAGGTAGGGTGAGGGGAGGATTATAAGAAACATAAGCTACTTCGGAGGTTTACCGTTGTAGTGAAGAATTATTCCAGATAATGCTACGCATTATAGGAGTAATAATTGAATAATTATACAAAAGGAGCATACAACAAATAAATCTTCCTGAAACCAAGCTGTTTCAGGTTATGAAATTCTCTTGCAAGGGAAAGCTAGGGACAGCAATGTGTAGTAAGGGGACAATGCAGAAGCTTTCTGCTGTGCAGGGGCAGATTGAGCAATCTGATGCATATCTTCATTGTGGCATCTGCATTTAGATGGCCAAAATTTATGTTTCTATTTAATACCCTATTTACCATATTTATTTCTGTAGTCTTGTTGTAATAAGTAATACTGGAAAGCAGAGGTCAGATTTTTTTGCTTGACATAAAGTGATTTATTATCAGCTGAAAATCTGGACTCTTTTTTTCCTTTCAGTTTTACTAATACTTGAGTGAACTGGTTTTGAGCTTTACTATAATGGGATCCTGGGAATATAAACCATGCAAACTCTTTCTTACACATGACTTGTGAAGCAAACATTTGGATTAGTGGAAGTTATAAAAAAAAATGCAACATTAAGGTGAGTTCATATTTTTTGTGCTCCATCTGCATTTATTGGTTCTCTGGGGTTATACACCATGGAGCATAAATGAACAAAAACCTAAAGAGTTTTTGTTTTGTATTCTACCCCCTTAGGGTTTCATTCTGTTTATACTTTATGTTTTCCTACTTTGGAGAGCTGGTGAGTCTTGACTAAACCTAGACAGAGAAGTTTAGTCAAATTACTCTGTTTCTCTGGGGTTGCCACTTACCCTGATTAGAGTCTGTTATACAAAGGTAACAGTTGTAGCTACAATATGTTAGCTTCTAAGCAATTAATACAAACTTTAAAGTGACCTATCTCTGTAAAGTATCTGACAACTTTAAATGTAGAAACCTGTGTTACAATATTCTAGTTTGTACTGAAACCATCCAAAGCTGGAGAATTCAGATGTAAAATCAAAAAAGGAATGAGACTTCTTTCACTTTTTGTTTTCAGGATAGAATAGATGTCTACAGACAGACAGAGACTATATCCCTCAGGACATATGGCAAAACTTAAGGCACAATTGAATGGAATAATATGGAGCAGGAGAAAGRCCAGGAAACTTGTTATATCTTAAAAGTACCTATGCAGTTGAATGTTGAAAGTTACTTCACCTCTGTCTTCTAAATGATGTCTGAATACTGGTGTTTGCATTTCTTTTCTACTCCTTGTCCGGACAAACATGCATGCTTACCTCGGAGATTTGGAGCTTCACCTCGTCAGTGTACCCCAAAACATGTCGAATACATGTGCCAACGTAGAAGTTATAATTGTCCCTTTGCATTATGTCCAGGAAAAGGGCCTTTCCCCAAAACTCTGAACTAATCATTGAATCCCCACCAGAGTCTGCCTGTGTTTATTTATGTAAGTACAATAATAATAAATCTTTATGCTTTTCTATCTTTGAGGGGACTTATTCAGTGTTTGCTACCCAGTGACTGCAGAGTGCTTTGCTGGCATTGTGTGTTGGGTTTTCACCTTGACTACACCCTGGCAGAAGAGATGACTTTGGCGTATGGAGCCCCCTTCCTCTGGGCTGAACCATCTCCTTCAACAGGGCAGCTGCCTGCAGGGCTTCTGCTCCACTTTCTGTCCAAGGTGGGTGGACCTGTGGACATGGCAGACTTAATAGGTTCTTTTCCTAGAAAAAAACCCGAGGAATTGGGAGCCACATTCTGGTGGTATCATTTCAGTGATCTGGTTTGTAGGGTAGCATCACAAACCGTTGGATCTGCGCTGCAAACTACAGTGCTGGAATGAGCTGCTGAGAACAAGGATGAGAACTTCTGAAGCTGGCATCCCTCTTGACTCCAAGGTGTTATGAGTGTAGAACCTGAATATAACTGCATTTATTTCCTTTATTTAGGGCTTTTGGCAAACCATCAAAGAGCTTAGCTGTGAATTTTCAGAGTGATCCTGTGGTGGGGAACTACTGTTACTTCATTTTTGTGTTGGAAATCCTTAGGTACCTCTTCCTCATGGGGACATACAGGAAGTCTTTGGCACAGTGTGGGGAAGCAGAAGTGATGACATTTTTTCACCCGTAAATTTTAATGCCATCACCATGTTTTCCTGTTATCCTGGTGGAAATTTGACTTTCCTGGTGAAAATAAGGCCTTCATGGTTATGTTTTATGTAATTATATGTATAATTTCTCTCGGTTCATGAACAAATTACACGTATTTTTGCCATGCGAGTGAACCCAAATTGAAGGCTACATTAGTGGAAGATAAATGAAGGTAGAGGCAATATGGTTTTGGTGTATGAAAGATGTATTTTTAAAAGCCACAAAATGAGAACCCTGACCTGCTTTGCTCGCACACCCAAAAACTCTTGCTGAGTGTTGTATGTGCAAGGAATGCAGTACCAGCAGAGAGTGAGTAACTTTCTATTAAGAGGAGAGAATAGAAAAGAGTTCTTTTTATGCCAAATTTTACCCCATAGTGGATAATTACAGCCAAGTTGTAAACCCCTTAAAAGCTATAAGGCACCAGTATAATGAAACACATAACTGAAATTTACTGTACTTGTGTAGATTGCAAGCTTACTCCTGAATATTTAGTCTTCAACTTCTTAAATTTGTAGTTTCCACAGAGGGCTTATAAGTGCTAGAATTTTGATTAACTGTCTCAAATAAACTACTGCTATTGTTATCACTATAAATCTCCCTAACCTAAGAGCCTCAAGAAGGTTGATACTTTCTGTGGAAACTGTAATGATTTAGAAGGGCATGAACCCAGTACCCTTTATTTGGAGCTTCCTGTCATTATATAGAAAGTCTCAGGCTTCATTTACATCAGTTATTAGGTCTTATTTGTTTAATATTACTTTTTCATTGGTTTTACACTGTGTTTACCATGCACATTTTTAGAACATACTGTATTTTTCTTTCAGTTGGCCCTAATGCTATGGAGACAGCTCTTCACAACAAAACTCACTTGTGGCTCCTTTAGCCTGGTTGAAAGGAAAACGTGGAGGCCTGACCCAAAGCCTTTGTGAATTAATGAGAAACTTTCTTCTTGAGCTCATAAAATTTCCCACTTACATTACTGGATGGGGTTATTTTGCAATGCAATCAGTGAAGATAGGGCATTAATCCCTAGTCAAAAGGGCTGATGTTTATGGGACAGAACCATGCAGGAAGGGATCATTAGTAATCCCAGGGGAGCTTTCTCTCCTTAAAATTCTCTAACTGTTCTGCTCTGACTTGTTTAGCTGAAGTGGTCCTTCCCACCTTGTACAGGTGCAATTTTATTGGTAGAAATGGGTTTGTATTACTGAAGTCACTGCAGTTAGTACTGTTGTTGATGGGATAAGCTTTAAGGATGTATCTGTATTCATGTTAAAAGTTTTAGTGGGATACCTTTTAAGATAAAAGCCATGGTTCYAGGCTGAAATAATTACAACACAGTCTTTAAATGAGTAAATTATTGCTGCTTTTCAGAGGCAAAATATTGTTTGCACGTGTATCCTTGATGTAGGAGTAGGTATTTTCCATGCAATGAGGCTTGACTAGGGTCAACATTAGGCCCTCAGACCTTGTGTGAGGCTTATCTCCACCTGCATAAGGGCAAGATAAAAGTTTATTGATACCCATCACGCTTGGCCTTAAAGGAATATCTGATTTACCAGATGTTTAAGAAAATCCAGAACAGTGTTCCTGAATTGGAAAGCAGCTGTGTTTTTCTCTGCTCACGTATTCATTGGCGCAGCTGCTTCAGATATCCGGGCATCTAAATTATTCTGACATCAGAAAAAAACACTGAAACAGGGACTGATTATGGCCATATTGCTTATGACGGTTTAATGCTTTGGCTGACTGATCACTGGGAAAACTGTTCAGTCGCCAGACACATTGCAGTTAAGGAGCAAGTAGAATTCATGTTGAGGACTAAGAGCTAGGACATTAGGTGCGCTAAAGTCATTCTTTCTAATATCAGTCTCTTTGAAGTAGCTGTCTTAGGAATGGAATCAGTTTCCATTTTGGCTTCACAGTCTCTCTGGTTGCATGCTGAAAATTTTGGTCTTGGCTGCATGGATGTCAGATGACTACAAAATTAAAACAAAAAAAGGAAAAGTTTTTGTGTTAAATCTAATGTTAAATATAGTCTTAAAAAGTCTATTCATTTGCATCCTGCCTATTTCTGCAGGCTTTTGCTGTTCTTTTCTCAGTCTCAAGCCTAGGTTCTGTTAAAAACCACTGGACATTTAAATAATGACTAGATACTAGTTTAGAACCAGTCTACTGATTCCACTCAACTTCATTTGCATTTTTTAAATCACTTTTGGGTCAGAACAAAGTAGAAACACAGCTGTCCTAGAAAAATATCTGAGGACATTTTTGGAGAAAGAAGGTCTTGGGATTATAGAGCCTGATCTTCACCTCTGGAAGAAGAGCATGTGAACTGGAAGCAGTACTCTTCCAAACTGCATTGCCAAGCCACTCTTGGCCCTGGATCAAGAAGAAAGAAGAGCAGGTAAGAGCCACCTCCCCACCTTTCCAAGTCAACACTAGATGTAAACTCAGTGTGTCTATGAGTGGCCGTGACTCTTCCTAAGAGGATTTGGCCCACAGATATAGCTAATAACAGTTATTGAGGATTCTGGATGAGGATTAAAACCATTTAAGGTTTGATTGAAAGTATGTTTGTACAACTGATGTTTTAAGATTTTTTTAAAATAATATGAGATACATTTCACGTTTATTTTTGGAACAAAAAATTGAAATGCATTTTTGTTTGTATACCATCATGTGGTTTTGTTTTGGTTTATTTATTTTTACATCCTCTTACTGGAATTCCTTCTGCTGTTGTTGCAGCATAAGTTGTGAAGACAGGAATTTACACTTGTAAATAACCGAAGCCTTCTGACCCATTTTAGAAACACTAGTTCGTTCTGATAGCTCATGGTTATGCATGTATGACATTCAAATGGTGGGGTTCCACATAGACCAATCAATTATCAGGCAGCTCAGGAGACCTGAAGGGTATGGGATGATGCTTACTATAAAATTGAAAACCTGGTATGGAAGTGTCTTTTGTGCAGAAAAAATCAATGGAAGGTCATGCTGCGTCTAATGATACATGACTTGCAGATTGTACTTGCAAGGACTGAGGTCCTTCTTTACCCATTTCAGCAGGTTTGAACCCATACCTGGCAGATACAAACTGGGATCCGTTAACAACAATGAAGTGTTTAGAAAACTTGTGAGGCCCAGAGGGTAGTGTTCCAGGCTAAATCTATCTCTTGCTGAAATAGATGAGCCAGAGACTTTTCAATGAAAAAAATAGGTAGCATTTACAGCACAAACTGAGAATGAGTAGTACAGTCCAGTGGATAGGACACTAGTATGGAAGTAACAGAAGAGATATTATCCGTAGTTCTGCTGTTGTTAAAAACTCTTGGATGCCTACAGTCTCAGCTAGGCCAGATACGTTTCCATTTGTAAAATGGAAATCATTCAATATGATATCCATAGATACCAAGTACTAAGTACGATTTCTCCATCGGTGTATCTTCTGAGTGAGTATTTTCCTCTAATCACTGCAGATTGAGCCATGTTTTAGGTTGGAAAATAAAAATATTTAGATGGATTTGTAATACCAGATCTAAGAGGTTCTTGAGAATGAAAACGCTGCAAAACCTGACTTAACCTCAGTAGCCTCACCAGCAGTTGGCTGATAGATTTGTAAACTAGAGCTCACTTTCCCCTCTGACATCTTATTTAAAATCCATCCTGAAGGAGGGATAAAACAACTTTAGATCTCATCAAGGAGGCATCTGAGCAAGTGTGAGATACCAAGGAAAGAATAGGTTGGCCCTCTGCCACATGTTCTGTACTTCTAGGGGAGGGACAGTGTACAGGCTGTAGAAGAAGAGAGTGCAAGAGTAAGGGAGGAATAGAAGCATATAAATCCATGGGCTTTTTCACAGTGAGAGCTTGCAACAGTTTCTTTTCTGAACTGTTTCCAATGAATTGTTAAAGAGAGGGACTGGATCTCAAGGCTTAATCACTTGGACTGGAGGCAGAAGACTGATCTGCCCTAGCCTGGCAATGCAGAAAACGGTTAATGAGTTTGGCAACTTCTTGATCTGTATCTGGGTGTGATTTTTTTACTGGTTCTTGTATTGCATATGCCTATATTTACTTTTGCAAGCAGAATAGCTTTTCTTTCGGTATTGTCAGCATCCCATTGAGAGGTCTTACAGTGCACAGTTATCAAATATGCTTGTAATCACTAACAGCAAGTTAAATGTGATCATTACACATTGTAATTTCATTAATGTGACGGAATCTTTTCTGGCTTGTCACTTGCTCCCTATCAAAATAAATTACAAGGCTGTAATGCTCCACTGTGGTAAGGTGGATAACCACTTCATGGCAGGTGTTGAGCTGAGCTGAAAATTGTTGCAACCTCAAAGCAACTRTCTGGAACATTGGGTTTAAATCTATTAGTACATGGAATAGTGTGGAGGTTTTGCCCCAAAATCAACAGTGTATTTTATCCAAGAAAGAGGATTCTTATTGCAGGGATGGTTCGTTATTGACCAACATTTCCCCCTCATCCCGTCCCTCCTCCCAAAGAAAAAAACRGCTAAGAGTAAAAGGGTTTTAAAGGGGCTGAGCCCTTTGGACTGACTACAGGGCAACTCTATGAAATGGATGGGATCTTGCAAGGCTGGCTGTATGTGACCTTCCAGTTAACTGTGCTCAGGAACAGCTAGGTTCTTGATCCAGGGCAGGAGACACAGCAGTTGGGAGTTGGCCAAGTGTTGCAGCTTGCTGACCCCTCTCGTGCCATTACTGTGTCCTTTGCAGTAATAGCAATAGGAGATCAACCCCATTCCACTTGGGGACTTCCCCATGCCAGAGAAATCCCTAAGGAAGTAATTAAACTGCAACAAACTTCATAGCAACTTGCATTTTAGCCTGTGATCTAACCTTAGAAGTCATGATTGAAAAATAGGTAAAATACTGCTGATTTCCTCCGTAACAGTAAGGACATTTACTTGGTTAATATTTTTTTCCTATGTCTTGAGAAGATAAGTTATAAACATTGTAAACATTACAGATAAGAATTGTAAACATTAGTTATTTATGCAAAAATATGAAAATATGTGCCTACGTTAAGTCAACTGATAAAAATAATTAGTACTTATTATTGTTATTTAAGTTTATGAAGTGGCCTAAATCTCTTACAGACCAAATACAATGAAGAAATTTATTCTTGAAATGCTGCTGTTCTCTAGGGACTCAATGCCCTACAGAACTGTATGTGTTCCCATTACATGGTAACTGAGATACCTCAGGTGTGGGCTTGCTGCATCTCTTGAGCATGCCTTTTCTCATAATGTCTTGTACACACGATTAATATCAGTGGAAAGAATAATCTATTCTTTGTATTTGTGTGTCTTTTGGTGGCCAGAAGGATGGTTTCAATTTGACAAAGAATACTCTTGTGCATTTATAGAATATAGTTTATAGCAGAATTTTATTTGAACACATCTTCTGCGTATTGAATGTTTCACTTCTGCTACCAGCGGTTGTATACCTGAGCTATGGGAAAGTGACTGGGGAAGGGGGGAAGCAGGGGTGTACCGCAAAAAAAAATCTTAGTGTTTCCATGGCAGGTATCTCCTGGTGGAAGACAGATTGCCCATATCACCTTTCATCAAGAAAGAGTCAAAATGGGAATACCTGGAGTGCTTTGTGCTTTCATTACCACTACCGCGTAAGTGCAGTTGGATGTTAGGGCTGTGTCATGTTTCAGTTCATTTCTGGTTTGCAGCCCTCTAGTCTTTGTACATTTCCAGCAATGTCACAGATTTGCTGCATGTCTTTACTTTTTGCTGCCTGGAGAGCTTTACAGTGCTTTTTTTCCCCTGTTTGTTTTGCAGCTATACCTGTTTGGTCTAAATCAGCTTATAAAGTTTTGTTTGCAGTGTAAGTCTGGCAAGAGAAGAGGGGAGCTTCAAATAAAAAAGTAATCAGTGATTTAGGATGCATACATCTGGTAAAATTAGCTACTGTTTGAGTTTTTCTTATATCCAGACAGTTTAAAGTGAAAGGACAGAATTAATAATGACCAACTTCACCTCCCCTGAGAATTGAGCTGTATATGTACGTGCTCAGAATGATTATTCTTACACTAATTTAGAGGCATGTCTTTTTATAGCTGCATTTTATTGTTGCATGTACATGCATGTTGCATGTGCTGGAAATCTAGTATTGGTTTCAGACGAAGACACGTGTTCTCTTAGTGGGACATTTTGGTTACATCTCCAATAGCTGCTCCTAAAAAGAAGCTTAAAGGATGTTGGCTGTGGTTACAGAACTCAACTCATGTTCTGAGAGATTCTTCCAAATTTTGCAATGGTCCAAATCCACATCTTTCTCTTCTCAGATAGTGGAGCTCCAGAAATGGGTATGATTTGGCCTAAAAGAACATGTTTGGTGCAGTGCTTTGCTCATTTAATTTCTTCTGTCCCAAACCACTTCAGTGARGTTCAGTTTACTCATGCGAGACATTCTATCCCTGTGGTGGAGAAATTCACCCACTTCTGATGTGGAACAGATACAGAAAGCCAACTGCCAACATGCATTTGTATAAATACATGTGCTGGTGTAGTGATCCCTTTGTAAACATCTGTACTCGAGAACCTTGTTGGATTTTGAAAGCTCCTTGGACGACATGGGGAAGGATCTTTAACAGAACTCTAACTTGCGAGACAAACAGTCCAAGCACAAATCTTTTTTGATACTTTAAGGGAAATTGCACTGTTTGTCTTAACGCAGCATTTTAGGTGAGACAAGAAATTCAACAATATCTCATCCCAATAACAATTCAACAGCACAGCAATATATATTTTATTGGACCAAGCGTAGGCCATTTTTTGAAGTTTCAGCTAAATTTTAAAATTCAGATATCTTAGGTTTATCATCTTGGTTGATAGTTAAGTCACAATGTAGATCTGAGTCGGTTTTTAGAAGTACTGAACATCTCCCGTGTAGGTCAGCAGGACTGTCAAACTCCTTCATTTCTATATGTTACCTCAAATTAAAGCATTACACCATGCCTGTCAGTGGCCTTTTGAGTCAGATTCTGCTCAAGCCTCAGGAGGGGCAGGGGGTGTCCATGGTGCATCAAAACTGTTTCTTGCATAAGACGCTTTCTATGGTAAAGGTACTACTGTTTAAGTGGTGCATTCAGTTGATGTGCAATTTGTATACTCAGAATTTGCAATAATGGCATGTTTTGAGAGCCTTCCAAGAGCTAATATGGACAAAAGTTTGTTTAGAGACAGAAAAACTCTAGCAGCATCACAGCAGTTATATATCAACATATGTGTCAGCTCAGAGCTGACCCAATAGAGATCCTCTACTGCATGGTTATTGTCACTTTCTGCAGGTCCTGGAGATCTCTTGATTAAATCTCAACCTGCCAGCYTTGTGTAGCTTTTGAGATCTGATGCAATGAGAGCAAAATGGAAGGGATATCTGATGTGCGTAGTATTTCTGCATTTACTGTGTGATTCCAAACCTGGGGGAGAAAAGGGGAATATCACATAAGACAGAGGAGTTGGAACCAACAAAATCATCACTTCCTTGTTCCTGTTCATGTCATTACTCTTCAGAGTGCTTTTTGCCAGCCTCAGCAAACACACAAGTTTGTTATGGAAGTGTATTGTGAATAAATTATTTTTGTTTTACTTTTCACTTTTCTGTAAATGGTAAAGGGTCCATGACAGTTTTTAGCTTTAGATGAGGAGACCCTACCCTTACGATGTTGAGAAATGCTGGGACCTGATCCATGGTGGAGGCTCTGATACTGTTTTCTGTTTATGTCACAGTAGCATCCAGCAGATGCAGGTCACAGCAGATAACATCACGCTCCTGCAACGTCGAAGCAGAATGAGAGCAGGAGGAGAACTAGAACATGGAATTTTGGCATGGAGCCTGGTGGTATGTTTTGTTTCTTTTTTTCTAAAAAACAAAAATAGCATCTTAAAACTGATTAGTGCAGCTTCAAATCGAGATGTTGGCCAAACATCAGCCTCTTTTGGTGGTGAAGATAGTGCCCATATTTGCTAATGTTAAAATGTGTGCATGCAGTGGCCAGGGTGAACTTCCTGAGAATGTATTGTAATAAACAAGAGTGCATTTTTTAAAGGGCGGTGATGGGAACTTACATAGTGTAACCAAGAACATTTCCACCTGTAGATTGCAGACACAGGGCATAAATTGCATACAGTCTCTCATATGCACAGTTTTGTGCCCACGTACTTGGAGATATGGTAGGGGCCCATGTTAATAGTTGCTCGTCTGTAATCTGGGGTTCTCCAGTGATTTCAGCTTGGCTGTGATATGAACCTGAAAAGAGAAATTCTGCTAATAAAAGAAAGTCCAACAAATTATTAGAGTTGGAGGGAAATTGAAATAATGGAATTTTTTTTTTTAACCTACGTACACTTGTAGAAACTGTGCTAGAACATCAGTCTTGTATGCACCATTTGAAATAGCAAAAATTGTCTTTTTAATTGGAGAACAACCACTGGGTTTGCATTGTGTGAGATGGAGGTCAGTGTAAGAGAAAAATGAGTGCTGTGCCTTGGAATGAATTACAGTTTTGAGGGATAGGTCCTGTATGCTCATTTTTGGTTTTGGCATTTAATGCCTTCCTCCCATTCAAATATGTGGGAGGAATCAAATGTCARAATCTTCACTATGTATGATATATAATTTCTCTCTTGTATTTCAGTGGGAGGAACATCAGACCCCAAAATGATTATGTGCATACTGGTAAAGAATACATCACTGCATATTTTAATGTCAGTTGTGGGAATTGCAGATGGGGTAAAATATTGTTGTCACCTTTCCCCCTTTCTGAGTTTCTGGTTGTGTTTTTCCATGTACCCTTGCAGGATGCCAGCAACCCAGAACTTTAATTCTGTGTCCTCAGCTTTGGTCCTGGTCAAAGAAAAACTCTAGAGATGAACATGTCCCAGAACTTCAGAATCCCAGTCCAGATCTAGGTCCAAAGAATGAAACCTAACATTTGTAAGTAGAGCTTTATATACTTAAAACAATTTGCAAGTCATCTTGAAAATTCCCCGATATACGCCATAATAACATGCCTATTTTACAGTTGGAAAAATAAAGTCATGGGGAGGCTAAAGGCCTACTCACACTTTACAACGAGTCAGTGGCAAATTTTATAGGAGCTCAGGACTCCACAGCTCTGTGATTCTTAAGAACAACTGAGGTCCAAGGATTTGCAACCTTTTTGTGTTAATTATATTGTCAAATAAGATGTCAGTCTCAATTTTGGTGTCATTTACAGAGTGCATCCTGAAGTCATAGGAAATAAAGTAGAGGAAGTGTGTGGGAGACACCGAGTTGGATATGAGATAAATATTCTACATCCCAGCAGCACAGACTGCAGACAGCTAGCAGGTCCTTTTCTGAGGTTCCTCTGGCTAACTCCTGCGTAGACCTTGGGAGGGTGCTGTCAAAGCCTTGTCCAGCAATGATGSTAGAGAGGTCAGGGACCATGATACTGTTTGGATGGGCTCCCATGTCTGCATTGCTCCTGGTGCTGGAGAATGCACAGAATAACAGAATGGAGAGGAGAAAATGACAGCCCTCCTCTTGCGGGCTCTGGGTTTTATGCTATGCCTCGTCTGGGCTTAGCTCGCTTCCTCACTGTGCTGCCTTGTGGTTGCTCTTTGTATGCTTGGTTTTAGACACAAACTTCATTCATGGCCCCACCGAGACAAGGCTAGTCACTTAGGCTGCACCCACAGTTTGTAGCAGGTGACCTAAGCTGTGCAGAATCCTCTGTCTGTCGGTATCATGAAGCAGGACAAAAATCTGCTCTATGCCTCCTTATGTCTTGTTTAAAACAGCGATTCTAAACACGTTTTGTGGATGGGGCCTGATCCAAAGCCTATGAGAAAGGAATGAAAGTCCTACATCAACTTCAGTGGGGTTTGGATCAGGCCTTATGTGTCTGTTCTTACTCCTAGTGTAGTCTCTGGGAGTTTTGCCAGGGATTCATTGGGAATCGTTTGACTTCACTGGGACCAGGACTGGGTCCAAGATGAGCAGACAGAAGGGGAATGAACAGTCTTCTTGACCGTTTCTAATTCTCTCTCAAGGCTCCACAGCAATGCAAAATGGTGTAAAGCAGCATAAATAATTACATTTCCTAGAAACAGTAATGGGAATTCTAAGCACATGCAGTTTTGTTGAATGTTATCAAGGTTCCCTAGTAGTTAATTTGATTAAATGGGGCTCCCTGAATACTTTTTCTCTAAAAGTGATTTACAAAGTGTTTTAATATGAAGAGTTTCCAAAGGCTCTTGGATGTCAAAGAAGAGCTATTAATCTTTATATTAGCGTTTTGAAAAACAGCATGTGTTCCTTGATTAGCTAATATTTGTTTGCATTCTTCTTTTCTACAGAGGATTATTGCTTTGACCTTTTTTAACATATTGTAGCTCTTTTACATATAGGAGTAGAATCTTTTCATGTTTATAAACTGGAGTTAATCTGGCTTTTCACTGGTGTAAATAGGGGCTGAAGCCCACAAAGAACATTGAAAAACCTCAGATGTGAGTTTTAATAATCTTTATCTCATGAAGCACATTATTGATCTAGCTAACACACTGTATGTATGACCATCTCAGACAAGGCACAGTGGGGCCAACCCTGCCCAGTTCTTGCCCGTGCTGATCATCTCACTGACTTCAGCGGGACTGATCGTACGAGATGAAGGATTTCTGCCTGCTGCCTTTGTTAACAAGAATCTCTTATTAGTTCAAAGAGAGTAGGGCAGACAGGATTGGGCCGCTGGGCAGATTATAGGTTTTGCCTTGCAATGCCGATATGCTTCTTTCATGTTTTTAAGTAACTGTAAAGCATGCTCTTTAAACAGAAAAGTAATTTACACTACTTTATATGCTGTGTACTATTGGAATTCCTTGTGTATCATGATGTTTTTTTACTATAACTTGGGAGTATATTCATTATTGACGTTTCTGCTCTGTGTGTGTGTGTGCAATAAAAAAAGCCCTGTAAGCCAGCACAGCATCAAACTGATGACACTTTCAGCTGCTTGGGACTGAGAGTGGGGCTGGAAGTTGTAAACGGTAGAGGCACTGTGTGTACTGTCAAGCAGAGGCAAAAAGAAGTATCATAAAGATTAATAAAAAAGGGCATATCTGCTGGGATTACAGCAGGAACTGCAAGAAAATGTCACAGAAATTAATAGCAAAATCAGAGTCCAGAGTTCCAGCACATGCACTTGCTCTAAAATRAATTTAAAAAGTACCAGGCTTGGTCAACATGGTTAGGACTGTTGACTTGTTGCTTTGAGATTTTCAGTGTCATTAATTGGGCTCTATATTGCCAGGTGAGAATGCCTAAATTAAACATTGTTTTGGATTGCCTCATAGTATTTCTGCTAGGAAAAAAAGAAAGAAAAAAGAAACCACTCAATTAAGAGTCTGCTGCCCATTATAATTCTGACATCATGTGAAAGAAGACATTGCAGACACATTACCTCTTTTTTTAAGCARTATTATGGGCCTTTCCCATTATTCATTAATAATTTGCATTCTAGAGAGCCCAGTCATGATGGAGGCCTTAGTACAATGGTTGTATCTTCGCTTGCAGCTGAACGCCTGATCCCTGGCAGTCCCTAGCAAGCTGTCTCGAGGCCATCAGAGCTGCAGCTGGAAACAGTTGGTGTCTGCAACTAGGTTTGGAGAGGGTGACCAGGTGGGGCCTGGCTGAGGGGTAGCCCATGAGTGGTAGCCCCATCTTTGAGTATATAAGGGAACCCTACCAGGTACTTTGCATTTTTTAGCATGTTTCTTGATTGCGTTTCAGGTTTCTGTTGTGTAAGTCTACTTCCCATTCTCACCTTTTGTCTGCACAGTCCTGCTTCTTGTTGTGTGATTATTTTTTGGTTACTGTGCCTTCCTGTTCAAATGCTGATTGTCACCAGTCTGCTCTGTCCTAACTTCTGGCTTCTTGCCATCTCAGCTCTTGTCTCTCTTCTGACCTTGTTTCATATACCTAAGCCGTAATGTATTTCTTTCTTAACCTCCCTGCCTTCCCGCCTTCATCCTCAAATACTAGATATGCTAAATCTGCATATGAATTTATACTTGCACATAAATCGGGAAGATAAATGATTATTACAGTCTGGAACTTGAAAATAAATAACATATGTGCTTTTCCCACCCTTGTAGGGAAATCTAGGTGGTTTGTGTTAGCACACTAGCTTATATTTGGTTAAAATAAGCACTTTACCTAACCCATCGACCCTAGTCCCAATCCCTGTTCCCTGGAGGATTTGGGTTTGGCTCAGCAAACACCATATAAAGGGGTAATCTGCTCCCCTCTGCCAGCAGAGTGCTGCCTTAATCTGATAGTCATCTACTTAACCGGCTTTTTTAAAGTGTAGAAATGCATGTTGGGTTGGGCCTGCTAATGGTGCATAGAGTTTTTCCTGTAGTAAGCCCTGAGACGTTTTTTAACAAAGCTTGAGGACTGTTATTTTTGCAGAGCATTTGTGCAGACAGCTAAGTAATGGTGGGTGAATTCCCACATCCCCAAATTTAGGCTGGAATTTTCTACACCCAAAAACTTTTGGATCAGCTGCAAGGCAGTAACACAACATGTCACAACTGGTGTTGTAGACTCTTGAAAACTTTTGGGATGCTGCCACAGATCCCACAGCCTTTTGGCTGACCCATCACTGGCTATGTTCAGCAGGGATAGCCAGCTTTTGTATAGGGGCCACTGTATTCCCAAGGAGGTATTTTGGGCAGACCAGATACAGCCACGTTTATGCACTTGATTTTTAGAAACCTTCCAGACTTGATCTGTGCACTCTTTCCCTTTCCTGTCCCTCTCCAAACAGCAACATACAGCCATGCTTGCCATGTGGTTGGCCTGGTTGAGGCTGGATACAGCTGGGTTGTGGGCCACCTCTTGCCTCAGGGCTGCCACTTGGCATTCCTGATCCACATCAACTGTTCTTGCAGGGTGCCCATAGCTGGTGTATGCAAGAGCTTTCTCTCACAGCTAGCTTTACTCAAGTGTGACAAAAAGCCTGATGCCATATGGGATTTTCATTCGCAGTACGAATTTAGTACTATGTCCTGTCTGTCACTTAATTAGCTGTTATTTATTTTAATAGAATGCATAACGCAAGGACTTATTTTTGTTGTGTAAGGGACTTCAGTTGGGCTTAAATCTATAGGGAACAGGAAAAAAATACACATCTACAAGAAGTAATAAAGTCGTTCTGTTTCCCTAAAATTATTACTATTTGAAGTCCGATATGCCAGATCTGGTATATTGCAGTGAAGGTTGCACTGGGACTTAACAGTTATTTACTAGGTGATTATTTAGAGTCACTTTCTTTTTAGTCAATTGTAACATTTTACATTTGGGGGGCTTGAGTGGGATACTGCATCACACTTGGTTCTAGCTGCATTGCAATAATCTCTGTGTGACATGGAGCCAGAAAGACCTATAAAAGCAGCTGTTGCTTTCATTAAAGCCATTACAAAGGTCTAGTTGTGGTGTCCCCAATAATAATTCTGATAATTGGTTGTTAATTTTAATTATTCACCAGGTGAATATCTTGATAGGAGAAACAGGTATACATGTTCAGTCAACCAAAATAAACATATTTTCAGTAATAACTGGCCATTTGGGTAATGTGCTAAATGTAGTAATACTGTGCAGTGATGATTAATTTATAATCCCCATCAATTCAGTGGGAGCAGGATATAGTTAATCTGATGTCATTGTTTAGATAGCTCCTTTTAATGACTTGTTTATATACATATGTTCAGTGCTACAAGGTGGTGAGCGCATATTTTTTAATACTGGGCAAGCTGCATGCTCCACTTGTGAAGGTGTTTCTGAGGCAGAAGATGCACAGTGCCTTCAAATTCCTATTTCATTCTGATCTCTAGGTCTTCAGCATGGTCAGAGCAGTAGCAAGCTACTTGGTCTTCTCCATATTGTGAGGTACTGCAATCACAAAGTGCATGGCTATCAAGTTTTAACGGAAGTAAAATACAATCAGAAAAGTTTGTTATCTACTTGGGGGCACAGTGTAGATGCAAGAAGCAACACTAAGTGGAAAAGAGAATACATCTCCAGTTTGCCACCTCTAAGCCCTGGTTTCATTGCAGTCATCCACTGCAGGGTGCTGTAGTCAAGGCTCAGGAGACATTAAAAGAGCATTGCTGAAGGGAGCAAGGTTGTAGGGGTTTTGAGTTAGTAACACGGGACTTTGGGAGCTACATGCTGGAATGTCCTAATAGTTGGATAAAACAAGTGTACTTTCATTTCTCTTCACCTTTGCCTTGTTTTGTTTGGAGAATCCTGTCTTTCACTCTCACAGCACTGAAAGGAGGAAAAAAGAGCTTTATTTAAGTTAGCACTGAATAATGTGTGGTGTGTAAGGACCATTCTGTGTGCTTTTACCTTGGTCCTCTATTGGATGGAACTAAACTCAGCTGGGTGCCGCATCTCAGCCTACAGATGAGGATGTTTCTTGTGTTCAGGCGGTGAGAAGCAAGAAGGTGAGGGCACTACATTGCTATAGTATACATAAACGTTCACATATTTATCATAATATGAATATGCAACAGAAGAAATGGAAGAATAACTTTGGCTTTTCAAATAGCATCGCACATGTAGGGAGGCTGGGGGTGATGCTTCTTTTTTGCTCCAGTTATAACTATGTGTGCAACACATGTTGTTGCCAAAAAGTAGAAATACGGTTAATTCATTATTATAGGCAGGCAGATTAGTCAAGTTGCGGAATGGTTGGGATGTGCAGAGCAATAGCAGAACTGGTTTCTCTGGAGATGTTTTCAGTTTTCCTAAGCATTTTGTCTTGTATCGACTTGATCAACTGTGCTTTGCAGTCAACAGAGTTACTCTTCTCCATATACTCTCATTACACGTTCTTATTAAACCTTTTCAACTCCTTTTTACCTTGACTGGAATATTCCAGACCTCTCCCATTCCTCCATGCAAATGAGCAATAACCATGTGAGCTGATCACAAAGAAGGTCAGAATTTGTTTCCTATTCCAAACTAAAAAGATGAGTAAACATAAACCACAGAAAAATCTAACCTTAACAATAACTTTCTCCTCTTTGATTCTGTGGTACATCTTTGTCTTTTGAAGTCTAGGCAAATGGACGGAGGCTGTGACAGAAAGATACGAAGGTATTTTTGAGAATGAAAGTTACTAATTGAGGGTATTTTACAAAGTTTGGATTCCTCACCAGGAATGGTATGTTAACAGTTCCTTCAATGTGCTGATTGGATTTCAGTTCAAAATGTGCTAATTTTGAGTCCCTCGGTGAGTGAGGTCATCTACCAATTAAGAAAGTCACAAGCTCCTTAGGATAATCTAACCTCAAAATTTTGAGTATCTTCAACATTATTAAAAGGGGACAATCATTAGTCCCATGTTCTACTTGAGATGCGAATTGGAGAGAGTTCAGTGGTGAATATGTGTATAGAAGTTAAAACCCTTCCATTTGACCATCCTGGCTCTAGAAAATACCTAATCCAGGTAGAAACACAAGATGTTGGAGTAACATATTTGCCCACTTCCTCTAATTGCTGAAATTCAAACCTRACTTTTTACTGGAAAATGATTGCAGTGGTTCTCGCTCTAAAGTTTTGGTTATATATTGGCTTTTAAATATTGATTTTATAAGTTCTACTTGTCTATTACAATGTGAAAAAATAGTTACATCAGGAGACATGGGCTCTCCACATTTAAATTCTATTTTTTTATAAAATACCTGTAGCTTGCTGTCATGGTTTAACCCCAGCTGGCAACTAAGCACCACACAGCCGCTCACTCACTCCCCTCACAGAGGGATGGGGGAGAGAATCAGAAGAGTAAAAGTGGGAAAACTCGTGGGTTGAGATAAAGACAGTTTAATAGGGAAAGCAAAAGCCGCGCACGCAAGCAAAGCAAAGCAAGGAATTCATTCACTACTTCCCATCRGSAGGCAGGTGTTCAGCCATCTCCARGAAAGCAGGGCTCCATCACRCRTAACGGTTACTTGGGAAGACAAACGCCATCACTCCGAACGTCCCCCCCTTCCTCCTTCTTCCCCCAGCTTTATATGCTGAGCATGACACCATATGCTATGGAATATCCCTTTGGTCAGTTGGGGTCAGCTGTCCCGGCTGTGTCCCCTCCCAACTTCTTGTGCACCCCCAGCCTGCTCGCTGGTGGGGTGGTGTGAGAAGCAAAAAAGGCCTTGACTCTGTGTAAGCACTGCTCAGCAGTAACGAAAACGTCCCTGTGTTATCAACACTGTTTCCAGCACAAATCCAAAACATAGCCCCATACTAGCTACTATGAAGAAAATTAACCCTATCCCAGCCAAAACCAGCACACTTGCAAATATTGTTCATGGTGCAGCTTTGAAAAGGGTAGTCTGAACATGGTTTTGGGTTGCGGAAAGTGCAGTTATGCTCTTCTAGAATAAATGAGGTGTCACTGCAGAATACCAGCTACAACAACCAGGGGCAATTTTAGCCCTGTCTGGGGTCTACTGCATGGTCAAAAATTATTTATATGAATATTCTCACAGAGCATGCAACCAGTGGAGGTTACTGCTGACAGATATTTGGGCCTGCCACTGTTGAACATTAATCTAAGCACACATCTTTATCTATACATATCTAATATGCAAAGCAGCTACAAGATCCTCTTAGTTCAGATCACTTGCAACCACTGTACACTTTCATACTTCCAGTAACAACATTTGTTTTTCTTATGAAGTCATATTTAAAATGCGATGATTCAATACAAGCAGATAGATTTTTAGCTCAGTGTGCAGAGATTTAACTGCCGTTTCTTATTGATGCTAATGCAAGTCAGGTGGCTAATACCCTGTACAGCTCACTGAAGATTCGCCCCAAGATGCCTTGTAAATTGCTTTTCATTGAAAGCACATTCAAAATTCACTTTTCTGTATATAGTTATTGCTACAACAGTCTTAGTATAGATATTAAGCTTGTCACTGAAGAGAAATCATAAAGTCAAACAGGGCTTTTAAAGAAAATCTCATGCAATAAAATTTTAAACCCTAGTTGATCTCTTGAACTGCAGCATTTCTCCACTGAAGGTCGTGACTGGTGTGCATTACAGTTGGCTCTGCACCTACACTGTTTTGTCCTTTCAGTTTGGCACAACCCAACTTTATCTGCATTTGCAGCCATGGGTATTGCAGGACCAGATTTGGTTTCCCCCATTAAAAAGGAAAAATATCATCATGCAGAGATAAATGACCTCCCAGACTATAATGCTTAATTAGAAAGAAGTTTGTTTTCCAGCTGGTCAGTACATTAAGCCATATAGCACTTTCTTTTCTTCCTTCTTTCAACTATACAGTTGTACTGATGTTCCCTACTTTTGAGTAACTACTGTTTCTGATGGTTGTGCTCTGCTAAATTTAGCTCTACAGCTTTCTTAGGGCTGTGTTGATGATTACTAGATGTGAAAGGATTGTTAATTTAGAGCCAGTAAACTAGTAATCCAGTGTGCCGCTGCTTGAAGACGAACAACCAAATCGACCGTGTATCTTTCTGCGGACCATACTGCTCCTTTCAGAGAGAAGCTGCAGAGGACAGTAATAGCTTCATCTGCACCCCTGTCTCTTGTGATGGTCAAGGTCTGGTACTGGAGACAAAATTACCCTTATAACAACATAACAGAGGTTGGCTTAGGTGCCTCTTTTCAGCGGACATTAGAACAGGCATTTCTGTGGTTTCTTTGTAACTTGAGGAAGTTTCTGGCTTTGGAAAGAAGATCCTTCTTTCTGAGCACCCCAAGCCCTTTTATGGGTCTGGTGAAAACTGTAAGTCTACAAATTATATGATGCAAATGGGTTTTAAGTTCTCCAGTGCCACACTTTAATATTTGTACTCCCATGCTTTCTGCAAGTGTGGTGTGGGTTTGTTTTTTAGAGGGGCTGTGGCAATATTGTTGACTATTCTGCAAAACAGGGATGCTGCTTGTGTTGGTTGTTAAGAATAATGGGTTGGCAATTGTAGTCTACAATTACCTATTTTTTAAGTAATGACAGCAACATCAGTACAGTACTCTCTACTGTCCTATCCAGCTGCGTCAGACCTCAGTTAACAGAGTCACTTCTGAGTTTTGAGGGGAGGACCCTGTCACAATTTGCTGTGTTGAATTTTATGATGTGAAGTTCCTGAGAGGGGAAGGAGAAAGAAGCAAATGTATGGATTTCTGTTAGGGAGATAAATCTGTGGATGATAGAATGCTGCTCATTTGAGGCTATCTTGATCATGTGTGTTTGCCAGGTTCATACACAGTGCTCAGCCAGTACGCGTGCAGGTTCAGCAGAGGAAGGTTTAGTAACCTCCACCACCAGGACAGAAGTTGCTTGAGAGTTAGTGAGGTTATGCAGCCCTTCTGCCTGGTTTCTTCAATTCAGTTGCTTCTATATTTTTCTGCCTTCTCTGTTTTGACAGGGATTGAACTATATAGGAGTTTCCTGGTTAAATTTTCCTTTTCAGTCGAGAACTGTTTTAAAGATATGAGAACATCTACTCAGCTGAACTCGAAGTCTGTTTTTTCAAAGGATCATAGACAGTAACGGTGGAAGAGACCTTGAAAAGTTACCTAACAGGTCCTCCCGGCTCAAGTTGGGCTCAGCTATGTCAAAGTGTCGGGGATGTTTTTGCATTTGGGACTAGGTATTAAAAGACATGGCTTTCAAAGGGGAAGGTCTTTAAAGTCCAATTTGACTGGAGTTGTTTCTCACCTATTAATTTTTTCTCCCACAGAATGTGTATTAGAGCTGCTTAAATGCCTTATACTATTTGCTTGCAAGCCAAGTATCTCTCTCAATGCCTATTAAATAAATCCCAGTGGTAAACTGTGACTGAGAGGGAAGAACCAAATGAGTGAAGACCTGGAAAATTAACTCATGAATAGCCTCATTGACTTAGAGGTACAAATCTCTGAATGGGCAAATGAAGAAGCGCATAGTGTAGGTCAGTACCTGCCCACAGAAATTGTTCATATATGTGTCAGATGTCCACTTTCTCCCACACACCTTGTTTCTGAAGCTGTCACCATGGATTAATTCTCCTCCATGCATTTCAAGCCTCAGCCTAGACTATCTTGACTATGAATTTTGCCATCTACTGTGTAAACTTCTGGGTTAGTTGAGCTCAGTGGGATAGTGTGCTAAGAAAGATTTTTTTCTTCTTTTCACTTTTAAAGGATATTTCTGCTTGCCTGTCCAACTAAAATCATACTTTATTGTTACATAGCTATGCAAGAAATTAAGATGGTTTCAGGAGACCTATTCTAAGACGGTAACTTAGCAGGAATATTTTATTTTTCCATGAAAAAAAMCCCTTTTTTTCCATATTTGGATGAAGAAGAAATAAATTTTGTCTACATCTTTTGCAAAATGTAGGTAACGGTTTTGTACCACAATAGGCACTTCAGAAGAATGGAGCAGATTACCAGCTGTATCAGTGAACCCTTTCATATTTTTTTTGGACTAGTTCTGGGTCTGTCTCATTTTTGTAGAGAAGAAATAAATTCTGTTTTGGAAAACCAAGTAGCACAGACTACAAGCCTACATATTCATATTTTAATATAGACATTCTTCTCATGGTTGAAGCTTGTTTAAACCCACCATTGAAGTCTGGATTTGTTAGATTGATGCTGGAACGGAAACTGGGAATAAGCCTTGGCCATGATGTAACCAAAGATCGCTGATCTCAGTGAAAAAAATCTTCTCCTCTAAATTTGGGCTAGAGTAAGCCCAATGTGAGCCAATATATATATACAATATTAATGAGACCTTTCCTGCTAACTGGGGGACTTATAAGTGGTAACAGTGTACTTGGCCACTGTCTATCAGACTAGAGGCCTTTCCTCTAGTGGCTAGAGGAAAAAATTTTTTTTTTTTTTTTCAGCTCTACATAAGATAAGGTAACTCACACACACGCATTCCTGTATTATTTTTTTCTGTGTAACCATTTGAATATGGTTTCTTTCCTTCTAACTGAACTTCATTTTCATATATGTTTGATAACTAATCAGCAGTTATAGGATTAATTCCATGTTACCTTCATGATACGGCTTGCCAGGGTTGTTTCTGCTGGCAGCTCTCTCTTGAGATATTCCAATACACAGAGGAGAGCATCAGGTAAGGTCATGTGGTTTACACTTTGGGTGGCTGTTGAGTGGAGATGGAATGGTCTTTCACCAAGGAATATAACTTTCTTCCTTCTTGTGTACCTTGAATACCACAGTCCTATTTGTTAGATATGCTGTGTGCCTGCAACCTTTATCTTTGGGGGGAATTTTGAAGTGTCAACATCTCTGAAAATGGGGACTTCAAAGCTCCTAAGCTGTATGCTGTCTGGTGTTTGTGCATAGTGTTTGTGCATAGTTWGTGCACTGCACATTGTGGTGCAGTGCGCATACTTCAGAATAATAATAATTTGTAACAAAGCAGTCAAGGACAGGGGAAGGTACCATGCATGTCCCCATTGCTCATGAGAATGGGCTTTGAATAGCTATAATATAACCCCACGACTAAAACTAGTGTGGTGAAATTTTTCCTTTCCAGAATGTCATTCAAAATCTCTCTGGCTCACAACCACTCAAATTCCACTGTGGTTTGTCATTAACACTGTCTGGGGGGAAAAAACCCAAAGGCTACAAGTGTCTGAAAAGTCCTGTCCTATGCATATGCTAATGGTGAGTTTTTAGTTGGTTCGTAATACTGCATGGGAGGAGGATGCTGAGCTGTAATTACTATGAGAACCAGGGCTCAGAATTTCCTGAATATTGTAGGTTTCAGTTCTCAACGATAATATGGCATTAGTGTGTTTTTTTGTGCTGCATGTTGAGTATGCAGGCAACTGCTCTTCCTTTATACTGGTGGAAATAGTCAACTATATATAATTAGTAACATTCAATCCGCTCTCCAAAATACCAGAGCTTGCCTGGGTCTCAGATTGTCAAGGTTTATTGCAAGCAGTCCAAGACCAGAGAGTTCAATTAGAAAATTAACTTATATGTTATTTTACCATATTAGAGAGTTGATTTCCTTCCAATTTGAAACAGATGATACATTGTTATAAAGGGTTGGGGTCGCACTTAATATTCTCCTATAAAAGAGGTAAAGACATACAAGACTTTTCCGCTACATTGGGTTAGGGCTTTAAAAATAATAGGTTTTTTACAAGCCTAACTGCAGTTTTTATTCCTCCGAGTCACGTGTGCTTGGTGGAAACCATGTACTTTCAGTGCTTCTCAAAGCATAAAATGTGCAATAAAATTTTTTAAAAAGAATTTATATTATGTTTAGCTTTGCAAGGGAAAAAAAATCTAGTAAGTTTAATCTAATGTCATTAAATGTTGTGGTTTTCAGGTAATTTGTAATCCAGAAACCTTTAGTATTGGGGGCTAAATGGTAACAGAAAATTAAAGCAATAAGGAACACTGAAAAGTTACCAGGATTACATTTCGTGGGGCTAAATATTGACTATTAAAATGTTTGTACTTTCAATAAAGTGGTGTGACTGTTGGCTCACCAAATATCTAAACTGAACCTGTACCTTTCTAAATGTTTAAATAATAAATTAAATGGACCTCCCACCTAGGTGACCTTGCTTCTGTAGATGGCACCAGGAAGGAACAGATGAAGGGAAAAGAACTCTTGGGCAGAAACAACATCAGACGGAAGTTCAGTAGGAGCTGCTTAGGACAACATACCATCCAGAAACCTTTCTTTAGAGAACAGTCAGGACAGCTGAGCAGTCCTAAATAGGTTCTAGATTGCAGTGTGTTTGCCCACATGGCTCCCTTTTTCAGAAGCAAGTCAGTATTTCCACTGGGGCTCATGCAAGCAGGCATCCATGGATCTGAGATATGCCCCTTTTTTTTTTTTTTKGGGGGGGATGTCAGCTTTCACTGCTCTTCTACGATGTGGCACGTCAGCCAGTACAAACAATTCTGGGATTCATTAAGAATATAAATAGACTAAGGGGCCAAGTGGATGCTTAGACGGTGTGATGAGAAAAGATAGAGAAACCTTTTTCTCTAGGCCTTAATGCATATAAGGCCAGTTGTGCTTATAAAGTAGCTGAGTGGATGAGATATTTGAGGGAGTGTGCCAGTAGCATTACCTTTTGGGGACAGAATAAAAAGATATTTCAAATAAGAGGCAGATGAATAGTCTCCTGAGCCTTTGTGGAACCCCTCCAGAACAGTTTCTTTTAGAGTTTTCTTCGTCATTACTTCCCAAGGGTGAATTCAGTAACAGAGTACCCCATGATACAGAGCATACAGCACCTGGTGGCATATTATGAAAATAAAAATAACTTCATATCTAAACCATTCTCCTTATTATCTCCCATAACAGCAATATCTGTCTGCAAATTTTATTTCACTTGGGGAGTTCAGATTACCAACTTTCCAGCACTTTTTACCAGTTCTATCCAAAAATAATCCTGGTTTTTATAAGTTAATAAATGGATAGAGTACTTTTAATAAGGGACCCTGAGAAGCCAAAAAACTGGAAAAGGAGATCAGGGAAAATTATCAATCTGTTGAGTGTATGATGTTGCCAAATCCAAAGAAGAAAATAAATCTTGATGCCCAGAATCCACCTTTTGGACAAGCAGTCACAGTCTGATGGAATTCTGAGTAATCCCTCTGCAGGAATTTCTCAAATTCAATTTGGTGCTTTCCACTTCTGATACATGCTAGAAGCAGGCAGTTTTAAATAACAGGCTTGAAGCATGCACTGTTACTACTCCGAGCAGTTACACATGCACATCAAAATAAAGAAAAATGTGTCAGTTACCGCAGCTTTGCATCCAGGAGGGAAAAATTAAATATTTTTATGTGATGTTAGAATGGCGTAACTGAAAGGATTTGGTTTGGGTTTTTTTTTTTCGTATCAAGAAAAGTACATACAGGACTGTTAAATAAGGGAATGGTGTTTCCCTAAGTACTCATATAGCCGTTCTTTTTAGTTTTCTTGGTGAGGTTCATGTTTTCCAGTAAGAAAGCAGCAGTGTCTAGTGGTAAATGATATAACCAGAGAACGTATCTTAGACCTTGGTAACAGAACCATTTCACTGGATAATACTTAATGTACCATATTAGAAAGGAGAGCAGAATTTGTTCTGTGCATTTCCGTGTTTCAGAAGGGATCCAGTCGTCCCTTACATATGGGATCCCCTGGGAAATAATACACCCATCATTAAAAGAGCTAAAATGAAAGTACCGCAAGCTTGATAAGATCCCATGCTCTCTTACTTGTTTGCAATAACCAGCCTTCCTTGGCCTCCTGCAGGGGGGTGACTGAAGAGAGACTTTTCTCTGCAGAGGAACGTAAGGGGAATGAATCCACTTGTCTCAAAGCAAATTGTTATGGAGATTCTTGGGAAAATTTCTAATCCATAGTTCCCTGTTTTCCACTACTTGCAAGTCACTACAAATGGAACACAGAACAATGACCCAGGAGAGACGCTTTGCACAAGAAAGGGCTATAAACTGTTCACTAGTGGGATCTGTACCTTCAGACTGCAAACATCAAGTGCAGGTGGCTTCAGGTTACAGTTGTTCCTCCAGAGGAGATGGGATTTCCATGTTGTTTCATGGATAGGTGCTCTAGCTTCCTCTGATATCTTGCAGTCTCAGCCTACCTCTCCTGTCAGGACAAAACCTGGGGTCCTAGGCTGGGGTCTGGCACCTGGGTAAGTGCAGTCCTTTGAAAAGTCTGTGTGAGACTTCAAGTAGATACACAGTTCCATTTTCCCCTCATCTCAATTTTTCTAAGGCCCATGGATGTAGTCAGTCAGCCTGGGACCAGAAGATGCTGTGCTCTGAGAAAGAAGAGGTTGGCTGAGGAAACTGGCGCTTGGGTTTATTTCAATCTCTGACAAGTAGCAAAGTGATCTGAGAACTTCAGTGGCTCTTGCAGCTAGCACGCAGTTTTTACTTGGAGGCATTGCTATTGTTTCAATCTAAGAAGCCTTACAATTTGGCCTTAACAAAGGTATAGAAGCTTTGTAGGGAAAACTCTTCTGTGTTCTGTTGGTCAGCAGGTATTATTGTCCTGGCTGGTGTGCAAAGGTGTGGTTTGCGGTTTTTGTACCTCTTGTGGTTTAACCCCAGCTGGCAACTAAGCACCACGCAGCCACCAGCTCACTCCCCCCTGGTGGGATGGGGGAGCGAATCGGAAGGGTAAAAGCAAGAAAACTCGTGGGTTGAGATAAAGACAGTTTAGTAGGGAAAGCAAAAGCGCGCATGCAAGCAAAGCAAAGCAAAGAATTCATTCACTACTTCCCATCGGCAGGCAGGTGTTCAGCCATCTCCAGGAAAGCAGGGCTCCATCACGCGTAAGGGTTACTTGGGAAGACAAACGCCATCACTCCGAACGTCCCCCCTTCCTTCTTCCCCCAGCTTTATATGTTGAGCAYGACATCATATGGTACGGCATACCCCTTTGGTCAGTTGGGGTCAGCTGTCCCGGCTGTGTCCCCTCCCAACTTCTTGTGCACCTGGCAGAGCATGAGAAGCTGAAAAGTCCTTGACTTAGTGTAAGCACTACTTAGCAACAACTAAAACATCAGTGTGTTATCAACATTATTCTCATACTAAATCCAAAACGCAGCACTATACCAGCTATTAGGAAGAAAATTAACTTTATCCCAGCTGAAACCAGGACAGTACCCTTGCGTATTTTTATATCAGCCTGCAGAAAAGTCAGTACCTTGGCCAGGCACTGGACTTTGCTATTCCATCACGTAACTGGTGAAGCAGCTCCACTAAAACTTATACTGATGTCACACTCACTTGAAATCAGAACTTAGACCAGTACAGGTTAAAATTCTTTTTCTTTTTTTTTTTTTTTTTGTGCAACTTGGAGTAGGTCATTGAGGAGCTGACATGATTTGTATTATGAAGTGTACAATGTATTTATTGCTACTTTGCATTCTTATTCATCCAAACTAGTATGGCTTCCACCAGCATTTACCACATCTGCTTTGCTATTTTCTGGGTTTTAATGGAACTAAATGACAGTGGTAAGTTTAGCTCTTTGTTAAATGTTTCTTTATCACTTTTTATAAGAGAAAGATCATATTTAATTTTAATTTTTTAAAAAAAAAATAACAAAAGGGGGAGATCTTTTTTAAATTGGTGGGAACACCATCCTCCCAGTATAGAGGTTGTTTACAGGTGATGCAAAGAGTAAGAGGTAGCTAAAGAGAGAGCTAGTAAAAGAGAGCACAGTTTCTATTCAAATAAATTCTAACCTGACATGCTTTGCCATGAGATAAATACATGATAATATGGTTTTATTGCCTTTTATGATTCTAAGAGTTAGCAACTGGATTCTATATTTTAATAAATGTTTTCGGCATAGAACTATCCTCATGTCAATTAAATGATGGATGTGTTTTTAGTAAGTGTGGGAGTTAGCTGGTTAAGTGTGAGCTACTGAAAAGAAAAACTTTAGTATAGATTTGTTGCATTTTCTTTGTAGGCTGACAAGTAAAGCGAATATTTCTTCAGAGCATACTTCCTAGTATTTCATGAACCAAATGTTGAACAGATGTACTTAAAGTGTGGAAAAATTAAATGAAAGGCACATTTAGGATTTATAGAGTTGAAAACCAAAAAAAMCAATGGAAATTAGAACTTTGATGAACAGAAACTATGCTGTTAATGCAGAAATTTTTACTGTAAGTTAAAAAAAAATTGGCTTCTAGGTCCCCGAACTGCAATCTGGATTCATATAAATTATGGTTAGAAAATGATGCAACACTTGTTCTGAAAAAGGTAATTTAGCTCTAAAATATGTTTTTATATTCATTTTAAATTAACAATGAGTAGTGCAGCTTCATAAAACTGTACTTCTTCCCAGAATCATGGAACTCTCCAGAAGTCTGAGAGCTACGAAATGTAGACTTTTTTTTTCCCATTTCGAAATTCTGCAATCAAGACTACAGATGAAATGGAAAAGCCAAAGATTCTTAATTCACTAACGATCCCTTGTCACAGCTGCTGCTGTGAGGAGTAAGCACAGTGGGTAAACTGCACTGCTGAAGCGTATTCACTTCACCCAGGTATGGGAGCATAACAGTGTGCCATTTATTTCAGTAAGACAGGCGCATATTTCTAAAATGAGCTGTGGCCTTCATTCAGAAAAAACACCCCTGTTCTGGAAAGCAGTCTCTTTAGACAATCACAGTTACAACTCTACTGCGGAAAGCATTTGAGCCTGGGACTTTGGGAATTAAACACATGCTTAAGTACTTTTCCTTAATAAGGATACATTTAGACATGTGAATTGAGGCTTGCATAGACTAGTAAACAAGGGAATTTTCAAGCAGTTATCAGCCATCTGTATTAAGTAATCCACATAAAGAGTGGAGTTTTGGAGATTTATATCAACTGATACTCTGTCTTGTACTGGGAAAGAGCCTCTGAAATTAAGTTCTTCATTAAAACAATCATGCAATCCAACAATACATTGTGCTCAGGTGAAACGCTGCTGAGTATTACTATGTATTTCATTTTCCTAGCTCATGCATTTCAGACGATTACATCAAGAGGGAAAGCRATTTGAGAGGCGACAACTGAAGCAGACTTTGGTAATGATTTGAGTCCTGGGTTGTCCCAKTAGCTTTTTTCCATTAGACCAATCACTTCTGAACAATTCAAATTTAGGCACCCAAATAAGTGTTTGATATTTTCTGAAGTGCTGAGGAGCTTTGTGCAACTGCTATTATTTTGATAGATCTACCAATATGATTAATATAGCTCATATTGCCAATAAGGATTTACAGTTTTAAGCCTTTGTTTTCTATAATTTWGGTTTGGTAGGTTCTCAATGGGGTGGGTAAAAGATGAATTTTCTTCTGCCTTCACAGTCTGTTGCACCTTGTAGGCCTGAACAGACAACGAGCCTGCATTTGTATCTCTGATTGCCTAAGTCTTTGCTGCTAAGTCAGGTTGTTCAGCAGACGAGTCAATATCAGAAATATAGGCTCTTATAAAATGAACTTGGGAGAAGATATCCTATGTCTAGTGATGTCTAGGTTGTCACCATAGTGGTGCTACTGGCAGAAATTGCACTAGACTTCCCAGGTGTTGCATAGCTCCCCATCTGATCACTGCGTAGCCAGGAAAGATGGATCTTACTCTGTTTATTCCTTAGCCCCTGACATCTTTCTTCAGTACTAGTAACTGTATTCTTACATGCCACCAGCTCCAGGATTTTACTGAATTGACATGATTTCAGTTCTGTTCATCTTTGATTATGTGTTGACTTTTACTATTAAGGATATCTGCGAAGCTTACCTTTAGGAAAGACTGATGAGCTATGCTTTGGTTAACATTCAGTGTAATAGCAGCTATATTCCTGTGAGGCTCCTAGTCCTTCTAGTAACGAAGGTGACATTGCATCAGTACAATGCTAAGCTGTGTTGTTCTGTCATGGCCCTAACTGTAGTGTGCTGAATGACGATACTGACAGGTTGCCAAGCTGGACAGATGCCCTGACTGAAAAGGACCTGATACTGCCTGTAGTCAGAATGGRAGGCAGGCAGTCAGCTCAGCCAGCTCTGCAGCATCAACTCCCAGAATGGGCTGTACTTGAAGCTAGAAAGCCCTATGTGGGAAGAGGGAGGTAAAACAGTATTGGAAGAGGAATACGTTGTAAGCTGTGTTAAGTATTGTGCACCTTTTCTTCACTGGAACAGTCAAGAGCAGTGGTGGAATAGGCACACCTGGGGATATAGCACCAAAGACAATTTGCTGCCAGGGAGCTCAGAGGACCACTGTGGAGGGGACAGCTGTGTCTGTTGAAGAAGCACTGGGCTACAGCATACATAGTTGTGCTTCTACAGAGCTATTAAAGTCACTGCAGTGGCAGGAGTAGAAAAGAGGTGAGAACTGAGTCCTCTGTGTACACTTTTCTCATAGAAACAATTATGAATTTATTTGTCGGTCTGTCTCTCTCCAGGCAGCATGTGCAAGACTCATTGTGTATGTGTTAAGACTCATTTGCCTAAAAGGGATGGTGTTTTGAAGGCATGATCTCTGTCATCTTTACCATCATAACTGGTAGTCATTTGCTTACCCAAATAATAGATTAGCTGGTCAATCTAAAAGCCATATTGTGCTATCAAAAGGGATCTTGATTGAAAATTGAGGATATAATGTGGTTTACTGGGGAGACACATACGTGATTTTTTGAAGGCTCCAAAAATTARAAGGCTCACTGCCCCTCCTCCTTTCACTTATTTATGTATTTATTTTTAAAATGTCAGTATTGATTGTTGTCGTTTTCCCATTCATTTTGAAAAGCATCCATTTCAGAGAGGTGTGTCAGGTTGATTCATTCTTAAAACACGTAATTTAACATACTATACCCAGACACTAACCTCACAGAACATTCAGTAATCAGAGTGGGTTATTTCTTAAAATTATAGAAAGAAAATTAATCTGAAGATATTCAGATACTGGTGGTACTCACAGTTAGTCTGTATAGCCATATTGTTCCTTTTATTGACACCATCCCTTTCTATTCAGTATCACAGCCCCATATGGTTCCTGCTCTTACTGTTAGATATCTGTCTGCAAAGATCTCTATCCAAACAGACCTTTGTACTTGTTCAAAATCTGAATGAAATCAGTAGGATTGTGTACAGGCACCAGAGAACAGAGTGAATTCTTTGTTTTTATGATCTGCAAGATTGGCAACTTTCTCAGGTATCTGCCCAGCCTTTTGTACAATATGGAGCAGAAGAAAGCTGCAGTCCTAATTTTGACTTGTGTATGATGTCAGTGCAAATGACTGAGCACATGGAGATGTTATGCAGAGCTGTGTAGCTGTCTGTGTTGGCCTTGGAGTCTTTGGCAGCAGCTCTTTTTCATATATTGCGTGGTCTGACAGCAACAAAAACAGTTGAAGGTCATCTTTAAAAGTCCATTTTAACTTGACGCCAGAGTTTTCCTTGGTCTTCCTGCTTCACTGTAAGTCTCAGAGAATTCTTCATTTCTGCAACTCTAGGGCTTGCTGTAGATCACGTTTTAGTCACAAAATGTGCTACAGTATAAAATCTAAAATGTATGTTATGATGTGTAGGGTACAGAGACAGTCGTAAACAGGAATCTGACAGAGTGGTATCCTCCTGAGACTGTAGACCACTGCTCTGAACATTAACTGAAACCTAAAGAGGACACTTTCTATTATCAGCACTTTCCATGGTGACTCAATAGAACATGTTGAACCAAAGGTAGAGTAAGTGATGTACTCCTGCTTTGACGAGAAGGGGAGTCAAAATACTTCACATCATTTTCAGGATGAGATTTATTCTTCTGCTTGTACTCACTTACATCTCCTGACTGGATCACAGTATGATGACACTGCAGTCATGGCTTTGTGTACCTTTCATCTCTTTCACGGTCTTTGCTTTCCATTTGTCTTACAGAGTGCATCTGCTTTCCCTGGGTGCCAGCAGCTTGCTCTGAAGAGAGCTAATACATCTGTAAAGGGAAATCAGACAACAGGGCTTATACGCGTTTAAGTTCTTTGTGCTGCAGGGCAACCAAAGCTGTTATTTACTGTCAAAAAACTAGTAAAATACTATTCTAGTACTTAGATCATATCAGCGTCACTTAAATAAATAAAGGGTGGCTGATCACATCATCTTTTACATCACACATAAAAACCTGGTGAGTGTGTTTCATTAGATGAAATTTTTAGACACAGGACATAGGTCAAATTTGGAGGTTGTGTTTGCTGGTACTGAAATCCTGTAAGAATTTTTTGTACAATTTCCTGAGATTTTGAGTGATGAAATCTTACAAATCCAGTTGCTCTTCAGAGATTTCTTTTGAATCAGCCAAATAAAGAATTAAGACCACAAGCTTCTACTCTTTGATGGTTCTGACTCCAAAGCAGGTTTGCATGTGGAGGTTCAGGATGTAGTGTGTCTTTCTGAAGTTCAAAAAGATTCAGATATGAGATCTACATTTTATCCCTCTCACTTAGGAAAACGCAAAAGATGAAAACAGCAATTAGAAAAGCATACACAGAACTGCATATTCAATAAAAATTAGCATTCAAGCTAGTTGCAGCTAATTCTAGTTTCTGTAGTAGTAGTATCAATCTGCAAATAGTATTACAGGCAGTGATTTCAGCTCACCTGTTAATTCAGACAAAAAAATCCTACATTTGTAAGTCAATAACCAGAGGCTTTTGATAAGGTGCCCAGAGAAACTGGAAATCAAATACTCTTCCCCATGAAGGATCAAGAAGTTGTATCGAGTACTGATCACACCGCAGAGCCCGATGTGATACAGCAAGTGGAATCCTTAGAATTCACAGTTCACATGAACTTCATTTCTCATGTATGTGATTATTCCAAGTTTGTTTTTCTTTATAGTTTTAGTAGCAGACATCATTGAAAAGGTTCAATGTGGAATGAAGATTTACTTGCTGACTGTGTCAGTCCAGTACAACCTTATGAAAATGCTCACATTCAAAGCACAAGCATTTCAAGTGGTCCAGAATACAAGATCCTTCTCTTTGTGATTGCTTCACAAAAGCTATGTTAGTCTGTTTGAATAAGGTTTGACATGAATTTGTTCAACAATTTAGAACTTCTCCTGAAATACTGCTTAAAATTATCATAAATTTGGGTTTATATGTTACATTTATTTTAAAAAGCACTTATACCAAATAATTGATGCTTATTTAAAGCAGCTATAACTGTATCCATTTGCAAAGTACTAGATTAACTTGGGGTACATGAAATATTTTATACTGAAATTCTGTATGTGAGAGATGTGTTGTCCTGCCAGGGATGCAGTCACTTGGACAAGTCATTGCTGTATGTAATATTCTTTGTCTACAAAATGGGATAAGAAAGTTGATGACTGGTTGTTAGGTTTAGTGGTTAACACACAAAGTCTTTGGATGAAATGTGCTGTCTGAGAGGAATATACTTTAATGAGATTAAGTCGAATCAGGAAGAAGCTGATGCACCAGAATCATGTCTCTTTTCTCAGTTTCCTATCAATAGTTTTTTTTCACCTATTCCATATCTAGGTCATTTATTTGGAACAAGGATCGTTGTCTTGTGAAAGAAACACATGGTGCTTGAAACAGAAATGATGACATTCTGGTATGGGAAGTCCCAGTATATGTCACTCTCTTGTCTCCTTCCCACAGGAAGGACTGGTAGTCCTCTCTAAAGTGTCGCTATGACACTGCCATATATCAGCCCATTTTTAGTGGAAATGGGGCAATGAAAATGGATTGCAAGGTTTAGATGGGTTTTGCATTAAAAGGAATAATCATGATAAATGGAAAATCATATGTTGAAAAGCAGAATTAGCTACTCTCCCTTGTCATTTTCAGATGTGTGCTAAAGTCTTTTCTTCCATCTGCAAGGTGAACCTCATCAAAAGTATCTTATTTTCCTTCACTTTTGTTCTGTGCCAGCTGACCATTGGCATCAGTACTGTGTCTGCTGGGTGGATCTCACCACTACCTTTTTATTGCCTTTATGTATATGAAAGCCTATTTGGCATTATGGGAATGTATATACTGGACAAGAGAATAATAGTGAAAAGATCTGCCAGACAGATCAGAGAGGTGAAATTAGTTCTTAAATTACAGTTTAATTCCTTTTTGTACGTAGGCTGATAACTTGGTCTGGATATTTCTTCAGTGCGTACTTCCTAATATTTCATATGCCAAATACTGAACAGATGTACTTCTAGTCTGGATGAATTAAGAGACACACATTTAGGATATGAAGCTGAAAATTCAGAAAGCAATAGACAACCAAGCTTTGAGCTGAAGCTTTACACTGAAAACAGACTTTCTGCTATAATAGAAAGCGGCATTCAAATTGCAATATCAGTATGTCATAAATATTGAGAACCTGGACTTCCAGGAATCTGAACACCACCACCACCACCTCCTCCCTTGCCCCACAGGCTCATGCATTTGTCCAGACTGAAAGTGCAGTTCTCTACTCAGAGAATATGAGGTACCACCAGCACCCCTTGAAGGTGGTTTGGCCAAGAATCAGGATTGTACAACTGTTAGAACAAAAACTTCCATTAGTGGCTATTTTCAGTCTCTTATTCTCTGTTGGCAATCCTGGAATGTCTTCCACTCTCACTTTAGCTGCCTCAGGAGCCTTACAACTCCAGGAGAAATGTTTCTTATGGAGCAGGGAGTAAGAGTTGAGTGTTTCTTCCAGGTTTCATTTGGAGGAAAGGCCCTATAAATGAAGCTGCATCTCCAAGATTTGAAATCCCTCATAGGATTATAGGAATTTGAGTTATTCTGTAGTCAATATGGCTTTGCAAAGGCTAGATTTCCAAATCTCCTGGAATCTACTGCTGCATGAAATCTTTATTCAAAGGAGCAATAAAACTGCAGTAGTGTAATACAAAGCTGGGACTAGGAATGAAAAGAAGGTAGTATTTTGACTCCCTGAACCCAGCTGTGACATCTCTCACTGGGTCAGTTTTATATGGGAGCAGACATCTACATTTCCTGTGCCCTAATCAATGCATCTCCATGGTCATACAATGAGAGGAACATATATAATTGGTCATGAACATGAGGAATGACCACAGTGCTAAGCTGCTGCAGGTTTTCTTTCAGTAGCACTCATAGGGTCATAGGGTAGCTGAGGTTGGAAGGGACCTCAGGAGGTTATCTAGGTAAAAGTCAGTGACATAAAATATGCAGACATTGACTTGAAACACAGAAGTGCAAATTCATGATCCAGTTAAAGCATGACTTGAAGTTGGGAGTTGTGTTAGATGGAGAGTAATTCTCCTGTAAAGAGAGTGGTCTGAGCAGGACTCCTTTCAGCGTGAGACTGTGACCTTTCTCCTGGCACATGACACTTGGCACCAAAGGTACTTTACTTTGTTATGTGTGGCATCAGGCTGCACAGCAGTAATGCCATGTGATGTGTCATTCCAGGGCTGGAAAGCTAACCTGCAGATTGTGCAAGTTGTGCAACCAGTAGGTGAACAAGTGTTGAGGATAGGGCACAAAGTCTTAGAAAATGATAGCATTGAAAAAATAATAGTTCAGGCCACTGAATGTTATCCTAGTATGGTAAATGGAATTGCTTCCTGATACTAAACAAATAACACAATATTTTCATGGGTTATCTGACTATTTAATGTGCACAGAAATGTGATTTTGGCATGATCAGCAAAAGAAAAAAAAGTTTGAGAAAGCCATTTAATCCTGCTTCCTCCTTTTAACTCTAGAGAACCAGAGAAACGGTAGCATTCGAAATTGTGATTTCCTCTTTCGTCTAATTATTATGGGAGCTGGAATGATTAACAAAACAGAAAACAAGCACTTAATGGACACATAAAAGCTGTTAAATAGACACAAAAAACACTTATGCTCTGTATTTACTCTGTGTTAGTAGTGCAATTTCAGAGACACTACCTCAGCGTTACTATTTAACACATGCGTTTTAAAGATTCAAACAAGAGCAGACAGGTTTCATTAACATAGGAGGTCCCTGAAGAAATAAATATTTATTAAACTTTCAGTGATGTAAAAAAGTGTTTTTTTTAACCACACTTCAAGTGTTGGTGTACTGCCTGCCAAATACATACCTGGTGAGCTATTTAGAAACTTCCTGTTCCACATGATAATTAACAGTCTATGAATTTTAACTTAAATCAGGGTCACATAGCTGAAATGTATTTCAGAGGAGGCCTGCATTTGTCATTCAAAGGCATTGCCAAGGTTTTAAGGCCTCGTTATAAAGTGGATTTCACAGCTTGAAAAACTAGTTCTCCAATAACAACTGGGTCAAAACTGGGAGGATCCCTTATGCACTGAGTCACATGAGGTGCATTAGACTTACATTTGAAATCAAAGTTAATCCAAAACTGGAACATTTAACATAAACCTCTTTCAATCTTTGTGGTCTTGTATTCAGATCCCTGTATTTCTCTGCTTTAGGTTGCAATGAGATGCATTGCACAGGTAGCAACATTCTTGGGCAAAAATGCTCTTCTTCCTTCAGTGCATCTGGCCCGATTTTTTGGGTAACGAGAGCTAAGATGACTGTAGTGTCTCCCACCTATGTTTACAGCAGCATGGACAGTGTAATACCCAGAGCAGTGGTGTAGCAGCATGACACCCTCTTTCTACTACTGGCTCAGCTGCATCTTGCAAAGAAACAGTTTCTTGATATGCAGATGTCTTGATTACATTGTCTTTAGAAAATATTTTTTAACTGTTTGCTAGCTGGTGGTGTCTGATTTCCAAATGCTTTTTTTCTTACTCTAGTTTTTTTTCCTTCCCCTCAAGTAGGATTAGCTCTGGAGTAGTTCTTTATTATATTACAGCTTTCTAACCAAGGTTTCACTGGGTCAATTCTTTGTTATAACATAGCTATATATATTTTAGTGTCTTTGCATCTTAATCATTTAAAAAATATATTGCTTCGTACCTTTATCATTGATTTGGAAGATGAGATTCACTATTACTAGTAAATATTGCTCTGTCCTTTCCATCATGTATCACTTCCCCATTCTTTAGCTGCAATCTTGATTACTTTCACCCCTGGGTATAGACAAACAAGAAGTTTTACTTTGGCAAGTTGCAGGCTCAGCTGTCTAGGAAAAAGGCATGTGAGCCACATCTACATGATGTGGCTTTTATCCTGATAGCCCAGGTGCATCTTTAGCCGTGTGCAAGTATCTGCCAAACGACCCAGAATCAGAAATGGAAGCAGAATTAATAATGACAATCCAGGGATTCAAGGTTAGGCCAAGCTTGGGTTAACTCCAGTCAGAGCAAAGAGAGAAAGATGTGGAGGAAGTGAATCTGGGATACAGAGTTAGCTGGAAGTGTTGAGATTTTCTGCTTTTCTTGCTACCTTAGGCAGGAAGGAGGGTGAAGGAGGGGAAGGGTGAAGAAGGTAAGGGAGATATGGCAGCAGTCACTGCTGGGAGCTGCCAGCCTTTGTTCCAGCTGTTCTTGCCACATGGCACCTATGATTCCTTCCTCAGCAGTAGTAGCAGTAACAGGAATGACTCTTCAAGGCCCTACTGTAGTAAAATTTGTAAGGCTATGGTTGTTTGTCTCCTCCAGCAGCCTGGAAATTACTTACTTTGCCTATGGACAGAGCAGTTCCTAACAGGAAGGACCCTTGGATGTATAGAGTGGAGATTATTAAATAACTGTGTGGAAGCTATATTACCTCAATGTTTGGTACTTGTGATCACATCAGGATCATGAGGTCAAATTTTGGCATGCACAACTGAAGAGAAAAAAAAAAAATTGGACAGGGTTCAAAAAGAACCTACAAGCATGATCAGAAGGGTTGGAAAATATGTCTTCCACTCTAAAAACAAGTTCAGCCTACTTCTTTCATTAAACAAGAAATTAAGTCTTTAGAGTTAGACTTACTCTCAGTATACAAGTAAACCTAAATGGGGGTCTAAACTGGTTCTTCTGTCTGGCAGATAACAATGTAGCGAGATCTAAATATTTAGTGGCAATTAAATGTTGGAACAGCCTAGCAAGTTCCTCACTATTGGAAATGTGAAAACAAAATTTGGATGTTTTTCTTAAAATCATGTTTGTAACTCAGCTGTAGAGGTTGGAGTCAAAGGCATGAGTTAATCCAGGAAAGGTTGCTTCCCTGTTGTGTGCAGAAGATTTTCCTGATTATCACTGTAGTCTCTTCTAGTCTTCAGAACAATTAATTGTGTACCACAGGCCTATCTACTCCCTGAAATACAGCTGATCTCCTATGTATTAACTCTCTTCCTTCAAAATTCTCCATATGGTGAGTGCGTTGCAAGAACAAGTAGTTCTTCTGTGAGTGGGATTCTTGTAGTGATCCCGCGTTTGGATTCTCTGGCATGTAAGAAGATGCTTCCACTCATTCTGCATCCTTTGCATCCGTGCAAACATTAATAAAGTGCCTCTGTCCTGCCACCTGTCTTCACAAAACTTGCAAGAGTGGGGCACATGGAAAGAACATAAACTGCAAGCCTTGTTTGCTTAAGGAAACAGCTTGAAAAAGAAAGTAGTTCCCCTGATCATCACCAACTGTGGTGACACAGGGACAATAAACTATGAAACTAATGATCTGATGTTTAGCTGAATTTTCAGTGACATTGCTAAAATACACCACTCAAGCTCCAGTGTACCATCTGGATTTGCAAGGATTCAGCCAAAAAGCCTACTGTATTTCTTTGAGATGTTTTCATTTTCAAACAGTTGGGAATGCTATGGAGCAAGTTCCCACTTGGAATTCAAATTGGAGAAATGGGTCAAATGGCAAGGGAGCAAAGAGCCTATAAATAAGCCAATAAAAGTGGCTTTTCCCTTAGTGGTTGGACAAACTGTGTGTTGTAATTGTGGATTTTAGGAACTAAAAAATTCAGCTTTTATTTTTGGCCTCAAATATATACTCAACATAAGAAAAATATCCAGTGACTTTAGTAAGATCAGTGTTTGACCAAATGCTTTCATCAGCCCTTGACTATGTCTTTGGAGGTTCACCTCTAGTACTGGTATCTCTAGACTGACTCAAGAGTCCATGACAGAGAAGGAAAATGGGTCAGTGCAGCTCTCAGTGTTTTGTTTTGTTTTGTTTTATTTTGTTTTTAATACACACATTTGTAACCTTTAATTTGTAGAATTTATATGCAGTGCAAGTAGTGTTTTCTCTAGCATAACATTCAAGGACAGCTTTATTGGGTGGTACGAGCAGTCTGTCTAGGCCAGGATCTTGTCCTTGATACTTAAGGAAACTATTAACAGTGAGATTTTTAGAGTACTCCTTCCCTAGTAGACGTTCCTTGCATCTGGTAATTGGTGATTTATAAACTGCATGAGATGGAGGTTGCATTTGGGCCATCATGTTACGCAGTCATGGCTGGACCTTCTTCCATGAAGTTGTCTGATCCTTTTAAAATCCTTTTCTACTTCCTCTCTCCATGATGTTCTATGGCAATGAGTTCCACATTGTAGCTGATTATTGTGTGAAAAAGTATTTATTTTTATTCACTTTAAACCTGATGCTTGATAATTACATAGATGAGAAATGAGATGAGAAATAGAGAGTAATAGATTTCTGTTTGTATTTAAAGCTGTCTATTATATCTTCTCTCAGTTGTCTCCTTTCCAAGGTGAGGTCTCATAGTCTAACTGATCTTTCATCAAACGGAAACAGTTTCATATACCTGCTCATCTCTGTAAACGTTGTACACTTTCTGATTTTGCTGTATCTTCTGTTGTCATAGGATGGATTGGTCATGATGATATTTTCTAATTTTTTCTATTCTTTTCCTTTGTTTTTTTCTCCCCTGTTCCCTTCTGTGTTTTGACTGTTGCTAAGCAGGGAGCTAATGATTTCAGACAACCTTTTACAACAGGCTTGTGTCCATCTTTATGAACGTGTAAGTAGTTGTTCCCCGCCCCTCCACCTGCATTGCACATACTGACATTGAGTTACGTTTGCTGCTCAGTTGCTCAGATATTCAGTTTCATAAGATTTTTTTGCAATTAAGTTCATGCTCTGTGACCCTCCGCAACACCAAGTCAAGAGTCACAAAGACGTCAGGGATAGAGGAATTAATTTGCTAAACTGAAGGCCAGCCAAAAGATTAAATGTGTGTGTCTGCATCCATGTTTGTGGGTGCTCATGCACTTTTCAAAGGATGAGCCTGAAGGTCAGGATTGTTTTCAAAGGAGTCTGTTTTTAAGTCAGGGCCAGGCCTGATCATGGCTTGCTCTTAGGGAAAAACATTCAACATGTTTCTGAAAAATCCTGGCGTATTGCTGGAGTATATGAGATCACAAGAAATATATTGAATAGTCAGGGGAGGAAAAGCAAAGGAACTGCAAGGCTGCAGGTACATATAAGATAAGATGTAAAAAAGCAGCTCCTTCTGGTCCAGTCCCAGGTGATTTGTGCAGTTTATTTCTTCAGGCCTAAGTTTGTAGATACTCACCAACTTCCTCCCAGTCTCCTAGTAGTGTGTTGAACGACTTCCTTCTGGTGAAGGCAGAGCTGATGGACTCTAGACATCCATGTTGTCCAGACCAGTCAACAAACAGCCTGGGGCAGATGTTATCTGGAGATGATGTATGTGAAAAGGAGAGATATGCCCAGCATAGATCTTCGAGATTTGTAGTTGGACAGAAGTGCTGCAATGTAATTTTGTGAAGAGGCAGGCTGTAAAGTATTACTGTTAAGAGAAGGGAAAACTCTTGTTGTTTTTTCTTCTCTCCTTTTGTATTGTTACTCCATTTATTTCCAAATTTTTGTAATACGATTTTAGAATATTACTTTGATTTTGAAATCACGCTGTAGTTTCAACGACTTTCATTACTGGAGGGAAGAAATACTATTTGCTGTGCTGCCACCTAGCGTTTACAGGTGCTGTTTTAATTTTAAGTGCATTAACTTTTATTTCTTTTTTTTTTTCTTTCTGCTTTTTAAAGTTCTCTTTCTCTTCAGGCCCTTCTCTTTTGAAAAATACAAGTGGAACTTCATCTGATTATCCGCTGCAGAGAATTTGGGAGACACATAATGAAAAGATGGTCTTCATGTAGGAAAAAGCTCAAGACACCCTTTCACAGATGAGAGTGTGGTTAATGGGGGACCATCCCCACAATTCTGAAGGAGAGCTGCTATTCTGACGAGCTGGGTTTGGTCTATTGTTTGCTTTGCACAGTTCTTCAGTCTACTGTCTATTGACCTCCATTTGGTGGGCGAAGAAACATTCTGGGTGTCTAAAGAAGCAAGCACGTGTGCTCAATGACTTTTTTGGGTATAGCAGGTATGATACAAACCACAGTTCAAACTACTCCCTGAGGTTAAACAGAGTGCAGAGAAGAAATTACAGAAGGGATGTATAGCATATAACATACAGCAGAGTGCAGTGTTAATACAGTTTCCATTGTGGTCTGTTCTGTTTCCAGGCTTTACTGTTGTTATGGTTCAGAATAGGCAAATGGAGTCAGAAAAAAATGAAAACCAGCCTGATCTGTTCCCCACCTCCAGAGTCAAACCTTTTGGGATGCCTGTGAAGGTTGTATGTMGGCACTTGTAAGACTCAGCAAATCCTGCTGAACTATCTCTTTAAAATTTAACAATACACCAGGGTCTAGCTGTAGTTTACACCCCCTTGGTCCCCTTCAGAACTGTAAAATCTTGGATTGTGTAAGATTTGTTCTGCCTCCTTCCTGAGAGGTCGGCAGTTTTTGCAGGAAGGAAAGGTGGGATCTGTGCTTGTTGCAGCATTTTATAGTCCCTCTGCACTTGCTGGGGCTGGCCCAGGTTTGGAGGTTGCCCTTCAGTATTGCTAAACTTTCAATGAAAAGTCTGTGGAACTAATGGGAGGACTGGTGGCTACTGCCTATTTTGTTGAAATGTGGGAATGGGCCAGACAAAAGCTGCCATCTCGTTGAAGGGGAGCAGGTCTGGCCACCTTCTTATTCAGGCGTAGTAAAAAAAGGAGGGAAAGTGTTTTATTTCTAGTGAAAGCTTCAGCAATGCTCTTGCCATGTCCAATGGTTCAGTGATGATTTGAGTGCATTGTCTGCTCTACTGGCAGCACACTCCTTCGTGCTTTACCTGTACTTTGTGCACTGACTCCTTATTTGTGTGACTATTTCTGCCTAGTATTTCTTTTTACATGTCAGTTGGCGACATAGGGGAAGACCCAGGCATAGTGGGCTTAAGGGACAGGTTTGTATCTATACAACACCTTGCTTGTATTTTTCTGCTCATAGGCAAAATGCATTTAGAGAGCAGCTGTGTCTCTGATACTTCAAAGTGTTGCTTTTTATTCCCCCCCTTTTTTTTGTTTGTAAAAGGAATGGCTATATAAAAGCAATATATTCCTGCTTGTAATGCATTCTATAGTTACTTCAGACATGTATTTATCCTATTATGCTTTAAAAATTAAATAAAATTTATTTTAAAGTAGGAAAAGTGAGAAGAGAGCAGTGAAAGACAAAACCTTAATCAAGTCTTTCTCTACAGTCTGTCTGAGCAGTTTGTGCATTCTGCTAGGGGGATGGACAGGAAAAAATAAGACTTAAGCAGAAAATGAATTATATGACTTTAACAGTTTCTTATTTGTCAATATTTGCACGTTTAACTTTAAATAGTTAAGCCCCACCCCTACCCTGAGGATCTGACTTCTGCTGCATGTGAACTTTTCAAATCTAAAGGAAAGGAAACATCTGGTGTATCATCTGGCCAAAAGGGCCATACGCATTGCACTGCAATAAGTCATGACAATACATTTGATGTTTTTATTGCGTATATGAATAATGTATATTGCTTTGTCTATATATTTGGCATTATAATTTTCCTGCTATAATTAACCCACAAATCTTGCTGCAGAAATATATAGATGACTGAATTAGTCAGGTGCCCTACTAATAGTTTGACATCTGAATGTGAGAGTTGAAGATGGCTGTGTTTGGAAAGTATTGTACCTTAATAATTGTTAGTATATCTCAGAAGATAAATATGAATGTATCCTTTAATGTGTTTTGCATATCATCTGTGTTCTTTACTAGGGAACTATATAACTTTTATGTCATCTCTAACATTGAAACTACTTCATCCAATGTTACTTTTCTGGAAAATGTTCTTCGTAGGACAGAGGCAGATTTGGCCTTCATACAGTCTTGTGGATGCAGAATGCTACTGAGACTTGGGAAATTGCTCTTGTTTCTCCTTCTAGCTCCATGAACATCCACAATCTGGCCCAACAAACTGAGTCCTGAGAGTACGGGCTGATTTGTGTATGTTAATCAAATGTGTTTCCAGCCTTGGAGCACTTAAAGAGTGCAAGATGCTGGTGTGCATGTATTTCTGTTGATGTGGTTTGTTCCTTTATGTGGACTGGAAATAAGCTTGAGCAGTATGAGGCACAACTTTAGCACAGTGTGGAATGTATGTATGTTATGGAATAGGCCAGAGTAAGCATTTCTGTGAAAAAAAAAAAAAGACAGACCTACTGAAAATATTTATGGCAATACAAAAAAGTCATGAGGTCCAGGCCTTTGGGTACCTGCCCTCCATCTGAACCGGCTGCGCACTTGCATAAATACACAGCTCTTTGTAAAAGAAGTCTGTGCTACATGGCCAGTAAAACACATTCTTTGTGGCCAGAAGGCCCACAAAGATAATTTTATAATTAATGAATATCTAGGTGCTAGAACATCAAAGTGACAGCAAAACGTTGAAGCGATTTTTACTGACGCAGACAGATGCAGMCAAGTCTTTCATATCCCAAAGCCATAATTAATCATCAAAACAGTACCATTTCATTGTATTTAAGAATTTTTATTTATTTAGGATTTTCCTTGAAAGTGGAATGATGCATTTTGTATATTTTCGCACTATTCGACAGCAATCTCAGAAAACAGTCACATTCAACCCTATTTATACGGCTTGCAGAGGTTTGCCAGATCAAGACAGCTAAAGTAAACATGACAAATGTCATTTTGTAGTGCTTAATACCGTTAATCCTTAAAGCATGGAACCAGGAAACCCTTATTCGTACTGGTATTTGAAACCTGTAAGCAATCTCATGTTTCTAATGCTGATTTTCTTTTTATTCCACAAAGAAAACAGTATCAAGGCCTTTTTCCTGGAATATTACTTGAGGCTATTCAGAAAAAAAAAAAAACACAACAGGAAATTTGGCTCTTTAGCCCTAATAATGGTCTCTTTATTGAACGGAGACTTGCTTTTTTTGTTAAACAGATTTTCTTATGAAAGGGTTAGAAGTGAATAAACGACAAGTTCAAGCTCATCTGATTACTTTTGATTTATGTTGACCTTGAAAGAGAGAGAGGTCATGCTGTTGGCAGGCAATAAGAACTAATCTGTTACTAAGTGAGTAATTAAAAGTGAGGCCTTATATATTTTTGTAATGAGTTGACAGCAATTCCATCCCCATGTCATACGGTTGCTCTAATCAACATGGTCATTGCATTTAGTGCCAAATGAGAAGTTTACAAGAAGTCAGATGACAAACTCTGAAATGTGCAGTTCTTTCAGATGTGCAGATGAATAGACTGCCTATATTGTAGATGAGGAAAAACTCCAATAAAAATTAACATCAAGCTGATGTGTGCAATTAGGAATTTTACATTTTTCTAATGAATTGGAGTGGATGCTTGTTAGTATGTTCAACTGAAAGATGTAAAGTTGTGTTCAACAAAAAAAATAATCCGAGTTTTGGCAGCTGAGGCACTGTAAGCTTCTACTGTTTAACTGGCATGACTTAAGGCTGTTCTGACTTCAGACATGACAGTATTGACTTCCATGTCACCAAATAACCTAAAGAACAGTCCGTTTTTCAAGTCATATTAAGAAGTCTGTTTTTTTGAGTTCAGGGTAATTTTCTAAGTTGATTCAGGGCCTGGATAGTCCTGAAAAGTACTGAATGCCTTGGCCCCAACCCAGCAAAACGTAGCAGCTATGTCTTCACTGTCTTTTAAGAGTGGCCTGAAGGCTGGGCTTGATCACTCATACTTTTCACTGATAGGAGCTCATTGAAGTCAGGCTTGGAGACAACTGGGAAGAGAACCTCAAATTTGTTCTCTGTGTTTCCCATCTAGTCTTGCGAAGACATTACGGAAGCGATGTTGGGCAGGCAGGGTGTCCTAGGGGGTGCATAGGACAAAGTCATGGATGAGATGTCCCGTAGAAGGATTCTACCATTGCCTGCTGTGAAGACAGGTAGGATTTACAGGCAGTTGAGATTGCTGTAAGAAAAAAATAGACTGATGGAACATCTTGGGTCTCTGGTGTCTGTCAGAATCAGTTATCTGAGTGTAGTTGCTACCTTGAACACCTGCTTAACTATTTTTTTTTCTTTTTAAGATAGTAGGATTTCCATGCATAATGTGCTCTGAGTTTTCAGACCTATGCCGAAATATTTTTCCAAATTTGGGCAACCCCTGGCAAGAGTGAGCCTCCAGAATCAGAGATTTCTGTAAAAAAGAGCTAGTGTAACCTCAGCTGGTGACTATCGGCATGTGCTACGGGCAGACTGTGAAAGTACTCAGCAGTTGTGCTGAAAGCATATCCATTTTTTCCAGCTATACCACTTGGTCTAATTAAGGTATTACCTTACTCTACAAGTTCTGCCTTACCAAAAATAAGGAAGAATGATCTCTCCCAGAGAAATGATAAAAAATCTTTCAGTTTTTATCCTATGGAAGGATCTGTTTTATGTTTATCAGACATCTGTTCGCTCTTGTTTAAGGAACCACTTAAAGGGAAAATTTTAGCAAAGACATAAATGTTAACTATGAGGAGTTTTTTAGCATCACTGTCAAATTTGGAGATACATCTGCCTGTCTTTCAAAGAAATGGAAACACTAGTCTTGTTCACAGATTTGCCGTCAAGTTTGATTAAAATATAATTATGGGTCTCACTTGGGTCATTTAGTTTTGATTTGCATTTCCTATGCCTCCGTTAACAAGTCTCCATCCTATATGCACATGCAACTTCTATTTTGAGGTCTTATGTCAACAATCACACAGCTCATGGCTTGTTCTCATGTTGCTTATAGCCATGTGAGATTGAAATATTTGAACTTAAATGTTGCTGATGTTGCTCAAGGTGGGATTAGCTGAGTATCATTGCCCATCGGTCAGCAAAAGTTGGGGCCACTTCTTTGCCTAATTTCCTTAGATTACTAAGCAGCTTCTACTACAAACCACCAGAGCTACAAGTGCCTATAAAACACTTTTCCCATTATCCACTCATTGCTCATTTTGGCTGTAAGTTCTGTTATGTGCGATAAAATCTACAGAAATATGTGAGATCAGTGCGATTGGCATTACAGTGAAGCAAAAGATATTTCCTGAGAGTGGCAACAGCACAAATGCGTCTCTCAGCCAGCATTCGCTTGGGTCCGAAACTATCATGAAGCAGGCTGGAACTGTTTGTGAATGGGTGATTCTGCCTAACAGATGGTTATATGTAAAGGCAGCCAAGAGACCATGTATGAGCATCGTGTGTTTGTGGGGGCATGAGTTGTAGCCAGAAATGTCTATAAAGAATCTGCCCTAAGCTTTCTGGTCCAAGATTAAGCAGATATGTCATTTCTAATCCAGTTTTGGGGTAAACTTCTGAAGTATTAAAAAAGAATGTTTCTGCAGCTGTTTCTGCACTAAAAAAAAAAAAAAAAAAAAAAAAAGATGTCCAAAAGAAGAACTCAGCAATGTGGATCAGGGAGCTTGAAAGGGTTGGTTTTTTAGAACTGCATTTTTGTATTTCCTAGTTAGACCTTTGGACCCCAGCCAGCTTTCTGCTGAGTAGGTTGGCAGGGCACAGGAGTCGGATACACAACAGTCTGCTGCCTTCCATGGCCCCCTCCATGTGTAGTGTTCCTGCTGCATAAAGCCATTAGTGACCAGATTACAGAAAACATAGGGTTTTGTTTCATAGCTTTTATTTGTTGTTCCATTTCCTGTTTCATTCCTATTTAACCTCTGCTCTTTCTAGTTCAGACATAGTATCAAAGTGAATTTGGAAATGAACTTCATATGGATGAGAATGAATTGTAAACTATACATGCTATATCCAATATCACATTTAAAAAAACAAAACCCACTTATAATTATTTTTTAATAAACAGAATGTTTTTTATTAATCTACTAAGTTTTAATAACAGTACATTTCCCCCTTCCTTTTCCAATACTTATTTTCCATCAAAACCATCCTCAAAATTAATCAAGAGCTGCATGTTCTGTTGCAAAGTCTTTCTGGGGCAAGCTGCCTTTGAATTGCATAGATAGAGCCTGTAATGGATTGGGGAACTCAAATGTTTTGACCCTCAGTTAAAGTGCTTTCCTAGTATAAATATATCTCAGTGTTTGGATGACTATTTGCGATTTCAGAAAATCACCTTGAGTTAGGTGGAAGGGAGCCTTTCAAGAGTTGCAATGTTGGAGAGTAATATGTAGGAGGATGCGCTCTGAACATGATCAGAAGGAAGGGCAGCTACTCTTCACAAGTAAAATCTTCTTGAGGTGTTCCTTTTTTGCAAATGTAAATTAAATGTGTTTGTAACTTGGCATTACAGTTTTATGAATCTGTCTGCTCATGGTTTTAGGAGTGCCATACTGGCTCAGACTTTAGGTCCAGGGGGATGGATCCGAGAGCAGTGAGTTCCAGATGTTTCAGAGAACAAGGGAAACACCCTGCAGTGGGCAGAAATGGCACTGTCTGGCCTGTCACTAGACTTTATTTTATCTACTAGCACTTAAGAGATTGCTTAAGGCCTGATGTGCATTGTCTGATATGCTCTCCATACAGTTTTTCAGTGTTATGTTAGGGAACTCTTGCTACCTACACAAATACCTAGCTGCTTTTTCATCTAACTCCTCAATCTCATTATCCTTCTGTAGGAAGGAGTTGCCAAATTAGTCATTGTACACACACGCATTGCCTTTTACTGTATTTGAATGTTCCAATTTTCAGTGTTTTTTTTTTTTTTAAAATATTTGTTTATTTTATTTAAATACTTTTTCTTGTGTCACAAAACATGACACAAAGTCCCTGAGTATCTGATACTTTATTATGTTTTCTCTTGTTCATCTCCTTTCGAAGATAAAGCAATCCCAGTATTCTCTAGCTCTTTTCATAGGTTTTCCAGGCCCAAGCTTATTGCCCATATTCTTTGCCCTCTTCTTTTAAATTTCCAGGCCTGTGTCTCTTTGTCCTTTTCCTTTTCACCTGTCTGTTCTGCAGGATCCTTTGAGCTAAATGTTCAACCTATCTAGGATGCGACCTTGCTGTACTTGCCTATAAAGATTGTCTACTTTGTCCCATTCCTTGTGCAAAATAGCATCTTTCTTACTTCTTGTCTGCAATTTAGTTGAATTGTGTACAGTGAGTCAAAACCCCTTTCTCAAAGAGTCATTTTGAATTTATAAACCTGTAAGTGTAAAAAATTCAAATATAAAGAATATATGTTTTTATTTCAGAGCATATTACATGTGCATATTAAAACTGAAATAATTTTTATTTCACGTTGTTAGAAAGTTGAGTATTTTCAAGGTAAAAGATGAAGACTTTGAACTTTGGTGCAGTAAACTAATGTAGCCAATGAAGAGAAGGGAGGATGGGTGTGATGTTTTTATGGTAGATTGTGCTGTTCATAGGATGTCCTGTAGCATTTCGTGCAGTTGGATCTTCTAAATAACCCTATAGTTTCATACCAAATACAGAGAACTGGAAAGACAGTCAGCTCATGCGACCTTGGAAGTGATGGCTGTAATGGTGAAGTCACTGCTTATTGACATTTATCATTAGGTGTCTTCAGACTTGAGAAGTCCATTCACTCTAAGAGGACTACCTGGACTGCTAGTCTTTCTCAGGTGTTTGAGTAGTATTTTACATTGAGCTGTATATATTGAATCCTGTGTATCTTTATAGGAAGAGATAAAACCTCATTGTCACTAAAATGTCATTTACAGTTCCTGGCCTTGCATCCAGATTGTGCTTTATGTGAGATATAATCTCACTGAAGTGATTCTGGTTATGGTCTAGGGCTAGCTTTCCTAAGAGCTTGCTCAGGAATGAAAGGTTTGGACTACCATATAAAGAATGTTTTCTTCTGCGTTTCTTTGGCTATTACACATTTGAAGGATGAAGGAAAGTCTCTTCTGACAGACTTGTTGGCTGTTTCAAGACCTGACTAGCACTAGACTCCTTACTTTGTTTTTTCAGGTGATGAAGGCCATGGGTTGGATTCACAGTGCTTGCATCATGACTTCTTCATACTGCTACATTCAACTGCATAAACAGTTGTGATCCATTAGGTGCATATCTTCTTGTGAGTGCCATGGACAGAGTGCTTAACAGCTTCATTGAAAGCTGATGGGACATTTTCCTTGGCTTGTGATGCAACCTAAATTACACATTTTCAGGAATTCATTGTATTTTATTGTGCCTGTCTCAGCTCTTGTTATCTGCCATTAGCACTTGAATATAATCGTTTGTCTTCAGCTGGCATGCACCTATGTGGGTGATGAGGAGGAAGGGAGGATTTGGGAGCCAGTTTGTGTAGCTAATACACAATAATAATGATTTACCAAATTATCAACTCCTTGCCGTGTGGATTCTGTATTTCTGTCCTCTAAGCTGACTTAAGAGTGAGTGTCCTGCACTCTTTGTCATGTCTGTAGTGTGTTGCTTTCCTTGAAATGAGCTTTAAAAAGTGACAGAGTCCGTAAGTCTTTATTTGAATTAGGTTCTTGAATGTTTCTTGCTGGACAGGAGATGATTCCTTAGTGCCGTCTATTAATGAAGTCTCTTCCTAGAACAGCAAGAAAAATCAGAGTTTCACCAGGATGAAGCTGATGCACCAACAAAAAAATGGGAGAAAACAAGATTGTAATACCAAATAATTCTCATCATTTGAAGAAACAGCTTGAAAAGGATATGCTGAAATTGAGTGAGAAAAGTGCAAAATCCTACATTTAGGACAGAGAAAATCCAACAATCCAACACAGAGATATAATAAGTATCTTAATGGAATAGGCCACAGTAGAACAGGAGGGACCTTGGGATTATTGGTTCACAGCTTAAATTTAAGTGAAGTGTGTGATGTCTTTGCAAAACCACTTAAAGCAATTCTGGAATAAATTCAGCAGAAAGGCATAGGGAAGAATAGGAAATAGTTATTTTCCTAATTTGGCATTGGTGAGACCTCATCTGGAGCACTGTCCAGCGTGGAGCATCATTCTTTGAGAATGACTAGAAAAATTTTAGGGTACCCAGAGGGGAAAATAAAATAAATGAGAGATCTAATCTAAAATCTTACCCTATGCAAGTCTAAGAGACCAATTATGAAAGACAACATAATTCTTAAATATTATGACAAGAACGCCAACAGTAAACTGTTACCAGTGTTGGCTGAGATAAGGCCAGAGGTAATCAGTTGAAATGGACACAGGATATCTGGGTTAAATACTAGAAAATTATTTTTGTGCGATATTTTAGCAGTGGGAAGGTGAGATTTTGTGGGTTGTGGAATCCCCATCATTAGAAATTTTTTAAGAACAGATGAGTGTCAGGGATAATCTAAGTTTAGTCACTCCTTTTTCATAGCTGGGAGTTAAAATAGATCTCCTGTGGTCCCTTCTCATCTAACATTTCTGTGGTTTGGTCTCTATCATCTTGATGTTTTAAAGGCCTATGAAAGACTGTGCTTGAGATGTAGCATTGGCAAAAGACTCAGATGTGAAAGGCTTCATGAGCTGGACTAGAGGTGGTTTCTGAAAGTAAGAGGGAGAGAAGTGAATTTTGGAATTTAGATGTCTGTCTTTGATAATGTGTGTGTTGAACTTGCCAGGATGGCAGATCTTTCTTGAGTATCCCCATTAAAGTGCCACTGACCTCACCTTTAGATTAATTATTTTATGTTTGTCTATAACTTAAAGTGGCTTTACATTAGATTTGTTTCTGTTGCTAAGTAAATGAATCCAGTGGTATTTGTCTTAAATAAGGGACCTATCTTTTCAAATGTGGTTTGTGGAGAAGACAGTGTGTTGGGAGATGGCTTGTCCTGCCTGTGTGGGGTGGAGAATAGGTTGGTTAGTACAAGGCTTGAAATGTCATCTAGCTGGATGTCAGTGATGCAAGCTACAGTGGATGATTTGCTGTTAATGACTCAGATGTTGTTTGTTGTTGGCAGGTCTTCCACTGATGATCTTTTTTTTTTTTTTCATATCTGGTTCTCTTCTGAACTTGTTTCCTTTTTTGTTCAGAGTTATACACGAAATTGATCTTCATTTTCTGGGCTTTTTGTATAAGTATTTACCAAACCCTTCCCTTTGGAATAGTGCTTATCCCTTTTATGCCCCTTATCTCTTTACTGTTGACATACATAAAATTATGATCTCTTCTGCTTAGTGGCTCAGGTCTTATATGAACTGTAAGTAATATGTATTAAATAACTTAGGAAACCCCGATCTTCTTAAAACCAGCTGTTCCAAATTGCAATAGCTTTGTCTCCAAGGTGAGAGCCTTCCTCAGCAGAAGGTGGCTGGTCATTGTTATGAATGTCTCATTAGAAACTAATTCCTGCTTCATCTTAAATAAGTAGTACTTTAATAATGATTTTGCAAGGCTGTGTGAAGAAATGAAAATCAGGGCAGGTAGAGCGGGGTGGTGGCCTATATAAGTACATCAACGGGACTTCAAGGAGCCTGCTCCTGTGTAAAGCAACCGAATGTTTGAACACCTTGGCTCAGTTCCAAAACTACTATAATATAGTAATAGGCAAACACTCATCAATATTTCAGTGGCATAAAATATATTTACTCAGAAGCTATTAAAATCAATTAAGACTTATTTTGAATTGATCTTCCTGATTTCACATCTGTCTGTCCTCTCATTGTAGCCGCATTGCTTTCATACACTCAGAGGGTTTCATAAATAGTTTAGGCTGACGTAAGGCCATGCTGCCTGCAATGTGCATGCCCAGTTTTGCCCTGGCCGTGTGCTCCTGCCTTTTCCTTCACATCAGTTCTAGCACTCATGAGGCCATGGAAGAAGTTGCTCATCCAGCTGAAACTTAACTGAAAATTAAGAAGAAGTGTTTTAAATCAGATCAGTGAGATGATCTGATGTGCAATGAAACTGAGTAATTGCTAGGGCTGAAACAAAGTATGGGCCAGGACTGCAATAGGACCTGCAGAAAAGGGTGGGACTGACCCTTTTGCAGTAGCCTGCAGGTAGATCAATTTAAGGCAGCTGTGAATTTATGCCTATGGTGTGCTTAGCAATTTGCCTAAGACACTTGGTAAGTGACAAAAATTCTGTTTGAATTTCCTTTTTATGTGGGTGATTTAATTGTAGAGTTCCTCTGAAGGGTTTAGCATATTTTTATAATATTAATCCTGCAATTTGTACATAATCTTGTTAGTTTGTTTTTTATCAGATAGGTACATCTCTTACCATACTCATTCTGCTACATGGAATTACTTAAGTCTATCTTGTTTCGAATCTCACCTCCCTTCTTTTTCCCCCATTACTTCTGTTTAATAAAACTTATTGTCTGGGTTAATATTGTTATTTCAGGTAACAATGAAACTTAAGAGTTTTTGTGAGAAATTGCCCCAAATCATCATGTAATAAGTGGGAGCCCAGCCCACCATTGTGTCTTCTCTTTTCTATTGTGCCAAGTAGGATTTGTTGCTTGGTCTAGAAAGAAAATGTATCACAGCTTATGTCTATTATATTTTCCTACTGTTCTAATTAGCTTCTCTGCAAACAAGCACCAAAACAGACGAGCCTAAATAACAAGTGCTGTGTAAGGTCTTGGAAGCTCCTGAATTCTAGTCAAGGTTTGCCAAAATAACTTAGTGACTCAAATTACTTTCAGCTCTCTCTTCTACATTAAGTGTTAAATATCAATGATATTGTTTTTGTCTGCTGTATCTGATGTTTCAGCGGCTAAAAATGTTGGCACTATGAGATGCTTTAAAGATGAAAAATGCATTAAAGATGAAAAATGCAGTTGTTACCACTCTTATCTTTTGCTTTTTAAGGATTTAAAGATCGTAACCATTGATGCAAAGATTTTTTTTTTTTTTCTCCAAGTTCCATTCTTGTGCTTACTTTAAAATCTTTCTAGCTTAGACCAAAGGCAAAGGTATAAGCAGAAAGTTAGGTCCTACTAGTATCAGTAGTACTAAAGCAGGTATGCAACTGCTTTGCTGAGAAGGTCTTTGCTTGATTTTTGCAGTTCAGCCATAGAAGTGCTTATGGGGGAGAAAGTCCCTTTGCATGAGTCTGGGAAACATCACACTGAATTCCTCAGCCAGGCAATTAAGTCAGCCTAGAATTCTCCAGATGAGAACAGCATGTTTAACAGAATGCAAAGTTGCATTTCATAGATCTGGTTATTTTAAATCAGAGTGAGGTCATCAGCGTGAATGTTTCCTTCAGTATGATGATGACTAGAAGCCATTGCCTGTTGTACTGTGACTGGCCTTCACCATTTGTGGTTTTAACCAAATTCCACTGTTTCTTGTATATCTGTCCTCCTTTATATCAAATATTACAGCAGAAATACTTTAGTGGTAATACCTGCTCAGTTAGAAGAAGAAAGGCCCTGGAAACTTTGAAAGGAAAAATATGGGCTCATTTTCATATCTACTTTCCAACCTTCAGCAAGCTTAGTAAAGCATGTGGATTATTAGGTATATAATTGTACTCAAGTATCTTCTGGTATCCATTTGGCACCTCATTTCATGGTAATCATTTAAAATAACTGGTAATAGAAATCAGCTGAAATGAAGTTAGTTTTTAAAGACATCCAAGCTTAATGCCAGGAACCCCCTGAATCTTGATTGTTAAGCTGGTCTTTAAGTGAGAACACGAGTAAAGACGAATGACAATAATTTCATTATTTGGAAGTATTATAATGTACTTGGATCTGTGCTCGTACAGTTCCTGGAACGGTTGCTTATGGCCCTCTTTGAGAGCATTCTTTAGCAATTTCTGAGTGAGGACTTGGCATTCCTTGTGCGTACAGTCAAAAGAACCAGGAAAGAACATTCAGGACTCTTTTGAGAGGATTTCCAGAACTTGCTAATCTATTCTGAAGCAATTTCTTTCCAAAAGGTAAAAGAGACGTGAGCTTTTTCCAACATGAAGAGGGTAGCTGGGACCTGGAAGTCATGTCTGGAACATTCTGCAAGAAAAATGGGTATTGCTGATTGAATGTCACGCATGAATAATTTGTTTTGGAGAAAGGTTTTGGAGATTGATGTTCTTGAGATGGGAACCTGAAATGACTGTTTCCTCTTAGAAATAGAGGAAGTTGTTCTGTCTAGGCAGAGAAAGTACCGTATTCTAGACTTTCAGTGTGCAAAAGATCATGACAGGGGTAAGAAACGGAATATCCTGTTAGATTTTCAATTTGCTTTGCTTGTGAGACAGAGCCGAAAAGATTTTTCCTATTAAGTTCATTTGAAAATGTTGTGTATACACCTCATATAGGTGGTCTTTGTTTTGATTTTTTCTCCGATGACCTAATCTACGTTCTTCTGTTCTTCCATTTAAATGACCTATGATTGACTACGTGTATCTCAAGGATTTTAAGTCTAGAGCAATATCTGTATCATGTGATTCCCATTAAACCTCTGTATCTAGGGAACAGGTTACAAGTCTTCATTATAACTGAAGCTATCGTGTTGCTTATTTGAAAAGTATTTTGGATACGCTTATTTCCACCCATGTTAGGGAATGTGAACAGAGCAGCTGCTACAGGAATATCACCTGTGTCAGCTCTGGGGACAGTTCTTTCAAATAGTACCAAAGGAATAAAATTGAGGGATGTAAAATGTTCTTGGTATTTCAAACATTTAAAAATGGGTTATTTCAAACTATTGCATAGTTCAGGAGATTATTTATGTATCAGTGAGAAAGCAAGCTTTCAACTGCCTAGAATTAACTCTTCATCCCATCTCATATAATGAAAAAAAAGCGTTTCTCTGTCCATGGCTGGAACCCCTGCTGACATCTGCACTCTGGATGTCCCTTCACTAAGAATGAGGCTTGGGACCCTGGATGATGGCTGACATGTGCCCACCTCTGAAAACACGCCTGTGTCTGTGGAAGCCCGCAAGACCAGAGGTTCCAAGTCTGAGTTATCAGTCAGTGTCCTCTTTGGATAACGGCAGAGAAAATGTTCTGTTCTTGCACAGCAACAATTGGATGTCCTTATGACTATTTGCTAGTTCCCAGATGAGACATAGACCGTATGTTTCTCAAAAGAGGGAGGATGGGGATCGGGCACTGTCGTGTCACCTAGCTTGTTGGTCTGAGTTCTAGTTTGCTGTATATCTCTCAGTTCATTTCCTTGGGTGTTACCCTCACAGTGCTTAAATTACAGACTGAGGTGCATACAGATGAAGTGCAGGGCTGCTAGTAGCTTGCATTTGCATTCCTAATTTTAAGTGTATTCATACCAATTGTGGTCAATGAAAAGTGTACAGTTTAGCTAGTCTGTCTAGCTCCCTGGCAGTCCCAGAAGTATATGCCAAGCTCAGTCGTGAAAAWTTTTTTCCAGCAACAGCATGTGGCTCTCTTTGGCAAACTCCCACCAACCATTTTGTTGGCAGCTCCTAAGTAGCCTCTGGATCTCTAATGCAGGAAGGCTGCTGATGGGCTTCTGATCTACATATTTTTCTGGAAGCAATTTCTTTTGACCTACCTTTCAGTTCTGCAAATGCTCATTTGCTTTATATTTATCTATTTGGTTCCAAACCCCACATAAGTCTCTCAATGCATATAGATCCACTTACAGCTGAAAGAAAAATTTTACGTGCCAGAAATCCATGCTGTCCTTTGCCCTTCCATTCTTCACTTGTACACCATCTTTTCATCGTGCATCTGTAAAAGCTCTGTGTTCTCCAGAATTCATGCCCTGTGCCCCTTTCTTGCTTGGTTAAGATATGTGAAAATGATGGGCTAGATGCTAGCTGCTTTTGGATACTGGCTTGAGACCTCAGTCTGGTCCTTCACCTTTTCTTGTACTTCTACAGTGGCAAGCCAGATGTTCCCTATGACTATTAGCATAGCTAACGATGACTAGAGGAGATGTACCAGGCATGCCAAGAGATATTCTTTCTGTCTGGCCAGTGCCGACAGAACTGAGTCTGATGGCACTGCACATCTAGCAAGATGTGAGTAGTTGCATTTCATACCCTTTCTCAGGGGACACTTTGCCCTCCCCTTCTTGGCACAGGGAATGCAAATGCAAAACTAACTGCCTACCTCTTTTAAGTGCTGACATTTGTACAAATCTGTCAACTTCCATTTCCTGCTGGCAGCCACTGCTCTGCTCTATGCTTTTATTTGTCATTACACAAGACAGTCTCTCCATGGCTGTCTGCTCCTTAGAAACATATGTGAATTAAATCTCAAAATATTTCTGTGACTTAATGGAAATAACCCTAAGTTACGTATAAGGGAAGGTGGAAATGCTGTGGAGGCACAAAATCTGTATTAGGCAGGAGTTCCTAATTGCCGGAATAGATTTCTCTCTGGGCAGTGTTCCCTCTGTTTGCTGGTACTAGATTTTTAAGAATGAAGAAAATGAGGATGACAGGTAACAAATTTCACGTAGTCTCTGTTGACCATAGCATACTCACAAACACTCACACAAAAAAMCTGTTATACTGTGTCTTACACCATGGCAGGTACTTTCTGCGTCATTTTTCTAACAACTGTACTATACAAGTTCTTCCAGAAACCATAAGGAGGTCTTGAATGCTGAGGAAAGACTCCTCCCAAACAGAGTTTCAGTGCTAACCTCTGGGAAAAAGTTTGCTCTGAGTTATACTTCCATAACTTCTCTGAAGGTAAAAGTAGCTTCTTGGGTGAAACTGTGAGCAGAATTTTGCCCCAAAGTCCCATTGAGTATTGTCAGATTTAACATATCAATAGCAATAGATGGAAGCGTTTCTACCTTCTTTCCATTTTGTCCATATGCTGGAAAAAGGGACCATGTGTGGTCCCAAAATGCATGTACATATGAGAGAAAATGGGAAGTAAGTGGAAAAAAACAGCTTTCCTTAAAATCAGGCATTCGGATGGAAATTACTGCATCTTCCAAACATAGATTGCAAGGTGAGTGAAGGTGAATAATGCCATGCCAGCATTTTTACAGTTCATATATTCCTGCTGTGGACTTTTCACATGCACTTAGTAGAAACAAAGACAGTTCTCCATCAGCTTTTCGTGACTTTTAGACGTGTTGCAGGCAAAAAGCAGATCTGCCCTATTTTTCATCCATCAGTGTACAACTTCAGTCCTGTAGCAAGTCATTGTGTAATGTGATGTTGTTTAACATGATGCTGTCAATAAAATCCCTCCATTTGGAGCAGTTAGTCTCCCAGGTAAACTTTGGATTCTCATTTTATCTTCCTCACCACTGATTTTTTTTGCTGGCCTGAATGAAGATACCAGTATTATCACTGAAGTATTTTTACTCAAGGTGAGTATACTTTTGTGAGGTGCTAAGTTTCATTCCTTACGATGCACCAGAAGTGTGCAGCAGTAAGATTTCTCCAGTGGTGAAACTCACTGAAGAGAAGCCAGTCATCAAGCTCCCAGCTGTATCTGGTTTTGCAGCCTGTCTAGAGGGGAGTGCTGTGTGCCCTTGTGCGCTTTGAACTGGTGGTTGCAAACACTGTGCAGATACTGTGGCTACAGGGGGAGGCAGCTGCAGCTCAGCACACCACTCTAAATAGCGCACTACAGTACGAGTGCTTTCTACTTCGGTGCTGACTGAACTTTATGTAAATCTGCAATTCCGGCATGAAAGCACTTTCTCTGGGTAATTAGGAATCTTAACCTTTTTTTCTCCCCCCGACAAATTGCTGCTGCTCATGTATTTGGCTGGAGATCAGCAGTGCTGCCAAGCCAAACTACTGGAAATTAATTATCTGGAGCCTGATCTGGAAGTTTTGACTCACCTCTTCAGGAGGTCCATTCAACCCAATGCTATTATTTGAATCAACATGGATTTGGAAGTGGGGCCCTTGCTTTGTCAAGTTCCACTGCTCCATGTGGTGAACAGCCTCACCACATCTTCACACTCCAGCTGGGTTTCTGCCCATTTAAATCATTGCTTGAGAACAGGTAAGGCTACAGAATTTCATTACCTTTCAGGACCATATTAAACGGATAGAAGGTGCCATCAAGCAAACCTCTCATTGACAGGAATCCAATGACTTCCACTCACTCACAGTCACTGTTGCTTCATGTACRCATAAAACACCTGCTTCGTATATTTACAAGTCCAGACTGTCCCTGTTAGATGGAATATGTTCAAGGAAATTTTTAACTGGTATCTGTGGAGCTGTTATTTAGAGTGTTTTTCCTCTCTGCATGCAGACACGTTCTGATACTGTCTAAATTAAGTAAATGTTAAAAGAGGGGTTTGCCCATGAAACTATCTCCAAAATTCCCTGCTCCCATCAGGAGTACTGACATTATGCAGTGAATATTTCATAATGTTCATAAGTACATTAACATCTACATTGTGCTCAGAGTTGGGGCTCCAAAATGTTTTTTTCTTTCTGAAACAAGATTGTGGATGCACTCAACAACTATGGTGGCCAAGGAGCAGAATACCTATCATGTGGAAGGGTACTTCCCTTGCATTAGGAAGTTTGTGTCTCCTGGAAAGAAGTGGGTGCTCTCTGTAGGCATATCCCACTATATTTCTGCTGCTGAACAGTTTGGCCTGTTTTTATCATTGCAGCATTCTCTTTATAGTCTCTCTTCTCATTTTGTGATTTTCCAGAATCTGTGTTTTGTTTTTAAGATAAAGAGCTGCAAAAGCAAGTGTCCAGAATTGCTGTTGATGAGATTGAAGCTACCATGTTTTTCCTCACATATGCAAAGGGTTAGGAGCACAAGATCAGGTAGCATAGCTGAGTGGTAAGTTGTTAAACTGGGATAACCCAATTCCTTTTGATCCTTTGCCTGCGCCCCAAGATTACAGGGTCTTAATATCTGAAGTGAAAAGCAATGTTTTTGAATTAGTGGTAAAAACTGATTTAGTAGTGGAATAAAGAAATGCAAAGTTAACATCTGAGACATCAGAAAACTATCTGTAAAATGCAACTTCTTGAGTTTCTCTCACAACCCAAAAGAAAAAAAGAACACGCACTTTTGCCAGTTTTTGCAATTCCATGGAAGTAAAAAAAGCAAGCAAGCTATAAAGTGGGAAGCTGCTGTTACTGTCATCATGGCGTAGGAGTGAAACTAATGGTTTAAATATGCATTAACTAGCAATTACCCTGGCTTAAGTTAAAATTATTGCATTCAAAATATAGGGAGATCACAGCTGTACGTTTCCTTTACTGATTTTGTGAATCATAAGATCTACACACATGCAAGCATCTCTGGCACAACCCATTTTGCAAATGGCACAACCAGTCTTCTAGGTTACTGTAGTACTAAAGACCAAGAAAACCACCCAGTAGCAGCAACATCTAAGCTGTGGAAGAAAAATCAAATGAAGCTGAGAATGACATCATAAAGTGTTTGGATGTTAACATAACAAAATCCAATATGAAAAGTACAATGAAATGGGTGAAGTATTTTCCAGAATCTCATCGCCAAAGGTATTTTCAATTAAAAAATCATGCTACAGCATGGTTAGTAGAGAAAGAAACAATTCCTGAAGGAGGAAAAAGAGGAGGATCATTGATCAGGCAAGTGAGAAAAGGTGCAGGGTGTAGTGATGAGAATCGGACATCTTATGCTTGAAGTTATGAACCTGTTTAAGGAAGTGGCATAGCTCCTCCTGCCATCGGAAAGACCAGAATCTTAACCATGTGGCTTATTAGGCTCCATCTTGAAATAGTTTCATATGCGTTTGTATTTAAATTTGAGCATGCTGCAGTGTGGTCTCGTTTCCCCACTCGATTGTTTTTTGTTTATTTTTTAAGGGCGAGAAGTAGGGAGCAAGGCGGAGAAAAGATTTTATTAATTCCTAAATAAAGGTGTTTAGGGTTTTTTTAAGATTCTGTTGACCCTTGACAGAAGCTGGTCTATGACATTGTCTAAAAAAAAAACAAGCAGCAGTTCAGATTGTTGCCATCTAAAATACCAGTCAGGAATCCAAACTAATAACAGTAAGCTCTGATTTTTCTGGGGAGGCCATCTGAAGAAACAGTACATCAGTAGAAATTTTTACCTGTAATTTAGATAATGATATAGCCCAATGCAAAAAGTTTAGAGCTTGCTTCAGGACATACGGCATATAATCAACGGCTGTATGGTAATGGCATACTGTACACCTGCATTGTTGGAGGAAAACAGGCAGAGTTACAGAACCTTTTTGAAAACCCATTTGGGAGCACTCTTACAGCCTGGTTGTCAAGTCTGAAGGGCTGAAAGTTGAAACCCAGCAGGAAGGAATGCTGCGATTTTGAAGCTTTTTGCAGTTTCTGTAATGGAGGGAAGAATTAATTCATCAAAAAGAGAAAGGTATATCTGCATTGTTTCTCAAGAGTGTTCCCCAGAGCCTAAGACCAGGTTGGCATTAATGTGTACATTCCTTTTATTGCCCTGGGGCGGCTGTGGGGAGGGCGTTCACCTTTGGGCAAAAAGGTAATGTTATGATCCAAATTCTGCTTGTAGTAGTTTTCCCACTAAGCTCAGTGGGACTTTCTTGACCCCACTTACTTTACTTAGATAAGCAGTAAGTTTACATACCCGTGTGATAGAGAGCTACTGGCAGAGGACCTCCTCTAGACCCAGTTTTCTTCTTTCCCAAATTATTCCACTCTGTATGGAAAGTACAGCTGGACACACCAGAGGAATGTTTTTGTGAGATGCCTGATTGATTGTTCTTTCTATATTTTCTGGCTGTCTAATAGAGTCCAGCCAGCCTAAATGTTTCCACACAGCAAATCCTTCCAAAAAGGGGAAGATCAGCTAAATATAATTTGAAAGTGTGTTAGGCTGGCTTTCTTGTATTTCCACTTTTTCAGTTTTAAATATGATTCACTTGGACATCTGAATGAACGAGTTCAAGAACTTTGACATTTTCCTACTTCAGGAAAACAAACCAAAATGGTTCTCAGAGGATCCTCGTAAAAACCTTTTGCCGTGTGCTTAATCGCAGGCAGCAGGAGGTGCAGAATTCCAGCAAGGTGCCTGGGGAGCTGCACGTGTCGCGTTTCCTCTGCCCTTTGTACAGGGACTCACAGGCACGCACACTTCCATATCGCTTCCTGAGCACTGCACTGCACTGCTACTTTATTATACTCAAATTATAGGCAGCAGCTGGGGAGGGTGAAATGGCAACCAGAGAGAGGAAGGCAGAGGGTTGTTCTTAACGGTATCAGCTGATAGACTTAAGTGTATGTTTACTTTAGACCTGAATTTTCAAAAGGGACTTACAATTTTGAGTGCTCAGTTTGAGAGACTTAGGGCTTTTTTCTTTTATTCAGAGGTCATCCAGTGTTTGCTGTTTCTGTGAATTACAGCTGGAAGTTTGGGGGCTCAGCCAAGTCCCCCTAAGTCCCTTTTTAAACAGCACGTCATTGGCGTTTAACAGCAACTATCCCATGTCCGCAGATACTGGGTCATGTCTCTGATCTGTTAGCCTTTTTAGTGTCTCATTTCTATTGAAGCATACCCCAAATTAAAAGCAACATGAGGTCATTTAGAAATAAATCATCATCTTTTACTAAGTTACTTACATTGCAAATCGTACTTACAGTGACTTCCCCACCCCCTTTTTTTGTGTTGTGGTGATTTTGTTAAACATGACAGATAATTACATCTTAGTTGATCCCTTGGCTATTGTACTTAAAAATGGCTGGGTTTTCTTAATTCACTTTTAATTCACCAGTTGCCTGCAGCCTACAATAAAAATGGATGCAAACTATGTTTAAAAGCTTTAGAAGGCAGATCTGACAAATGCAACATAGGATTTAGAGACAAAAGGCAATTGGCCACTCCTACCAAATCATATCCCAACTAATGAGAGGGTTTGGGATTGACAGAACTCTTCGGTAATTTGGAGCCTCCTGACAGGCAGCTAAATCTACTGCTGTCAGAAATTGGGCACCATGTTGAAGTCAAAGCAGAGGAACATTATGGGAAATGTGGGAACAGAGGACTAGAAGGGATTGCTTGGGTCATCAAGTCCAGTTTTCTACTGTCGTAGAAATCCATGTTTCATAATCCCTTTCATTAAGTTACCAAGATCTATCTTAAAACTAGTTAGGTCGTTTGCCCCACCGCTCCCCTTGGCTTGGTGTCACAGAACCTCTTTCTTCTGATGGTTAGAAGCCTTCTAATTTCCAACCTAAATATATTCATGGCCAGCTGACGCCCATTTGTTCTTTTGCCAATGCTGTCCTGAAGCTGAAAAAACCCTCTGCTCTCTCCTTCACTTCAATCCCTTGATGCAGGAGATAGCATGTCCCATTTATTCATTCTGCTGCACTATTCAAGCCAGCTCCTTTGGGTTTTTCTCTTGTAAGGGCATCTCCATTCTCCAGGGATGCCCTTTTCTGAGCAAGCTGGTCACGGTTTGAATTCAGCCTTTCTGACTATGAATAGCAAGGTTTGACCACACTATGCCAGTGTGAGATCTTACCAGTGCCTTGTACAACAGGGGCAGCCCAGCCTTGACTCTGCTGTGAACACCTCAGTCCAGAATAGTGGTTCCAAATTAAACTGGTAACTCAGATGTGAAAGAGCATGTCTGCAGCTGTCACAATATGAACACTGCAGTTCATAAGCAAAAAGATAGTGCCAGCTAGGAAATAGGTTTTATCCAGTATCCAGGCTTACTGCATGAATTTAAAAATGTGAGATTTTTCAATAGAATCATAATAATGTCACTCTAATTAAAGCTGCCCATGAATTAATTTGTTCTCTATGATGTGGTTGATCATCCTCAGACAATGTGAACAGAGTCTTCTTTATTAGACAGGGCATATATGAAATTGTGTGCAATGAACTAATACATTTGTGTAGGGTGAATAATAAACTGAAACATTTAAAATAAACTAGTTCTGTCATAGATTTAAAGTACTTAGGATTTGGAAAGCCTTGCTTTACCAGTAGATGGCACAAATCAGCTTGATTTGGTTTCAGAACATGTATAAAAAGTACGTTGAATAAATAATGAATTGAAATTGTAATAAAGTTCTTCTATTTATGGTAACTAGGTGACAGAAAAAATTATAAACAGGAGAGTAACATTCATATTTTGCATTATATTGCCTCGGTGGGCTTTTTGGTTAAAATAATTTATCTGCCAATGCACTAAACTCTGCATCTTAAGGGATTTTGACCCAATTTTGGCCTATTCAGACCTAAGCAGAAATGGCAAGGCAGTCAGTGGCTTTGGATCTGGTCCTGATTTCATGAGCAAATCCTCTTGTTTTCTCTAGACACTTTGCCTTGCACAGAGTGCAGATTTGAGTTTGTTTATTTTGTTGGTAGGGTAGTTTGTTTCTTTTTCCGAAGGAGAATACACTCTCACACTAAATCTTTCATTCCAGCTGTTTAAATACCAGTTGGCGAAGAGTTTCATCCATTAAATTGCCAACTCCTTTTAATTGGGCTGATTTTAGCTCAGGGCATTTGGTACTTTGGAGGACAGCTCTGTATCTTGGAAGGCACATCCCACACTGAGATGTGGAGGAGTGATGCTGACAAAACTCTTGCCTCATCCTCCACCCCTCCCTTGCCAACCATGTGGCCATGTTTTTCATGGGGAATCCCAGCCCTGGTGACTGGACAGATTGGCTCCTTACTTTACAAAACAGGGCCATATTGCAGAGGAACGAGGCAGTCCCAGATCAGCCAGCTACCTCCCTGTCCTCTTAGGTGTTGCCTCCACCCTGCTGGCAACCAGGGAATCATGGTCCATTTTCTCTCCATCTCTCTCTGTCCCTCTCTTTTCTTCTACCAGGTCTCTTCACTGTAGGTTCCTTTCAGGCACCATCACAGCACATTTGCTTCAGAGTTTGTAAGGATGGCAGATTTTTCCTTACAAAACCACAGCCTTTGTATGACTTAGTTGAAGACGTTTCTTGCAACAGGAGGGAATGCAAGAAAGAAAAAAAATTGGATATGTTAATTGGCCTTGTTTGAAAGTTGATTTTGTCAGCCTGATAGGATTAATTTGATTCTGTTATCCAGCACAAAAGGAATTCCAGTTCAACATAGCTATTCTGTAAAAGATCATCAGTAATTGGATGAAAAAAAGCTGTTTTGGTAGGAGGACTTGGAACAACAACACAGGATCTTGAAACAATTTTATATTTTATTAACTGAAAGGCGGATCAATAGCTAATTATTGTTGGGGTAAAAAAAACCCTCTTAGCCACTTTCTTCCCTCATAAATAAAATTACAAAAAATCTCCTTTGAACTGTAGTGAGTCAATATAACTTGGACAGACATTTACCCAGTTATGAGCTGTTAAATGAGGAGGTTTCCTTACCAGGGAAAACGGCACATCATGTTGTATAATAGAAAAAAAAAAAAGCAAAATAATTGCCATTCTCCCATTTCCTTTAACTTCTCTGTATGTTAATGAATATATTACACCTTGGCCAAGGAAGTCAGTGGGGGAAGCAGGATTTAGCCAACAGCATGTGAAAGTCGGGTTTGAGTTACATTCTAGCTTGAAAGCTCTTTTATTCTTAAGTACTAGAGGCAGCTGTGTTAGGAACTCTGCCAGTTGTGTGTCACTGCGAAACACTGTCCTGGAGGAGCTTAGGTGCCAAAGGAGAGGTGCTCAGGAGCTGTGTTCGTCCCCGAGTGACTCAAAAATCCCCAACAGAGACAACACAGAAGTGAGGATGCTACTAATGACAACAGCCTGCAGCTGATGAGTTGATGCTTCACAGCTCTTGGAAGGTGACTCCGACTTGGATTGGATCTTGAATTAAAAAAGAGATTTGAAATAGAAGAGGAAGACAGGATGTGTTTTATGAGCTGCAAAAGCAAGGAGGCAAAAAAAGCTTGTCTTTGGTGATGTGGGTGTCTTGGGTGGCTGCTAGATGGCACTAGCCCATGCTCATGTCGCAGAGGTGATGTGCATCTGTGCAGGCAGATTTCTTCCGGGACTCCTGCCTGGCTCGTTCTGAAAGCACGAAAGGTGGCTGTTTATATCCCGAGACATACCTCCACCCTTATTGCTACTTTTGACACTGGATTTTAAGGATGGGAAAATGACTTTCCCCTGATGCAAACTGGAGCCTGTATTTCAGTGCTTTTAAACTTTAAAGGCACTTTGTGATTCTTTGGGGATGAAGGATTTTGTGCAAATGTAATTACTGTTGTGACACTGCACAGAGTCTGCACAGCATAAAATCCTGCATGGGCGATACTGGGATTAAACATGAGAACAGCCCTCCTGTGCTCAGCTTTGGATATTTTTATTGATGAGACTATTTTTTAAATGCTCATAGCAAGCAGAGAAAATTAAATTCAGTCTTATGAGACTTACTGTGTAAATGGGGAGAGAAAACACATAAAAACCATCCTGGATGATCATCAAAGCTTGATAATTATTTTTATTAGTTGTGTAGCACCATTTCTGATTGCATTGGCAAGCTCAGTAAAAGGCGGTGTGCGTTTTAGAAGGGATTAGGATGAAAAGAGGGTGTCTGCCTTTCCCTGTCCATGAGCTAGAAGGAGTTTCGTGTACAAGGAGCAGGCAGGAAGTGGAGGCAGAGGGAGTTACCAAGGAAGCAGTGGTGCCAGAGGCACTGGCATAATAATGGAAATGAAGAATAGGAGGAATTAAGAGCGGGGGTGTAGGCAGGGATGGACTTGTGCAGGATCTGGAAGATTCCCTCTTGCCTCTGGTGGTTTCCAGGCAAATGCATGCTCATCTAATCTTTGGTCTGGAGTGTGAATATCACTCTTAAAATTTCTGACTGTATCTAAAAGTACCACCTTCATTCTCCTTCCACATGACTGAAAATTCAGACTGGGCTAGCCAGACTAGATACTAACTTCCTTTTAAATCTGCTGCTGAGCACTCACATCATTTTTACACACTACTCAGGCGTATGCACACCTTACACATGAAAGGGGAACCCATGATGCGCATGGCACCCTTGGCTCTAATGTTATGCTCACAGCACCCTTTGTGCAGTGTTATGTTCATGGGGTTAATCCAGATATTAGCAGTCTAGTTATTACAAGGATATATGTTTAAAGGAGTGTATGGAGTTACAGTGATGATGAACTTAACCCTGGTCTTTCCCAGATACTGATATGGCAACCAGTTTTGGAGGGTGGTATGAGATTGGTACTAAGATACCCTTTGGGGAGGTTCCGCCTTTGACACTTCGGTCAAAAGAAAGGATCAAAAATGGAACCTCCTGAGAGTCCAAATACCATGTAGAAGACTCTTAGGAGTAACCAAAGAGTTTGCCTCTCAAGGTAATGCTGTCTCAGCTGTACTTTAATGCCTCTGAATACTTGCTGTCCAGGCTTCTGCCACAGGGCAAATCTGGAGAAGCAGGATATCTTATAGCACTGCTAGACTTGTAGCTCAAGGCTGTCTGCATGTTTTTGGGTCAGGTTTATGGTAGTTGTAAATGACAGCCTTGGTAAAGATACTTTAGGGATCAAGGTGCCGGTTATCTGATCATGACAGGATGGATTTCTGCCCTGTTACAGACCGGGTGCTTTTAACAGAGAGCTGGTCTGGGATTTTTCAGTGAAGTTATTTTGTTGCTTCTATTGTTTGAATACACGTCAAGGAGTAAATACCAATTTCTTCATCCAAGATGGAACGTCTGGTCTGAAATTCTCCGTACCTGAGTAGCCAGCCAGCTAATACTGACCAGAGAAACTCCACCAGAGCTCTTCCTGGGAACAGAGAGAGGTGCAACTTGCTAAATGACAGCAGCCACTCTGTGCCTGTTTGTTCATGGCCATTGGTTTTAACCCGGGCTGCACCAGGGCCTGTTACACTCAAGTACTGTTTTCTACACATTTTCTCTCTTTCATCTGCCATCAAAATGAGAGGTTTATATGGAACCGGCACTTAGCAAAGGGTTATCTCCATTCACCTTGTAAGAAGAGACAGGGAACACAGGACACAGAGTTTTGAGACACTGGCAGGAGGTATTTATTTATAAAAGTGACCAAAACATTGGCGGGGAAAAACAAATATAAATTTAGAAGATGTTTCTCTTTTAAAATGCTAGATAATGGACAATTTGTAAGTTTGTTTCAAAAATATTTTTACAAATACTTTGAGTTTTCTGCATTTTGATATCTTGTTTCCTTCATATTTTCCTTTTTGTCACTTACTGTAATAAGGCGAGTATTGTCAAAAGTATGTGAGCTTATTTTCCATCCTTTCCCTTTTTCCCTTCTCTTTTTTTTCCTTTATTCCTCTCTTCATTTTAGTTTTCTCCTTCTGGAACTTTCTAAAATGTTTAAGAATTCTTTAAAAGCTTTTCCAATTTAAGAAAGGCTACAGGGTAGTAAGAGGGAGTAGTAATTTTATAACGCTCATTCTGCAACTTTTTGCAGTTCTTCTACCTTTTAAAATTAGTTTCTATTTTCCCGAAGGGTTTTTTTTTAAAGCTTCCAAACTGAAAAAATACTCAAAATCTATTGGCCTAAAAAGAGAAGAAGGAAGGGTGAATACCCCAAACTCATTTGTTGCATTCAGTGAGCAAAAAGAAAAAAAGGGGGATAGAGAAAAAATGAAAAGTCAACAGCCTTTCTGAAAGAAATCTGAAGACTTTTGTGAAAGTGAATTGGTTTCACAGATGCAGTATTTTCTTGAAATTTTGTTTTAAACATTTAGTTCGTTTATTTGTATGATCTTTACCACTCTAAGGTTTAATCTATATATAATATTTTTAGGGCTATGCTAGTTATAGGTATAATTTAAAATAAATAAGTGATGGTAAAATTTGTGCTGGTAGGTTCCAAGTCAGAATCTGCTTACAGCAGCACAAAAACATGCTTCATCTGTACAGCCTCTTACACAATTGTGCCCAATGTAGGTGCATTGAAAGGCTCTACTGGGATGTTTAAAACTACACAAGTTTATGTTGTGAAACAAATCTTGTGTTAGACATGCTCTGAATGTTCCCATGGTGTGAGCACACAAAATGCTTCTGCATAGCTTAGCTGTTAGGTACACGCCTGGTCTGTTATTGAGGTCTAATCTCCATAAACAATTTTGCCTAATTATGATCTAATCTTAATCTATCTAATCTTAAACTGTATTTGATTTTTTTAACCCATTTTTCTATTTATTATTTTTAAACTCTGTTTCTTATATCATAGTCTTTCTTTGGAAGACCTGTGGATTAATTAGGGTAGAAAATTTCCATGTATATTGTAGTGACTGTGGCTATAAATGCTGTGGTCTTATGCTTAAATGTCACTATRCTTAACCAACTGAGATTAATAATATTGTTCTTTCAATGTGCAATACTTTTTAATTAATACAGGTACTACATATTTTACACACAACAAAAGTAGTATATAATGCTTTTTAAGGTAGTTCGCTAGTCCAAAAATATGTGTAAGACTAAGCAATTGATATACTCTGCCTGGTATTAACAGCAGCACAACTGACATGCTGTCTTACTGCTTGTTTATTTGTCTTCTCCACCTGTCATCTCCCATAGTCTTGTTTCTAAGCCTTTTGGTATGGGCTACAGTTTTTTCATTGCCTGTATTTGGTATAAGAACCCTCCTAGGTGCTATCGCAGTGGTAGTACAATAATAAGTAGAGTGTACAATTATTTGGAAATAATATCTGTATTGCCTCCCAACATTCATTAGAAATCAGTCAGTCCAATGCTTCTAATTCTAGTTATCATTTGTGGAAGTGGACATCTGTAATGCATAACTCAATGTTCTGGAGAGGACATTGGTAAAGACATAGCTGTTCTCATACTGGCCTCTATCTCTCTGTATCTTTGAGAAGAATTTCAGCTGTGTTTGTTAAAGCAGTTAGATTCCATCATCATTGTTACCTATTTGTTTGCTTGGTAAAGCCAATGAAGAAGAACTTCAAATATAGGAAAAGGGGAAGAAGTTGTTCATGTGAAAAAGTCTGTTGGGAGTATGGTTTTGCTTCTGGCTGTTTTTACTAACAGTTGTGATGGAGGGTCATAGCAACACTGTGTTAACTTTTTATTGCCTAGCATCAAGAAAATTTGGTTACTTGAAATCAGGTCACTTGTTGCATATGAAATTCTTGTGTCTGGTGGRTGACATGGTTTGTGAAGAGCTTACTGTCCTTCAAAAAGAATGGCAGTTGTTTGACAGCATACTAGTTCTACAAATGTCTTTAAGAAGGATTTAAATAGACACAGAGATAATGGAAGAAAGATGGATCATATAGGAGGGAGTGCGTGGAACAGAGAAGGAGAGAGAGAAAGAGCAGGTCAAGAGAGGTGRTCCTTCCCCTCTACTCAGCACTGGTGAGGCCACACCTGGAGAATGGTGTCCAGTTCTGGGCTCCCCAGTACAAGAGAGATGTGGACATACTGGAGAGTGTCCAGCAAAGGGCCACAGAGATGATTAAGGGACTGGAGCATCTCTCATGTGAGGAAAGGCTGAGAGAGCTGGGACTGTTCAGCCTGGAGAAGAGAAGGCTCAGGGGGGATCTTATCAATGTATATAAATACCTGAAGGGTGGCTGTAAAGAAGATATTGGAGATATTTTGGATATATTCAAAAGCCATCTGGACATAGTCCTGGGCAACCTACTCTAGGTGACCCTGCTTGAGCAGGCGGAGTTGGACAATATGACCTCCAGAGATCCCTTCCAACCTCAACCATTCTGTGATTCTGAGTAGAGGAACAGTGCATGAGGATGGAAGGAGGGCTTGTTGAGGAAGCCTGAGATATGAAGAGCATAAGGCAGGGAACTGAAGCAAGCTAACAGGCAGTCCTGGAGAGAGGGAACCTGCAAAGTCAGATGCGCAGAAAGCACCCTTTGGATTTTCTGATCACCTCAGTCCCTTGGTACCAGCAACAAGCTTGCCTGTGATTGTGCCTATCATCAGACTGAGAGTTTCTGTATCTCAGGAGCTGGCTCCTCCCTGGCATTGTCCTTCTCCCAGCATGTATATCCAGGGAGCAATACATTTGTTCCTAGTGCCCCTAAAGTGGTGAAGTAAGGTCAAACAGTGCTTGACTTTCTGGTTAGAAGGGTTGTGCAGCAGGACACTGAGGAGCCAGCAGTGGCATGTATCTAAGTCATCCGCAGATGAGCAATGCCAGAGTTTAGGAATAGCAGTGATAAAGCCTTGTAGATAACCAGAGATGGGACCACGCCTAAAGGAGGAGAGAAAACAGGAGGTACTGCTGCCAACAGTGCTGCTCCACCCAAAGGTTCCAGTTGAACAGGATATCCGCAAGTCCCTTCTGTGCTGTATGCAACAAAAGGGTTTGCAGAAGGGAATAAGAAGGGGAATGTCACAGAAATACTCAGCAGAACTCATAGGAAGTGCTGTAGGAGTATGCATGTATATACATATGTATACATGTACACACACATACATACATACTGTATGGCAGATACCAAGGGATCTTAAGCAAAACTGAGCAACAGTGGGCAGCATGGGTGTGCCTGTGTACCAGTGTTTGTTGCAAGATGCAGGAGAGCGGAGCATCCACAACATAATTTTTACTGTGAGCACCATAAGGCAAGGTATTGCAGTGATAAGAGCTGCATAGATGTTCTACGGTGCCCTGTGTATCCCTTCTCTCATGAACTTCAAAAACAGTAGATGTGCAGCTATCTGACAATGGTACCATGTTTCTCCTTCCCAGTAGGCTGTTAGGAGCAAACTGAGAGACCTGTTGGTGACAAGCAAGATTCCTCATGTACAGCCCAGCTCTGATCAGTTCATTCATACTATGATGGTGTGGTTACCCAAATGGCAATCAAACTACATGTGTGYGATCAGCATCTTCATTATTGTCTCTGCATTTGTGTTGTGGTCTAAATTCTCACGCCAGATCAGATACAGGTTTCGCAAAAGACTATGTATCACACAGGGAATGAGTGGAGCAGCCTACTTCTTGTCCTTCAGCATCTCTTTAAAAGTCTACTTTTTGGTGGGATTGCTTGCTGAGCTTCTGTTTGTTAAGGCCAGCTTATTCACTAGGCCACCGCTGTACTTCTTCATCAGACATAGTTTGATGTTCATGCATCAAATGATTATAGGACACCTCTTTTTCACTAATGAAGACAGATTAGCTCTGTTCTTCTTATCATAGCAGTCTCTAGCTGCCAATGCTGGAACCAAGTATCACCCTTTCACCTTTCACCTGATAGTGGCTGGATGTAGTTGCATCTCCTTTCATCCTCTGGGAAGCAAAAGGGACCTTCAGAACATGGTAAGATGTTGGGAAAGTGGCCAGATACCTTCTCCTACTGAAGGAAAGAACTGAGAGCAAGGAAAAAGGCAAATGTTTCCATTGAAACTGCCTTACAGATCATCTTTCTTCCTGCTGTCTCCCAGCGCAGCTCTCACACAACAGTCCATAGAAAATGACTGCCACCAAGATATGTTGAATTTCTACTATCCCTACAGCTAGAGAAGTGGTGAAGCAGCATGATAAATAGAGCGAACCAGCATAGAGAGAGGCAAATACATTACAAACTGCAAACAGATTAATCTTCAATTTTTTTCATGCACAAATGAACCTCTGGTGCATAGCATTTATATTGTCAGTTTGTTTTCTTTGGTAGACAGGGGGTCCTCAGTAGATTTTTTTTTTTTTTCCCCAGTAGGTGCATGCAAAATACATAACTTAATTTTCTGCATGGTGGTTAGCTCAGAAGGTCTGGTTGCTTAAGTAGTTTTGGTGTGCCCAGGATAACATCAGTTGGTGATGGCAGTGATTTGGTGTTTTGATAACTGTAAGATGCTTCACTAGTGACGGGCATAGCTCTTACCACCAGACTTGACTTGTTTCATGGCTTTTGATGATAATATCAGCAATGGGGATGCTGAGAATTGCAAGCTTTTCCAAGTGGTGTTGCCTGATGCATTTGATGCAAGATTTCAACCTACATGAAAATATACTCCTTCTCTCTAACAGTGTTTATTGTCTTTTTTCACCATATCATGACATATTCTGCAGCCAATCGGTAAAGCACTAGACAGAATAGGTTAAATTCTTGGGAGCCAGTGACAGCAAGGCTTTGACTTTTCAAATCTCTGAATGTTTTTCTATTTCAAAGATGAGAAAGAAAGATCAAATTACAGAACTACAGGTCATATGTAGGGATCCTGAAAAATTGCACCCCTGGGGATATTTCTTCATATTAGGAGCAGCCTGGAGGTGGCACACATTGCTTGCTTGCAGCTTCCAGCTTGCTGTTCTCTGGGAGAGGAGAAAAACAGATATCAGGAGAGAAGTAAAAGCAGGTGAACTGTGAGACATTTGGTTGACAGCTTTTCTGAGGCTGTGGTAAATGAGAACAACATCAGGACTCCTAATCATCCTAGAGGATCACTCTAGCTGCAAGAGATACTCAGAAGCTGCTGTAACAGCTTTTGGTAATTTTTTCCTTAACTCCAACAGTTTAAGGCATAGCACAGAATTTAGCCCACTGCTCATAGCCATAATGATATCTCCTGGGATTCAACAGGTTTGCATGTGTATGCCTATGATGGATGAGTTAGGAAATAGGGCATGTCAGCCACTTGTGCACACAAGTACATTCACTGGGCAAACATACATCCTCTATGCCTGCCACATCAAGGTTTTTGAGCAAAGTTGGTGTAACTGGGAGGTTTGCACATTGCTGACAATGCATGGGCAGTCCTGAGTTGGTTTGTCTGTGGAGGAAACCTTGGTTGGTTTGTCTCTGGACAGGAAACCTTTTTTTGCAGTAGCATACTGCATGACCTTCCTTGGCACCTGTGTAATCATGCATATACCAAACATGAAGATAGTGTATAAAGTGATGACAGCATGACCGAAGACAGTGTTATTCCTTAATGTGGGCTGTATCATTTGGATTGGTGAGAAGTCAGGGACTGAATCACTCCTGTTCTCTCTGAATTTTTGCAGTATTCCTTATTTGTACATGCTATGTCCCACATATGACTGACATAGACTCACTTCAGGAGGTAGCATAGACAGTAGACAGTAGACAATACACATTCTTGTCATGGAGTATATTGCTTCTGGAGACTGTGGTGCTCTAAGTAGATGATTAATTTAATTTCTATTTGATATAGCCCAATCAGCTACATATAGTTGATTTGACTCAATCAGCTTTGTAACTAAAGAGCCCGGTTTCTTAAAAGTGATTAGACTCATCATCTTGTTGGTTGTTTAGCCTCAAACTGCCTAAGAGAAAAGGTACATGAAAAAGAAAGGACTTCCCTGGCATAGATGGTCATCAGCAGTCTGTGGTTAACACAATGGGAACAACTYGTCTGTTTTCTGTAAGTTTCCAAGCACATGGTAGGGTCAATGTATATCCTGAATGATGTATGGTTCCTTACTGACTGTAAATCCATATCCATACGATGTGTACTACATACAATAGTCGGTCTGTAGATCCCTGTGTGTTGTCTCTACATTTATGAAAGGCTAAAACAACTGAACCTTCCAGTGTTGTTCAGACACTGTTTCTATAGATCACATGTAGTGGTTGCCAACTGTTGAGTGAAGATGCAAGCTCTTTATGTTCATTTCCCATGTTCCCTACAATTCTGTATGGGYTTGGTGCTGTCATGAGACCAATCATTCTGTGCATAAACAATATTTTAATTCCATCCAGTGAAATAGCAATGGGTACTTTCTTGGAATCATGAATGCCTTCATTATGTTGGTAGCCCCATCACTCTTAAGAGCAACCTCGGCTTGGCTAATTATGGCATTGTCATTCAGCCTCAATTAATTAACTAATGTATTTGCAGTCTRGGGGGTGGGGGGGAAATCCTACATACACGCTGACTGTTACTAGTCTGAGGGAATAGCTCCTGGAGTAGCATTTAATTTGCATTTATTAGTATTATGGTGATGATTGATGTTTACCATTTGCACAGAATTTGCACAAAGCACTTGGCAAAAGAGATGCAAAATACCTGACCCAGTGAATTTGTAATCTAATTTTAGGCAGGTGCCACAGTGAATTAGAAAAACAAGAACTGAAAGGAATACAAAGATGAAGCTTAATGTAATAAGACATGTATTAAAGAAGCTTTGCTATGTGTACTTCTTGTTCCTTCTCTCAGTTTATTTTCTTTAATAGCATGGAAAACATGGGGCTGTAGGAAAGATCTAACTGAGCAAAGAGTACTGTGTTGAACAAGGACATGACAACATCCCATTTACATGCACAATGTGAAAAACAGTAAAAATGCAATATAGGAAACAACAAAGTATTTAGCAAACCGCAGAGGAGAAGAAAGTGCACAGGAGTCAGGGTCCTTTTGGTGGTCCACTGCAGCAGTGTAAGAACTTGTCACRTTCATGTTTCCTTTGACTGTCCTTCGCTCACTATCAAGCCTCAGTGAGGACGAAATTCTTACTGACGTTTGGCAGAGAAGGTGATAATCACAATAGCTGCCTGTAATATTCTTTATCAACAGGCAGGTAGGAATGAATCACAAAGATGCTTGCTCATCTGGATGTTGTTGCTGCTTTCGAGTGTTTAAGGATGCCATCTTGCAATATTGGTATCAGTAATTTCCCTTTCTATCTTCAGTGAAATCAGACATGGTTCTTGTGCCATATGTATTTAGCATACTTGCTCAAATTAGTTGCTCCTCGGGCCTTGCATCTTATACTGTGTAGTGGTATCTCATCACTGTTGTGGTTTTGACTTTGCTAAGCACAAATAGACACRCACAAAAGACTGTGCCTAGGAACTTACAGTTTAATTAGACAAGAGAGGAAAGATGAACACAGGTAGGCTGATGAGCAGCAGTGGCAGCAATGAGACCCTACAGACTAGTGTGATTTGCACTGTTCTCACTGAATGAACAGTGCAACCATATGAACAGCATAATCGCTCTTCCCTACCATAGAAGCACCATAACAAAGGAAAGTATAACGAAGATTTTTAAAAGAACAGCTAAATGGCTGTGTCAATAATTATAGGGAACTCCCTCAAAATGTTAGTGTCAAGAYGGGAGAATATATGAAAGTGCTTGTTTGAAAATGTAATATGGGAATGGTGGGGAGGGGCATGAGGGGCATAAGGGGCAAGAGTTGTTCTTTGACACTGAATGAGAGATTTAGGGAGTAGAAAGACTAGAAAAAGCTCTGAAAAGAAGATAAAGAGTTCATATCTGATATAATTAAAAGGGAGAGAGAGTGAAGAGATGCATGGGGAAGGACAGTGTGACATTTTTGAAAAATCCTTGCAGGAGTACATTTGGCAGGAACGGGAAAGGACTTGGTGGTATACTTGGGTAAAATTTTTGCTGTGCGCATGGACAACAATGGCAATATATAGACATGTTACATAAAAAAAAATCTTCAGGACTTAAACTAGACTGCTTGTGGAGACCTTAAGGAGATCTGAGGAAAAGAAGCAAGTTATGAGTCTTTCAAGCAAACAAGATTGTAATGGTGTCCAGGAACATATTTMCTGGGAGGAAAGACTAGGGCAGTTTTAATCTCCGCATTAGTTTTRGCTGGTGTGGTGTGTGCTTCCATGTCTCCCAGTAGCATCGTGTCCTCATGGCTCTGCAGATATTTCAGACTATAGCTGCCCTCGCTCTGATATGTGCATGGTAGATGGTAGTGAAAATTCCTTTTGAGGAATATTTAAGAGTTTTTATTTTGCTGCACTGAGCTCGACGTGGAGTCTAGGCAATGAGGAGATGACAGAAAGACAGGCTAAGATTTCAGCTTCGCTAAAAGGGGCAGACCTGAGATTCAGTAATAGTGTAGCTGCCTTTGTTTGTGGATGAAATATCCCAGGATGAGGCACAGAGGAGGAGGAAAACCAAAGCCAGTATTCTATAAAATCCCCATCAGAAATTGGAAGGGCAATAGTATAAGGTCACAGACAAGTTCTTCAAGATAAGGTATTTTCTTTACATCATGAACTCTATATTTATATCTGAGATTACAAGCTTTATCTTTAGCTTAGTAGTGATCATAATATTCCTGTGATTTCCCTGGATTCCTATGGAGCTGAAGTTCTTAAGGTGATGGCACAAACACAGTAACAGGGGGTGGTTAGACAGAGTTAATATTAACACATGTCCTGTACAGTGAAACAGATCCTCTGAAGGAGAATTGGTTTCTCAAGGGAGCAATCTTAGAATCATAGAATAGTTTGGGTTGGAAGGAACCTTTAAAGGTCATCTYGTCCAACCCCCCTGCAATGAGCAGGGACATCTTCAACTAGATCAGGTTGCTCAGAGCCCCGTCCAACCTGACCTTGAATGTTTCCAGGGATGGGGCATCACCTCTCTGGGCAACCTGTTCCAGTGTTTCACCACCCTCAGCGTAAAAAATTTCTTCCTTACATCTAGTCTAAATCTACCCTCTTTTAGTTTAAAGCCRTYVCCCCTTGTCCTGTYGCAACAGRCCCTGCTAAAAAGTTTGTCCCCATCTTTCTTATAAGCCCCCTTTAAGTACTGAWAGGCTGCAATAAGGTCTYCCCAAAGCCTTCTCTTCTCCAGGCTGAAGAACAACCCCAACTCTCTCAGCCCTTCTTCATAGGAGAGGTGTTCCATCCCCCTGATCATTTTTGTGGCCCTCCTCTGGACCCGCTCCAACAGGTCCATGTCTTTCTTGTGCTGAGGGCTCCAGAGCTGGACGCAGTACTTCAGATGGGGTCTCACCAGGGCAGACTAGAGGGTCAGAATCACTTCCCTCGACCTGCTGGCCACGCTTCTTTTGATGCAGCCCAGGATACGGTTGGCCACCTGGGCTGCGAGATCTTCCTGAAAACAAATTTACTTAAACATGCTGTAGGAAAAGATTTTAGAACACCGAGTCATCTGGAAGATGTTGTAGAACAAATGGGGGAAATAAATGGGAACATCAGCATGCCTTCGTCCAAATGTGATTCTAGTCTTCTTTAAAGGGTTTTGGGTAGGGGAGGATCCAGGGAAGTGTGCACCACCAAGTACAAATTTTATACCAACAAGTTATTAGGAACTATAATAAAGGATAAAATTAGTGGACATAGAAATAATTATGATGTATGGTGGAAGAACCAGCATAGTTTATTTAGAAGTGAATCATGTTTCACAGATTAATAGATCTGGTTGACATACTGTACTTGAACTTCTAAAAATTATGTGACAGAATCTCTCAATAAAGACATTCAATTTTCTTAAGCTGTTACAAGTAAAGAGGTATGGACAACGCCTTTCATGGTTCAGGTCTTTCACGTAGAACCTCTTACAGGAGGAAGGGGAAGATYTGAGTAGGTGGGAGCGTGGGCAGGAGTGTAATTTGAAAGCCATCCCATTCCCTCCACTCAACCCGTATTTCTCAGAATCTCTTTCTTTTTGTATTTTCTCTACTGCAAGAGCTGAGGGGAGCCCAAGTAAATTACTAGGTGCCAGGTTTACAACAAGCAAAAGGAAATAGTTCCTCATGCAGCAYAGAATTAAATAGTGAAACTCCTTGTGACAGGAAGACAAAAGTATAAATGGGTTCAGAAAATGTTTGAAAAAAAAAATATGCTTTTCTTCTGTCAAGGGCTAGGCAACTCTGGAGGCAACCTCTGGCTCAGGAAATCCCTAAAATACTGATTGCCACAAGGTGGGAGGAAAGTGTCAGCCTTTAGTTGGCCTCATTCTTATATTGTATCCCTAAAGAACCAGTGCTAATCATAGTTAGAGACAGAATAGTGAGTTGCCTTTGACCTTACAAAATGTCAGTCACATATTCTTAAGAGAAAGCAAATTCAAGGATACTATGAAGAAAAAAGAATTTAAGAAAAGAATGAAGMTGTTTGCTTTCTTTGTTTTTTCACAAGTTCTGACTAGGGGAGAAACTGCTCAGGTGCTCACTGCAGAAGGATGAAACAGCTTTGCTGAGCACAGACGGACTCTCTGGGTTTCCCAAAGAAAGAGAGAATTAGCAGAAGAGGCATCATAACTGGAAGTTTTTCTCAGGATTTGTAACCTCTGGGTTTTGCCTGTTAAGCAAACCAATGATGTGCAAGAGCTCAGTAAAACACTTCTATCTTGTTTATCTTGTGCCTTTGGAGTTCGACTGTAAACACAAATGCTTGTACAACCCCTTAGAGTTGGGAAGATGTATCCTTAAGTCACAGTAGAATTTTAAAGGCATGTATGTTTGGGACAGGCTAATGAACTGTGGGGATGACCTGCATTGCACAAGTTTGCCTGAAGACCCAAAACTGAAGGGTGATGCATTGACTAGATTCCTCAAGGATTTGTTTAGCCAAAGACCGAGTGTTTGTGATTTCAGCTATCAGTTCGGTGAGTAGCCCAAAAGCAGATGTTCAGCTAGTAGACTTTGTTGCAGGGTGTCGTCTTTGAGGGACATATTGAAGGAATAATTAAGGAGGTCAGAAAAGGACCAGAGGAAATCATAGAAATCCAAAGAGAACAAGACTACCTTTTGCCCTCAAGCCTTTGGATGCCCTGTCCCTCACATTTTGCTTCGTTTATATTAATTTAGGGCTAAGTTCCTGCAGCTACGCAGAACCCATCACTCCTGCCTAAGTTTCCTGTTCATTACTAATGTCACTCTATCCAGCCTCTGATTCTGATTTCCTTCCTTGAAGGCCTGGTTTCCTTTGTTCTGCTCTGCATTTCATGCAGAGTAGTTATTCAGCTGGTTTCTTTAGACTTCATCCAACTAATTGTGCCAGAGCTCTTTGAATAGGTTATCATTAAAGTTATAACAACCCATTATTGTGCTTTGTCTGGGAGGGATGTGATGCAGCCTTTGTAAACAAATGGTGGATTCCCCATATAATAAGACCTTCCATGATTCAAGAGTTTCATAACAACTGTATAACATCAACTAGAATGTATAAGTTGTACATAGATTCCCCCCCTCCTTTCCCATAAATCACAGGTTACCAATGTACCTCTTGGCTACAGGAKTATTATTAAATATTCTGGTAAAAACAGCTTCAGATGCAAAGGGAAGGAACCACACAAGGAGAGAAGCCCCAGGTAGAAACTATAAAGGTTGTGTTCAAAGAGCTTCAGAATGAAAAGAAGATGGAGTGATACCGACAAAACAAGTTGGTTCAGGGTGGGATATTTTTATAATGGGAGTGGTCAAAGCAAGCTCATGTGAGGGAATAATCCGAGGGAGAGTGAGAAGTTACGCGTGGTGAAAGGGAAGTGATGAGGAAGTATATGACGGAGATCAGGAAAGACCATGCTATAAAAGCAGGTGGAGATTGGAGTGTACAGGAAGAGGGAGCACTGCTTCCCCCACTGTTTGCTTGTTACAAACTGACCTGAACAGTCTTGCTTTCTGTGCATTTGGAGTAGCACCCCCCTCTCTCCAGATGTACATCGGTCTCCACCAGAGTCCTATTGGTCTGGAGTTATCGCTCGTGAGAACCATGCAGTCCTGTGTTCCTCTGTGTGTTAGGAAACATGTAGCATACTTCTGCTGTTACCATAATGCCAACAGGCAAGTTATGGGCATTTGCTGCATCAGATGGTGTCTTCGGGACTGGTGTTGTTTGTGCCTTACGTTGCTTTATCTACTTCGAAKTTGATATTGGCATGTATTTTGGCCATTTGTTTCTGTTGCGGGCTTTATCTTGCGGCTTGACCTCTTTTCATGCTCCTTGGGCTGTGCCTTCTCCCATGACAAGGGTGTGGGCTGGCCTGTTAACTTGTGCCATAAACACATTCCTTCCTTCAGGGTGGTACTGAGGATGAAGCAAGAGTTTAATAGGAACTTCTTCAAATAGCTATGGAGTTTTGTCTGGCGGGATGCATACTGTGCTGTTGCACCTATCCTGCTGTACTGGCCCTGCATGCCTCACTTAAGTAAATCTCTCTCCAGTCATTGATGTGGGTGTGTCTGTCACTCCTGCATCAGGAGGGAGTTATAGCTAAGCCCTTCATCTATACGTAGGGATTGCCTGTCTAACTGTAGAGCTTGAACTTGGCTCTGYGCTTGTTGCTTTATGCCCTTGTATTGACACAAAGCAGATGATTGTAGCTTTGTTGAGGTCATGGCAGGTTTTGTTCTCTTTGGCCTTCCATACTACGGATCTCCATGCAGTTCAAAGTGGTTATTGTGTTGAGCATTGTTGCGTCATGAAGTTTCCTAAATGACCAGACATTTGTTTGCTTTTCAAGCCACAAAATTCCAGCTCAAAAAGAGAGAGTTCTTGGAACATACAGAACTAATCCGCATCGAAAAAAGTCAGTTAACAAGTGAAGGCAGTGATGTAGTTAGTCAGCCAGTTTAAGACTGTGTGGGCTGGAAGATTCAGGCATTCACATAAATGCTCTTTTACTTTTCTGCTAATCCCTCTCTGCTCCCTCTTACTTTTTTTCCCCCCTGACTTCCTTCTCCTGTTAGCTACTAATTGGTGTAATACTATACAGGGTATGTCTTTGATCTAAGATATMTATTGAGTAAGAAGAGTGGATAAAACATAGTAACACATCATCCCAAAACCATTTGGTTTTCTACTTGGTGATTCTACTCTCTTTTCTACCTAAAAATATCTTTTAAAATTTAAGATGATTCCTGCAACACTTAGCTGAGGCAGTTGCTGTCTCACGGGTAGAAACTATCTAAAGAGGAACTACACAYTGTCAAAAGGCTGGCCACAGGATTTTGATCTTTAATGCGAAGAAGAGTGATGCTTTTAGAACTAAATAGCAACTGAATAAAACTTGTGTCAACAAAACATGCCTGCAGGTAAGTTCAACTGCAAAGCAAGTTTAGTACACAGATAAATTAACATATATACTGGTAAACATACTCATTTTTGTGCATGACAGTGTTGATTTTGTAATGGTTCACTTAAAAATACAACTATGTTTGAAAAATAGAGCCTTTTTTAGATTCATGAAGTTTAGTAAAAAATAAAAAGAAAACCCCAAATCCCAAGCAAATAAAAAATACCCTCTCAGTATTTTGTCTTTGGCTCATTTATGTGATAAAGTACATATATAGATCATAAGAAAAATGAAAAATTATATAGTTTGCCTAGTTAACAGAGTTCCAGAATCATAAACTGCATTTACTACAGAGGGTAGTGCTAGGTCATTCAGGGTATAACTTTGTTTCATTTTTGAGGGGCGTTAGTACCATAGTCCTTGCACATCTCAGCTCTTTTTCATGCTAGGGACTTCTGAGTTCACAAAGATTTCAAAATCAAATATTTACTTTGGAAAATCAGACCATGGATTTCTATTAGAAAAATTTAAAAGTGGTTTTCAATTTTAACAAAACAGAAGATAATATGTTGTTTCAAATAACTCGCTGCTTAGAGCTAAATTTTCACATATGGCTTCTAACTTCTCAGTTATTTGCAACAGTGAAGTATCTTGCACTTTCTATAAACATTTCATTTTSTCTTTCATCAGGTACAGTTTCCTTGTTTTCTTTGAAGAGGGAAAGAATATCCATCTCCAGGCAACCCGAGGGATACCTGCATGGACAAATTACCATGAGGCAAGTTGGGGTGTGGATTTACAGCATGTTACCTACTCCACCCAACGGCTTCTCTTTATGGTACATGTAAGGCCTTTGCCACCCATCCGTTGAGGTGCAAACTACATTACACTCAATGGGGGTAAGATTACATGGGCCTCCAAGCAGTTGCTGCTAATGTACCGTAATTTCACAATCTGTGTTATCTCTTAGCAACTTGTTTGTGTGGTATACATTTACCATAGCAAAAGGTTGTACACAAACAGAAAGGGAGCTTAGAAAGGTATTACTTGCAACACAGTACTCACTATCATCTTAGTAAGAGGCAAAGTGTATTTGTATTTGTGTGTAGTGTAGTGTATTTGTTATTGTGAAACTCCTTTGTGCGGTGAAATGTCCACCAGGAGTATTTTGGGAAGCGATCTTTAGCCAAACAGTATTTTATGTTGACTTTTTACTGAAATGTTTTTCTACACATAAGTTAGAGACATTGATTTATTCAGTTATTRCAGGAAGACAAAGAATGTAGTTAATATTATACTTCATGCATTAATGAGAGATTTGGAGGGACTTCTGCCTCAAAACAGAGAGTGATCTTTTATTTTATTTTTATCTCCTTTTACAAAGTTCTGCATTGGAATTTTTAAAAGAAAATAACAGGACTATGAATAGTTTGATGTTAGTTTGTATAGATATAAAACTGACTGTATGAAGTGTGGCTAACGTTTAACCTCATTTTCAGAAGCCCCTTGTCTCCTCTTTGTTTCCCCTTCTTCTAACTTTCCTTATTTTTCTGTTATTCACTCTAACTTGCTGCCACTCACTTTTTCAGTGGTTCCACTTCGTTTTCACCTAAAATGTGTTTATACCACTTGCCCAATGTTGTTTGGTTCATCAAGCAGGAGAGCTGAAATTATATAACATAGTAAAAGAAATCCAATTAAATCCATACCTATAATTGTTAGTGCTGAAATATCTGTATCTATGGCTTAAGTATTAAACCCTATGCTCTGTGGGTATCTAATTACTAGAACTGTATTTGTAATTTCAGATTTCCTTTCTCTTTTTATTTCTTTGTTCTCCTTTACTTCTTCCTTATACTTCTTCCTTATACTTCTAAAAGATACAGCAAAATCTCACCAAAATATTTTAATGTTTGAGAATCCAATTCTTTAAAGCATTGGAACTGTAGCTTTCAAGGAATAGATTTTTGAAAATGTTCACGCACATAAAAATAACCGCCCTTTGCTTCTAAARTGCTCAAATTGGTTACAAACCTGTGTGTATGCTGATGTAAACTCCAATTTCTTTGTATGCTAAATTCCTTTGAAAATCTGACCCCTTAGAACTTCATTCAYTTTTGAAAATGGAACATAGGCTCTGAAAACATTATGGCATTTCTGAAAATATTACCTTATGCCTTCCCATCATCAACGTTTATCATGTTGAGCCAAACTGCAGAGACTGCTGACAATGGTTGCTCTATCTGGAGAATGTGTACTTTGGCAAGCACAGGTTTTCTTTTAGAAAAGTGCRAAAATTGGAATTTTTAGAAGAGCTATGAAGGGAATCCCATTTAGCTTCCAAACCCCTCAGRTAAGTACCTTAAAACTGGCAGGAGTGAAGAACAAAATGTGTCTTTTAAGGCTCAGAGCTATTTAGAAATATAAATTAATCACGACTTGATGTGAAAAATAGCACTGCCATACATTTTTATGTGTAATATACAGCCCATTTTCTCAAGGAGCTGGTGAAAACTAAGCCAGTAATCCTGGAACTGATCTCACAACAAAAGCAGGAGCTTCTGTCTGCTTTTTTTCTGTGTTGTACTGTTTGCACTGGAGTACGAGAGCTGCCTCGTTGGACACTGTCCTATATATATTTGCTTGAGTGACCACTGTTAACCTGCAGTAAATGAAAGGTAACCTGCTCCTACACAAAAGAAAAGTAGACTCGTGCATTTTTACTGCAGGATTTGAGCATACATACAGGGACTTATCAGAGAGCATCTGGCGCCTACAAACTCCCAGCCTTGCTTATCTTGCAGTAACCTGTTCTAATTCCCATAGGTTCAGGAAACTATTGCAATGGGCAAAATTATAAACAAAGCTTGTGATATATGAAGGAAACTCCAAGAGACTGAAACTTGATTCCCTTGAAAAGCCTTGAAAAAGCAGCAACCATTGGCGTTTTCTCTGCTGACTTCAGTTGGGCTTGGATTAGGCCCCATCTTTTGTCCTTCAGCAACAAAAATATGCTGCTGCAAGCTTGCARGAGTTCAGAGATAATGCCTTGAGATTGCTCCAGGCTGTGAACAGCTGCGGCAAAATGTAAAGTCTCGACATCATTTTGCCATCACGTGACCCGTTTGTGAGTCTGCAGTTTGCCCTGCAGATGGTCGGGAAGCCCGGGGGAGCACAGCAGGYGCTGCAGCAGGGACCTGATCCAGACCCTGCTGAAATCAGGGAGGAGGGCTCCTGTTGTCATTAGCTTGCTTGGATGAGGCCCTCTCCATGAAGCAGCAGCCACCACCAGCCAAGTCCAAAATGTGAGTTCCTTTACATTTTTTCTGTTCTGCAGTTGCCACAGCTCCTCCTGCTTTAGTAGCTGTTGCAGAGTGTCTCTTCACTTAACAGCTCTTGAGCAACTGTTGCTTTTTTCTTTCCTTTCATGCCACAGCCCATTATTAAGCAAGTTTTAAAATACATACATACATAGATCTGTAATATATACATTCTTCAATGACTGGCTTGTACATTGATTGAAGAGGTAGAAGGGACACGTGTCTGTGGGAGGTTTCGGTCTTGTTATGGCCTGAGGAAAACAAAGTGACTTCATTTTCTTTTCGTTTTCTTTCTCTAGAAGGTATGTCTCTCCCCTTGTGATGCTTTGGAATTTTTCCTAGCAAATTCACATTTCTGGTATCCACATGTGTTAGTCTTTTCTGTGGAGAGAGGGTTTGTCCCAAATGCCACTCCATCAGAGAGATCGCTTGCTGGGCTGCTCAGGCACATGCTTGGCAGGAAGAGGAGGTGACAGAGAAAGGTGCCCAGAATGATGAGGTGGTGCCTATGCGTGCAGGACCCAAAAAGGGGCATGCTGTTTGTGGAGCAATGGATATGCCCAGAGTAAGGATACTGAATCCTCCTTCCGGCAGTGAAGTGGGAAGCACAGCATCACGTCTCTACAGAACGTCCTAAGTCAACCAGCTTTCCCATGCCCAATGTCGATGCAGTTATAATCTCTCTGCTTCCAAACAGGTTTAAAGGCATATTTAGCTTTTGAAGATTTTCATAGATTGCTGCCAAAGAAAGCATTTGTGGAACAATTGAGCTGAATCATTTGGGGCATACATCATCTAGTGCATGTTACATGGCAATTATGATGAAGGCAATTCCCTTTTCATTTAGTGCCACAGTTGTAACTCACACTGCTTTTTCAGTGATACACCCCACATTTTCTGTGTCCACTGAATTAAACCATTACAGGTATGATTTTCATCACTAGACCTTTTCTCCACACTCTTAGACATATTAGCCATGCAGTGATGCTGCAAACAGTTCCAGTCACCCAGAAGCAGTTTACTAGCTAGCCTGACTAACCAAGTTCAGTACATCTCTGAGGTCCTTTGCCTTCTGGACATGTAGCTCCCTCTTCCAATATCATTACTATTGGTTCCTGTTGTTTATTGTCCTAGAGCTCATTTTCTTTGGGCTATTGTCAACATTGCCTAGCAGAAGCCTTTTCAGGAAGAGCAGAAAATCCAATGTCCTTTGTCTGTCTGTCTTTCAGAATTTGGAGGTGTTGTTTAATCCTCAGCATATATGTCTGTCCTTGGATGATGATCTCCATAGACCACTGAACATGTGCTCATTATGATCATTAATTTCTTTTATAAGTGTGATTTTCATCATGATGATGAAGTGATGGATGCATCCAGCATCCCAAGTAAACAATTTCATTTCTTTAGAGTTGTGCAGGACTACAGTTCCCTTGGCTGTAGGCTAAAGACATTAAAGGCATTCAGATTGTTTGTTTTCTGCTAAATTAAATATCTGCACATGACAAATCCCATTTTGCTCATTTGTTTGCTTGTTGCTAAACAGTGCAAAGTCCAGATCAGAATTTAACTTTTCAGCCTGTCAGAGTTGAGATAATAGAGTTTAGCCTTCTGAATACAACTGTGAATAGTTGCAATAGCGTAGCTGGAAACAGCGTATCTCCTGAACAATGGGTTGGTGCAATGGACCAGTAGAACAACCACATGTGCAGCTGTAATATTCCACCCTAAGGCTATTTCACAGAAGTGAAAATAATCATTTTTAAAAAATACATATTATTTTTCCAACCAGTTTAAATAAATCTTCACCTGCAACTTTCCAGAAGGGAAGAAGTTGCTTCTTGTTGAATTATGAAGTGTGCTCTGTTAAGAAGTATGTTCACTTAAATCCAAAGTATGTCCCATTGAGAGTTCACCTCTCAGATCTAATCTGCATTCCAGGAAGCGTTTTGCTCAAGGACACATGTTCAAGTTTTTTGTCTGTTTTTTTGTCTCATTTCCCTTTCCAGTGAGTTCATTGCCCTGARACTGGAGAGCAAAGGTATAACATTTTTACAGACGCTGCTTTCAGGAAGAAGTACACTTTTTTCCCCTCCATTTATTTATCTATGCCTCTAATTCATACGTTTCCTCAGTGTGCATCAGCTTGTTGCTGCAAACTTTGAATTTCACTTGTGTGATTTCCACTACACAAAGTTTTTCTTTAGTTGCAATTTCAGAGTTTTATCATCACATGGGTCTGTGCACCAGGATGCAATTTACAATGAGCAATGACCTCTCTGTTTTCTAATTATCAGTTATTCATCTCCTGGTGCAATGTTGTCTAGTGTTTCTATGAATAATTCTTTTGAATTAGTAGTCAGAAAGGACAAAGACCTTACTATGCTATACAACTGCTGTGGCTTGTAAATTCTTCCAAAGTTGTATAATCAATTACATTTTTGCTTCTTTTTTCATATTGTAACATCTGTATTGCCCTGGGCTGGTTGTCACAGGAGGCATCATGAGCTAGTCTTGCCAAATTTGCTTACTTCCCAGAGTATGTCTACTCTGTGCAAAGCAGATGTTTGCAGAGATATCTAAGGGAGCCCTGGATGAGCTAGGTCAGGTGTCAGAAGCAGTGGAGTCATGCAGTATGGCACTCTGATACAGGATGTGTCTTTCTGACCGGAGTTCCCATTTTGGTAGTCCTCTGGATTCTCATGCATGTCTGAGACAGAGCATGCGAGGTACTGTCTACAAGATTAATTCTGGACGACACAACTTCCCTTAGGGCACTGTTGGAACTGCTACCTAGGGCTAATTTTCAGTTCATTCAGAAGTCTCTCTCTGAGCTTTTCTATGTGTTGAACTCCATTCAGAAGGATTTTTTGGGTGAGGGAGTTGCTGTTTGTGTTCAACTTGTGCAATGTGATGTCATGCTAGACACCTAAGTTTGTTCTGAACAGGCTGGCGGGAGCATATAGCAAGCAACATGCTGTGCAGAGCTCAGTTGCCACATTTGAACAGTAGCACAGCCACATCAGCATAATTAGCCTGATGTCTAGGGGCCTGCACAGTTTCAGCATCGTGTCACTGCCTCAGTTGTCTTGCTTTCAGTTCTGGGACCACCAAGTGATCTGTTGCACAGCATAGCAATCTCTAGGGCTAGCTGCCAAAATGGAAAAGTTTGCTTTTCAGCCCTACTGTCTCACAGCTCTCTTCTTAATTTCATTTTCCCTTTGATCCCACAGTGAAAAGTCTCCTTTCCATGTTTCAGTCCTACATGGAGAGCAGTACTTCTTGCTTTCTGATACACAGCTTCTTACTTGCCCTCCTCAGTTTGTTATCTCTGAGGTCTCACTGCGTRTCTAGCAGAAGTAGTTTGAGAAAGTATTATGCTGTAGTTTAGGTTAATCTGTCATGTTTCCCCCCCCGCCCCCATGAGAAGTGCTAATGGATCAAACATCTTCAAATACACAGAATGAGGAATAGTTGGTAACTAAATTCTTACACCTGTTTCCAGAGTATTTAGATAATTGGTACTCAACAGTATTCAGATAACTCAGCATTTAACCAAACGCATCAGAACTTGATCTTGTCAAAAAAAAAAAAGAGAATCACTTATGATGACTGTCATCCTCTTCCCTGGTTTCTGTTGTTTGTGCTGACAGAGTAAGCTGCTGTCTACATGTTCTCTGTAAAACAGCTGTGGATGTTTCTTTGATGATATGAAGTGCCTTGAGATTTATTGCCAAAAAATGTGCGAGTGTCTGGTGCCTGAGTAAACATTTTTTTTTTCAGGTGCATGTTTCTAGTGTCATGGAAGAGTACTATAGTTTGGGATTGTCGCTAGTCTGACTGTCTGTGCAGGACACAAAATTCTTCAGTTTTGTTTATTTTGAGAAAGCCATTCAGAAGGGAAGTCAAACCTGGAGAGAGGAAGTAAGAAAAAGGAATCAAGATATTCTTGGAATGGTTGTCTATGTATGGTTTATTAATTTTCTCTTTGTGGTCAGCTGTGAATCTCATTTTGAATATAGGGGGATTTTCGTCTCTGTAGTGTTTTTGCCTCCTTGTTTATTTAAAATGTCAAGAGCTGGTGATAAGGACTGACAGTAGAAAGCCACTAACCTTGGTGTCTGCTATTAAGGTGTTAGTGTTTTGGGACAATGAGACTGTTGAAACTAAGAGGAAAACAGTATTATGMGGATTTTCTCAGCAGACAGAAACTTAAAAGCTGTAAAATTTCACCAAAAGCAGATCAAAGAAAATTTGCAAGGGCAAACCGTTAAAATTGCAAAAGATATGAAATGTGGGACAGTGATTCACAGACCGCTTCGGAAGAGAAAAAGGAAAGGAGTTTTCTTTTGTAGCAGGAAAGTCATATTTAACTGAAGGACATGCTGAGGAGGAAGGGAAATAATTTCTCATGGGAAAAACAATTCCCTGGCTTTGAGGAGAAGTCGTGAGCAGTAAACCAATACCAGTTCTTCAGTGTGAAGGTTCTTCAGCTTTCTTAAGGCAAACTGCTACCTACTTCTTGTCCTTACCTCTCCCTCTCCCCTTTGTGTAACGTTGAGGCTAAAGGAGATGCTGGAGGTGAGGGCAAAAGGTGTCAGTGGAGCCGAAGGGGACTTGGCAGTGAGTCATTTGAGGAGGTGGTGACTGGAATGGTGTTGGTGCTTGGAGGGCTTGTGGTACTGGGTGACGGTTTTAAAGGGGCATGAGAAGAGAGGGCTGGAAGAACACTGAATTTCAGGGGAGGGCTGTGTGTGAGGGAGTGAGATTTGGTCTCTGACTTGATAGGAGAGGTATTGTACAGAGGAGACCTGTCCTGTCTAACATTTCTTCCTTACTCTTCCTGTCTGCTTTCCTGGCGCCCTTACTTCTGGCTAGGAAAGCAAGAACAGCCAAAAGGGGAGAGAGGACTCAGGGATACTGTATGGCTCTGTTGAATCCTCTGCAGAAGAAGGGGTGTCAGGAGAAGTTGGGTGGGATCCTTCCCTACCTCCTCTCCAGGGAAAGAGAGGTGGGGAGCTGGGCAGGAGGGAGAAGAGCTGCCAAGCCACAGCCACTTCTGCCCTTTTCCTGAAAGGTGTTCTCATTTCTGACAAAACACTGCTGGGTTTGAGAATAGTGGCCTAATTCAAGAAAAGCTTGTAGTGGTGTTACAAGAGAGTTGCATGTCTTTACATACAGCCATGCATTTCCAGTGATAGGTAAGGTATCACTGAGCGTATCTAGGAGACGTTGAATAGTAAAGTGTGTTTATTTGCTTGTGACTAGCATAGGTCCTTGAAGAGTGAATGTAGGCAAAGTGTGACTTTGAATCTGGGGGCTCTGGAAAAGAAGGAGATTGAAAGTTAAGGGAATCATTGACCAGGATGTTGGGGACATAAGATGTGGGGGCTGCTGTTTCATTGAGTGATGAGAGAGATGACTGAGAGATTGAGAAAGATCTTTGGAAATAAAAATGAGACACTGAAGGAAGAGAACACTTCAGCCTTTGGGGGGTGGTGTTTGTTTGTCAATTGTTTGGTTTTTGTTTCCCTATAATTTTTTTAAGGCAGCTTAATATAGGCAAATCTATTCTATCGGACTCAAACACTGCATGCTGGTGAGACTCTAGCCCAAATGATGCTGTCAGGGTGATGCTCCCAGGTGGAGAAATGCTTCAGATGTAGGTAGTTTTGGGACCGGAAACTGTATAGCTGTATGATTTCTGGAGATGCCAGCCCACTGCAAGCTATCCCAATCATTGATAGTGTGGTGAATTCTTCAACCTGTTTGTTGTGTAGTGTAATGGATTTACTGGTAGGAAATCCTGGGACTAAAGGGATTGTGAAAAGTCCCATAATTAAACAGAGATGCCTTGGAGTGCTTTCTATCTCTGTAGGTCATCTAACAGTGCTCTACCTACTGAGCAATAATTTTTGAGAAATTCTTCAAGATCTGAACCATTTATAAAAGGCCATATTTTTGTTATTGTGGGGAAACAGGTGTCCTAAGTCAGATGGATCACACCTTACAGGTTACATAGGCTGTACACTCTCCCCTGTTATATTTTCAGGAGAAAGTACTGCCAGCTCCAGAAAAGTACAACTTAATATAGATTTGTTTTCCAGTCCCTGTTGCCTCCCTTTTTAATTATGGTTATGAGGAAGTGCTTTAGTTTCAATGGGACAACAAATTAAGAGATTCTTCCATCTCTTTGAAGGTATATACACACCTGGTATCTGTGGTTTAGCACAGGCTAAGGAGAGGCTCTGGGGCCTTGTTTATGCAGTAGAATTCCCTAGTCATGCCACCAGTGGTTACTGGATATAGCAAAGAGAGGAACCTTGCATAAACAAACCTGTTTCAACCTCTTTGCTGAAAGCAGATGTATTTACACTAAATTTTGCCAGCTGGGCCTTAAGCACATATGAATAATTCAGTGTTAGCTGTGTTAAGAGCCGTGGGAACTTTTAGAAAAGTCCCAAGTGTAGGTGAGGGAATTTCCTGTTCACTATCCATATCATATCTTCAACACATGCAACATTACTCTGGAATATCCCAATCTTCAAAATTGAACAATATGGCTGAATTCTTTGTAAATCAGTATTCTGCTTATAGTTATGATATAAATGATTGTTTATAGTTGTTGAAACTTTTTCATCAAATATAGAAATTATGCAGTTGGGTCAAAAACTGTTACCTTTTCCTTTACCTTCCTTCCGCTCATGACTTGACACTGGAAAGACATGAAAGACAAATTTGGATTTTCTTTAATACTAGTGTCCAGAGATTCACATTATTCATATAAATTGATCCTGTATTGATTTTCTCTGCTTTCTTTCCAATCACAGGGCAGGCTTTTCCATGTTCAGTAGCAGGCTTTCTCCTGCAAGTGTCCTGAGGTGTGGTCTAGGTGTGTTCAAATCTAGCTTAGTCATTCATCCGTCACCTTGTCATTAGCATGGCGTCTGTATTTAATTGGGCTTCCTTCCTTCCTTCATCAGAAATCAGTTTTTATATAACATGAAAACTGCAGCCCATTATTAAAAGTTAGCTCTAAGTGAGATTCTTGGCTCTTATTTATACAAGAAGCAGTGAAAATAGTATCTCAAGTACTCTTTCAGATGAGTGCTATGTGTGAAGAACACATTATGTGTGAGTCCAGTATACTGCCTCAAAGCCTTCTATTTCTCAAGCTTTAGTTCATAAGCAACTTTTTAAGAGGGTTTTTTTGCAATCTGTTGAGTTGTTTGATAGGTCATAATCATCAACAACTTTCACTGGTTGCATCTTTGCCTCCCAGAAAATGTTGCTGAGTTATTGTTGTGGTTAGTATTTCAATTGTGCTTAGAAACAGCATTGAGATCAGAACTCCATCTATTTTGTGTATAGTAAGGGTTGGTCCCTCCCTGAAAATGCTTGCATTTTGAAGGGAAAATGAGAGAAAATATTATCCTAGTTTTAGAAATGGAGACATGAGATGCTGTGCTTGGGGATCTGGGTTTCCTGGTGGATACCAAGTTGACCATGAGCCAGCAGTAAGTTCTTGCAGGAAACGCGGCCAACAACATCTTGAGCTGCATTAAGAAGAGCATTGCCAGCAGTTCAAGGCAAGTGATCCTTCCTCTCTACTCATCCCTGGTGCATGCATCTGGAGTGCTGCATCCAGTGCTGGACTCCCCAGTGGAAGAAGGACATGGGCATACTGGAGTGACTCCAGTAAAGTGCCACAAAGGTGATTGAGGGATTGCAGCATCTAGCGTATGAGGAGAGGCTGAGAGAGCTGGAACTGTTTAGCCCAGAGAAGAAAAGGCCTGTGGGTTTCTTACTAATGTGTATAAATACCTGATATTTGATGGGAGGAGTAAAGAAAGAGCCTCTTCTCAGTGGCATCCAGTGACAGGACAAGGGGCAATGAGCACAAATTAAAATACAAGAAATTCCATTTAAATGTAGAGAAAACCTGTTTTAGTGTCAGTGTCGTCAAACACTGAAACAGGTTGCCCAGAGAGATTGTGGAGTTTCCATTGTTGGAGGAAGTCAAAACCCAACTGGACACCGTCCTGAGCAACTCACTGTAGCTGACCCTGCTTGGAGCAAGGGGTTGGACTACATGGTCTCCAGAGTTCCCTTCTTCAATGCTTCTGTTATTCTGCGCCCGCAAGCTTGCCCCAGCAGTCACAGGAGTTTATCGTAGTGAGTAGAGCTGAGCGCAGCATACCAGGCTGTCTGATCTGACCCAGCTGAACTTGGCACACGATCAGAGGGGCCTGCTCCCCACATCCCAGATCACAAGATAGTAACCTGGTCTGAAGACTTGCTCTATTTAACACCCATGTTCCTAGGCTTCCGCCCCCTGTCCCCAGGCCATGCTTGTAACTGGGATCACCTGCGTGCAATGGCATCCCAGCCACATTCCTTCTTTCCCGGGCGCAGGGCCATGCAAGTGGCCCAGGAGTCGCTATCAGAGCTCTTGCTGCCAGCGGATTCCCCGTGTGGGAGTGGATAGTCAGGCACATTTACGGCAGCATTTGCTAATGTAGCAAAACATTAACAAAACATTAGAATCATCACTGCCTTCACCTGGAGACAACCAAGCCCAGGCATGGATATGCAGGAGACAAGCAGGCTAGGTCACAAAAATTCAGATTGTCCCAGTGCATCAAGCCTTGTCCTCCTGCCTTAGCGGCAGCAATGCAATAGTCACTGGAAATTACGTTCAAGATATTTCTCTGTAGTTACTCCTTCTGATGACTCTCTTGTTCATAATATAGTAGATTTGGGCAACTGAGATGTGTATGAATGTTTGATATTAAGAAACAGCAGGTTCAGTTTGAGTAAAATTGGTTTGAATCTAACCAGGGCGATCAGATAGTCATGAATAATAAAAAGTCACGTGTGAAACATATATTCAGCAAAGTTAGGTGTCCAGTAAAACTAGTTTCAACATTGTTTGCACTACCTAATCTCTAAAATTATAACGTGTGAGTCACAGCCCTTAGATGATCTTAACCTTTACTAGAGGATACCCTGCTTTGTGTTCAGCAGCATAAACAACTGAGCAAGGACCTGTGCAGACCTGGTGAATACAACAGGACCCTTTTGACTGTACCGTAAGTAATGCATTTTTATTCTGTGGAAAAAATGTCAAATGTTGTATGCAGGACAACAGTTTCTGAATAATCAGTTGAGAAGTTACCGTGTTCATATTCAAGTTGCAATTTAAAGCCTTTTGTATTGTTTTATTACGTTTTTGATTTTTTAAATAAAAAAGATAAGTCCTCTGTGAGATAGGCATGTTTGTATAGCATAACTCTCTTCGGGAAAACTGCATCTCTAAATGTCTTAGAGAGTTAAATGAAGTAAATGGATGATAATAACGAATGTAGGGCATGAAATGAAATGGAAGTGGGGACTTAAGGATTGCTCTCTAAAGCTTCTAGACAGTTTAGAAAAAAAAGAAACTGTGGATAGAGGTAAAGGCTAAAAGAATTAGAGTAAGAGTGATGGTGGAGCAAGTCACAAACAAATCGAAGAGCTCAAATTTAAATGTGTTCTAGATATGAAAATGAACTGTCTGAAAGTGGTTTGTCATGGGGCTCAGGCCCTTCCTAAGCGATAGTAGTATTGCTATAACCAAAGGGTGTGAATTAAGGAATATTTATAGCATTTATTATTAAAGCAGAGACCAGCATTCTGAGTTCACTGAATTTTGGAGAACCAAGACGCTGGAAAGTGGAGAACACGAAGGCAGGGTCATGGTGGGAGCTGATTCAATGATTTTACATGAGAGTCTGAATATCATTTCTCATTGCAAGTCAGAAACCTAAGATATTTTTCCCCTTTGAAAATCCTTACATTTTCGTCTAGAGAGTACTTTATTTTATAAAAGATTCTGTAGGTAAAGTGATCATGTACCACAGGAGGATGTTCTGGATTTCCAGATATTCCACATCTTTACTTCCTTCTGTCTGTTGACAAAAGTCRTTGAACCAAGTGTGGTACAGTATTAATTTCTAGAGTTAAAAGTATTGTCACAGATGTGGAATGGATGGTTTCCATGCTGCTCTGGAAAAGTCTTTCCTGTTGTATTGGTATCTTTTAGTATCTTTGTTCCTCCAGAATTCACTCATTCACATTTTACCATTGCCAAAATAACCGTTTGCTATCTTTCTGATGATAGACACCATGATTGTTATAGAGTTTCCTCTCTTTTTTTTTTTTTTTTTTATTTTTAGGTGATTTGGTTCAGTCACTGGGCTGGACATGCCTTTGCATGCAGCAGGCACACTTGTTTCCATTTGCTGTTCTGTATACATACTCATTTTCCCTTTCTTAATAAGAGACACTTATTTCCAGTGTCTTGATAACTTCCTAATTGCTCAAAGCATATTTTTCTCTTTTGTTAGTTATGTGGAAGGTTTTTTTTGTTTTTAAATGGTGCTCAATTGTTCAAGCTTTATGGAATCACTGTAAATGTTCATCACTTCCTCATTAACAAGTGCATTTACTTTCTCTCTTGTGCCTGCCTATATGGTTACACACAGCCCATTCAAAAATGTATAATATTTTAATTCTCACAATGGAGGAATATTGTGCCTTTCTTCTGCTTTGATTTTTCATCTTGCTAAATTTAACTGACTAGTTAATTTAGCTGGCTTGACTAGCTCCCTTACTTTCTGCTCTATAGACCTGTACTTTTGACTTACAGCTTTTTATCACTTAAAGCCACATTAAAAACAGAACACTGGAAACAAAAGTTTCAAAGGAATTGTAGCCTAACCTTAATGAGTGTGTCTTTGGTATTACTTCATCCCTCTTTGACTTTAATTTTTATTCTTTCATAACTTCTTCACTAGGTTGAGTAATTTTCCAGAGTCTGCTTCCTTGAAATAGAAAGCTGGTATCCCCAAGCCAGCTCTGTACAGTGAAGGGATTGACTTATTGCTAAGCACAAGGTAAAAAGATTTGTAAGCCAAATGTAATTTTTCTTTTCTTCTTTTACAGAGTTTTAGAAACATGAAGATGTTGTTTTTCCTGTGTCTTTTAATTGTTGGGATTCATTCCAACAGTTATTGCTATGAACCTAATCACCAAGGTGTAAGAAACCAAAATCAAAGAGGCCAAGAAAACCGAAACGTGCCACAGCAGACTATAGGGAAGAGTGTGTGTCGGTTTGCATGTTGTTTCTACAAAGAGATTTCTTCTCGTGAAAACAGTGGGAATATTTTCTTCTCTCCTTTGAGCATCTCTACTGCCTTCGCAATGCTGACTCTGGGTGCCAGATCAGACACTCTGACACAGATTCTTAGGGTCCTTAGCTTTAACCCACGTGAGATTTCTGAAAATGAAATACATGAAGGTTATCGTCAACTCATGCAAATGGTAAACAAAAAGAATGAGGGGTTACAGCTGAATATGGGAAATGTCCTGTTTGTGCTTGACCAACTGAAGCCACAAGATAAATTTTTAAGTAATCTCAGAAACTTCTATGAAGGAGAAGCTTATCCTATGAACTTCAAGAGGGCTGATCAAGCCCAGATAAAGATCAACGAATATGTAGCAGGAAGAACCAATGGGAAAATCAAGGACCTCATAAATAACCTTGATCCACTTACTGAAATTCTCCTTATTAGCTATATTTATTTTAACGGTAAGATATACATATCATATTCTCCTACTTCATACATTATTTCCTCAGGTCAGTCTTGGACTTCATCACCTTTTTTTACAATATGGTTTTGCAGATGGACTCATATCTTGTTTTCCTTTTGGTCCTCATTTACACTTAAATTTAAATGAAGCTATTGGAAATTATGTTCTGCTTGACACTGATGATAATTCCTAGCAAAATTTATGGCAAATTTTCCTATATCTTTTAATATATACATTTATTTCCTGCTGAAGATTAAGTGAAATATATTTTGAGAAAGGCATCTCTGTTCAGTAAAGCATCTAGTCCTATACAATCTAGTGGGATTTAAGCACTTTCTTAAATGCTTTGTTGGCTAGAAATTAATTTGAAATCCACTTCAGCTGTTTTTTTGTTTAGCAAGTTCAGAGTTAAATTCAAAGAACACTGTTAAAGTAAAACTTAACATCTTACCTAAAAGAAAATATGTTTACTCAAATAGTTTTGCTGTTACTGAGTATGTTCATGTATCCAAAGCTAAACATGTAACAGTAGCTTTAGTTTCACACTCATGTTCTCCTTTTTTTTTACTAACTATGCCTTTACTGATAGTATGGTTGTAGTCCTGATGTGTCTAAAGGCATAGGTTTTCAACCTTTTTTTTTTGATTTGCAGATTCTAATATTTTCCAGTGAAGAGATGGACCCACCAGTATCAAATACAAGCCTAATGACAATAAGCTTGTTTTTCTTAATTAACTTGTGCAGTCTGCTTAGATACAGTCTACAGATCTTCCCAGAGCTTTTCAGACTGCTGATCTAATGAGAAGAAGAGGAGCAAGGCTGTAAGGCTCAATCAGTGGTCTAATAACAGATATTGCGTCTTCTTTCAAACCTTCTCTCTCTTACTCATTTTATCGTATTCTGAAAACAAAGCAATTGCACTTAGAAAAATAATATTTTGTAATTTATCTGATAAAAATATCATTAAGTCTTGTAATCAAAACAGAGATGATGTATTAGAAATGCTATTCTTTTAAAAGAAATGCTATTCTTTTAAAACTGTTAACCTGGATGCTTCCACTCTCCTCCCCAATATGAGGCTTCCCCTGAAAGTAATTCAAAACCGTATTTTTGTTTTGTTTTGCTTTTCATCTACATCTCTGCTCCTTGTGTTAATCTCTGAAGATTTGGCCACAGCTAAATGGAGCTGTTTGGAATACAGATGATTGATGTTTCTTAATTCACTTGAGCATATACTTGTTTGTCTCAAATAATGATTTCAAGATAGGCTTTTATTTAGCATCAGGCACATCTTTCAAAACAGGCAAAAAAGCTGTTGATTTYTCTTTTACTGAAAGGTGTTTGAAGAAGGAGCAATAAATTTAGTAGCACAATGGGGACAAAAGCCTGAGAAACCTTGTATTAAAGATAACTTTGTATTACAGATAGCTTTTACATGTACTAAAAATAAGTTTTGTTTAAAATTAGATGTTTGTTCTTATTACTGAAATGATTTCCTAGCTCCTCCAAAGATGGTGGAGATTCAGTTTTAGCGCTTCAATTTTAAAGAAAATAGATTTTAAAAATAGCATTAATAGCAACAATAAGAATTTTTATCTTGAAATTGAGAGTAGGTTAATGTTAACTGATCTAGAGGCTGGGATTAATCTGGAGAGGATCTCTGAAGCTTGGGTACCTCTATAACCAGCCTATACTTCTAGGTTCTTGTCCACTCTCTGTGCATTACAACCTTCCTTGCACAGGACTGGTGACTCTCCTCCCCCTTTTTTGTAGTGTAGTGTAGTGTAGAAGTCCTTCCCTAAGGACAAAAGTCTGACAATATTTTCCTGGCTCTCAGCCAGCGGGCATGCTATTCCACTACAGTACACCAGTCCCTTATCATGCCCTAGCCGAGCTGGTCACCACAATGTATCATACTTTGAGGTTTATTTTTCCACTTGAACACTGTGAAGCATTTGAGAAAGGTGCCATCCCTAGAACATAGCCTCGTAAGAGAGAGGAGAGCATAGGAATAAGAGTTCCTCTGAAACAGGAGGAAAGGATTAGTGAATATCATCTCTGTCTAATCTGTGTGCTAAATCATAACATCCTACTCAGTTTTTAATCAAGCAAAGCTCTTTCTGAAATCAGTGGGTGTTTTCCCTGAGTTGAGCACTAGATAAAGGTTGGTTGAGTGTTTCAGGACTTGTGTCATTCATGTTTCTGTGATTCATTCTGCTTTTTTTTTTCCCTTAAGCACATCAGGGCACTAGTCCTGCCTGTTATGTATCTGATGATAGAAGAAGTCACTGTTAGTAAAGAAACATAAAAGTAGCAACTTTTCCCATTCAGAGTATTGGCAGTTGTCAATTTATATTTTCAGAGCCCAAGACATGCACTAACTAAGTCTCATTTCACTCTTTCCAAATACTAAATAAGTGCTGTTTATGTCTATTTCACAGATGGTGGAAACAGCAGACAATAATTATTTAATTTGTACCAAGCTGCCAAGTAATCATTATTCAAATAGAAATCAGAAGTCAAAAGGGATTGCATCTTGTTTCATGGTTTTCTTGATGGCACTTATTTTACTTAGCATTGTGGCTCTACTTTTGCCCACTAAATTTGATAAAAAATTAGTTTTGTTCTAGAAGGCAAAATTTACTACAGAGCAACACCTCTTTCTAAAAACAAAACCAAAACCAAACAAAAACCCACAAACACACACACACCCCTCCCCCCAACTTTTCCCCTTTTTTTTAATCTGCTCAGCCTCTGAAATGGATGAGGTGGATAGCTGGAATTTGGCTTGGAAATTCCTCTCTGTTGAGGATAAGAATCTTTTAGAGTTTCAATGTAGACAGTTTGTTTCACTGTGACTGAGTGAGGAGCCTTTGGAAATTTAATATTGTAAGCATGACAGTACAAAAGGTTTCTGTTGGTTTTTTGTTTTGTTTTTTAACCCAGCAGTCTGGTAGAATTAAGTTCTTCATGACTTTATTGGCCATCAACTAAAGTGGCATATAAAACCCTTCTCTCTGCAAGTAACCTGAATCCCTTCATTTCTCTGGAGAATTCCATCCCTCATGTCACCCTTCACAAGTCTATTTTGGTGTGGGAATAAGGAAAGGAGATAACCTTTGCTCTTCTGAGCTCTCATTTAAAGGCTGCATGATATGAGGGCTTTATAGGTTCCTTAAAACTGTTGTCATGGAGGAAAAGTGCACACTAGAACACTTGGTGTTGGTATCTCATCTAAATGAAGGATATTGCAGCCTGCTGTAAGATCTGAGGGAAGTTTTTACATCACACTCTACCTACTGTGTGTTGCTATTGAATTATTCTGAGTATTCAGTAAGATCAAGTGCTTGTTGCAAACTGGTTTGTCTTTGAAGCTGATCCAGCTGTACCAGTTTCTGTCATCTGTGAATGTGTCCTATGGTGATATGTCCTATGGTTTCATGTTGTTAAAATATCCTGTAACTCTGTCTCTTATATTTCAAGCTGAATGGGAAAAACCTTTCGATCCAAAATACACTAAAAAGAACAAATTCTTTGTGGATGGGAACAAGGCTGTTGAAGTCCCGATGATGTTTGGAATGGGCATGTTCAAGCATGGCTATGATGAACAGCTGTCTTCCACTGTGGTGCAAATGGATTACAAAGGAGGTGCTTCAGCATTTTTTATTCTGCCTGATCAAGGAAGAATGAGGAAGCTGGAGAAAAGATTGTCTTGTGAACGTATGTCAAGGTGGAGGACATTAGTCTCAAAAAGGTAAAATTCTGCAGTTCTTGGTTCAGATGGTAGGCAAGGAGACACATCAGTTTCAATCTGCTGGACTATGACACAGAATCAGGATACTATTTTTTGTTCTGTTTTAATCTACGGAAGAATTCCCACTGACCAAAGTTGAAATCTGGCTCTCTGGTGTCCCTGTGTTTTCACATTCAGTACTGCACAAAGTGAAAACCTTTACAGCTTTAGGACTTTTGCCATTTCTGCATTTTGTTTCCCATCTTCAACTCTCTATAGCCTCCAGTTTTCCATCTTAAGACCTCTTCTCACTTTTTTGGGGAAGGTCTTCTGCCTTCTCCTATTTACAAGTAAATTTCTACCATTTTCCTTAAGCCTTTTTTCTTGTCTCTTGCTTCCTTTCTGCCTAGTACATTTACCAGTAATTGCACATTTGGTGCTGAAATAACAACTTTTACTTGGCAATCATGAGGACAAAGCTCAATGATAAGGGTACAGAGCAGCTGACACATTGCAGAGCCACTGTATTCAGGCTCTCTGAAGACTCAGGAAGGCAAAATTGAAATAAGCTACACTTGCTTCAAGGTAACTTTGAGACTAGAAGGCAGAAAGTTTACATGCTTTCTAAAAACAACTTTAGACTCCTTCCGTTTAGTGTCATGTGTAGTAGTAGCCTTTGATGGGACAAAATACGTGTACAAGCATAGGCACAACATGTTTACAGAATCAAGGCCTTGTGTTCATTCATGAATCTGATGTGTCATGTTAGAGACCTTCACACATACACATTTGAAAATTGTATTTCAGATGATCAGTTCTCAAGACAAAAATGTCATCCTAATACAGAAACCCAAAACCAGTGTCAAGCTCTTAACTCTGATTCACTGTTAAATCTTATCAAAAGAATCTAAATTTTTTTTCATTTGAAAAAAAGACAGTATGTAATTCTCTGTGCACCTTCACAGTTTTGAAACTTCTGGCAGCAGCTGTGTGGTTTGTAACTAAAATCACTATAGGAAAAATAAGATGGTGAATCAAGATACTTATGAATCATTTTTGTCAAAGAAACAAAATTGCCTTTAAAATCAGGAAGAAAGACACTAAATATGACTGGGAGGATTTATATTTCCTCTCTCCATCCTCTCCCCCCTCCCCAAACTGGAATAATCTACCTAAAAGCCATGAATGGGAGATGTAAATCTTATAATATAAAAAGGCATCACTGTCAAAGATGAGCTTGTTTCATGCAGCTCCCCATTTTTCATCATGACAGTTCTCGCCTGCAAACTAATGACACAAACTCCTCCTTTTCCGTCTAGTTTTCGAAGCAACTGATTGCCTTTGCTATCATTTAGAGTCTCTGGGAGGTCCTAATAAATGGGTTTGATGTAGGATATGGAATGATTTAAGGACTGTGGGCAAGCTATGTTTGTCCCTGTTTCTCTGTCTGCAAACTGACGTTGACACAAGTTGCAGAAGCATTGTGAGGAACATTTTTCATTACTGTTGGCTGCTGAACAGGGGATAGTGCCAAAGTATTGCCAGTATAGGCAGCTGAGATCTATTTAATGGCTGAACTGTGGAGAAAACATCACTTTCTCTTCCGGAAAGTGTATCCCAGTGCTTCCTGCCTGGTCGCATTGTTGCTGTGTGCCTACGGCTTTCCCTTTCCTGCATGTTGAAAGCAAGTGGGGGCTTGTGAATGACTGTATATAATAGCAAGACAGATGATTCAATGATAGTTGCATCCTCACTTGAGACAGCAATCAGCACAGTCAGAAATTAGGCAGAAGTAAGAGATCAGCAACCTGTTATCAATCCACTAGCACTCTCATTTTTGGGTACCAGCCAGACTTGGCATTAGATGCTGTGCTGAAGGTATGGGCCCTCTCATTCCCACTTGTCCATTGGATGACTTGCTCTTTGGCCAGCTTCATTAAGTGCTCCACATCTCCCTGACCTGGAACCCTGGACAGTTGTCCTGGTTTCTCACCAGCAAACAGTACCTACTGTCAGCATTATGACTAACCTCTGTCTCATTGTGCTGCTTCTAACAGTAAATGTTGGTTTTAACCTTTGGAAAGGAATTGTTAGATCCCTACTGAAAGAGCAAGGAAGAAATGAGTCAGAAATATGGAGCTTTGATTAGTTTATGGAAAGCAGCAAACTAGTCACTTCAAAAAAAAAAAAAATTGAACAAATCAGACATTGGACTTGACATAGAAAAAGAATTATATTGACTAACTATATTCTGTCAATGTACTTTTGGTTTTTACTTTGTCATCCATACAATCACCACCACATATTGTCCTGCTCCTTTGGTATATCTTCTTGTTTTCTCTGTCTTGATTTATATGATAAACACACAAGGCCAACTTTTTCTTTTTTTTTTTCAAAAGTAACCAGTGAACTTGGATGTGTTGGGTTTTTTGTGCCCAGCCTGAGACACCTAAAGGAATCACTTTTTCACGAGATGAATCCTCTGCATTCTCAGTAATGGGGCACGATGGAGGTGCTTCCAGCAGAATGCACAAAATATCACTAACTTCTGAAAATGTCAGATGGAGATCCTTAGGGAGGTACAGCTGTACTGTTGTGCTGAATGATCACTGGGTCATTCTCACTGTTCATGTGTTGGCTTACTGCAGACTGTGAGCCAGCAACCTACAACCCTATCCTCTCAACCAGCCTTCCAACATTGTTATAAACCTTCTTTTCTTCTCCCCAAATTAATGTCACTATACATCTCCCATGTAGGCTAGAGAGAGCCTGCAAGCAAAATGTCTTTGGGGAGAAAGCAAAATGAGTTTGTCTCTCGGCAGTCTGTGTTATACTGTGATATCTGATCAAAAGTTTCACCATATTCTTGCACTTCTTTTCCAGCAGCTCAGCAAACTTGTATCTTCCGAAATTCACTCTTTATGGCACATATAACCTAAAAAATATGTTATATAAAATGGGCATCATGGATGTATTCACTGATAAGGCTGACCTGTCTGGGATCACTGGGCAGCCCCAGCACAGAATTTCCCAGGTAAGTCATACTGCTTTTTGTTTTATGGGCCCATGGTTACTGATACTTACATCACTTTCTTTAGAACTATTCACAGTGCAAAACTTGTGTAAAGAGGCTTTGCTTCACATGAAAAGGCGGCTGTTGGCATACAGAGTATTTCGCCCATGTTACTTGCGCTGTCAGTGCAATTGAGTTGGAGCAGGTTACAAGTCTGTAATTTTTTAATCTAGGAGGCCTTTTTGATCTGCGTGGGACAACCTTATAAAACAGACATGACCAAATCATCATCTATCCACACCTTGGTACCCTCCTGCAGCATGTTGTTACAGTCATTACATTGCTGCTTCTTTTTGTGTCTACCTTCTTCAGTCTGCCTGCGGGCCAGTAGGAAGCTGTAGGACATATCACTGCTTGTGTTTTACGGAGGGGAGGGGAGAGGAAAAACACTGCTTGCTTTTAAACTGTTTGGGGGAAAGGAAAATGCAGTTATTAAAAACATTTGGCTTCAAGCCTGTGAGCAATGACTCTCATTAGTGCCATGCCCAGGCAAAAGCAACAGATAAGTCATACTTCAATAAACCTAGAGTTTAAAGCTGACAATCAGTGCAAATTTCATTGTCTAATATGAACAAAACAACTGCCCGCATGACCTCAGGTGGAAGTTAGTGAATTAGAGTCTGTGAATGTCTTGATTTTGCAAGGTAAAACTTACATGTTTCTCTGCTCTAGCCCTCCATTTCTGGCCCTTCTCCTTTGCTCCCATTTTTTCCAAGACATTAAGGAACATGGGAAACATAATTTCAGGAAGCTATTCATTGTGCTAATCTGCATGCTATTCTTCAACTATATGAACTTTTAATAGACAGTTAAATATGATCTTGCTCTCTTAACCTTCTCTCTAGCTCCACAGATCTGCACGAGTGTGACCAGGGAATAAGAAAAGAAACAAAGCAAATGTTTTCCCTTGCAGGGACATGCCCCTCTACCAGGGATGAACTTTTCCTCTCTGGGGCTAGGAAAGCTATGCTGCATGTAGCTTGCTGATTTTTCTTGCAACTTTGCTGTCTTTGTGCAGCGGACTCACACTTGTCCATCTGATGCTTGTTTCTTACCAGTAACTTCTTCAGGCACTTTTAGCTCAAGTTTTTATTTAGGTGACTAGTTTTGTACCCCCTTGACTTTTAACATGTCTGTTTCTTCACAGGCTATTCATAAGGCTGTGGTAAAGGTGGATGAGACTGGCACCGAAGCAGCAGCTGCCACAGGCATGGAAATAGTGCCTATGTCCGTTCCGGTTACCATTACATTCAACAGGCCCTTCCTAATGGTCATAACTATGGAGAGCAATATACTCTTCATGGGAAAAATTGTGAACCCTCTGAAAAAAGATTAAGTTGATGTACATATTAGGTATGTGGTCATCACCACTGTTAAACCAAGTGTTTGACCTGATGAGTATGGCATGGCTACAGACGGCTCTCCACCTCTTAACTGATGTTATTCACTGTTTTTTGTAGATGAGACTCTTCATCAATTTAAGTTGTCATAGTTGCATGTTTGTTTGGGCCTTGGTTTTTTTTTTAATTTTTTTTTTTTTAAAGAAGGTTGCATTCAGGCAGAACTGTCGTTAGATCTGGGACGAAATAGGCCTGTGTGATACTGACAGCATAGATACGTCTTCTAGCAAGGAAGATGAGGAGCATGTGGGTGGAGAGGGTTGTGTAAGCCTGCTTCTTCCCTTATGGCTGCCTTCTCACCTTTTTTTTGCGTTGACTGACAAATGGGTACAAGTTACGGCACTTTACTACTTGTGCCCATTTTCCTACCAACATGAAGTTCATATCTAGCATAGATCTTAACATGCATAATGCTTACTACCTTGCATAGTACCATTGTTGTCCAGTGAGTCTATTACATCCTTGCTTTTCAGCTGTCGTCCCAGCTAGGCTGCCGCAAAGGGGTCACAAAAAAGGTGTGTTTTTCCCCTGCAGATATATACTGGCCTGCCCACTGTTTCTGTGAGAGTTTACAGTCCAGACTCATTCCAGGGCAAACATTAGAGGRTCTAAGAATTGGGTCTAAGAAAAGAAGAGGTAGATCAGATCTCTGCAGTTCAGTGCCCTGGAGCCGACCTTTGTGAATCAGATATACAGCTCAGAGCAGCCAGAAGACTACTTCTAGCCTATGCCTGCACCTAAACCAGCTTCTAGAAGCCCCCAGGCAGCAGGAAACACAAGCCATCATCCCCTGGTGCCAGTGCCTGTACCATTACCATCTGGCCCTGGGAGATTACCCATGGTAGTACGCACCATTCCAATATTGTTTGTAGGATGAAGCACCCTACCAGTAACACCTATACCCCATCAGTGACACTTACCATGTCTCTTGACATATCCCCTTCTGTTCCCAGACTGTCCAGAAATACAACATTGGTACTCTATTTCTCATCTGCTTCATGGTTAGTATAGCCACAATATTATAAAGATCTGTTTTCACTATTAAGGTACACAATACTAGAAGTCACATTCATAATGCACATGCTTATTTATTTTTTCTTGTTTACTTTCCTATCTATTTTTCCTTCTATTTTTCACAACACCTATCATTATTTTATTTCTTTGCTCATGTTCATGGTATATATCTGATCTCTGGTTGCAGGAGGGGTAAATTATTGACTAAAATGGGTTAGTCTGTTAATAGGTATTAAGCATTAACACCAGTCTTTGTACAGCCTTGAAATATGCAGACAAATGTAATATGGTAGAAGAACAACAATGAATAAACATGACATTAAAAAGTTTCTAATTTTGCTATTTTATTTCTGTAATTCAGAGTTAAGACTTAAGTATGTTCAAGCAGGTTTTTTTCCTATAAATAGGAGGCGTGGTCCAGGAAGTAGCGATCGCTGCTTGGGTATCGCTCAGCGGGTGGTGAGCAATTGCATTGTGCATCACTCATTTTGCATATTCTATCATTATTATTATTATTATTTATCATTATTTTCCATTCCTTTTCTGTTTTATTAAACTGTCTTTATCCCCTGGAGATGGCTGAACACCTGCCTGCCAATGGGAAGTAGCAAATGAATTCCTTGTTTTTCTTTGCTTGCATGAGCGGCTTTTGCTTTGTCAATAGTTAGTAATATAATTGGAGCGTGTCCACAGGAGGGTCACTAAAATGATCAGGGGGATGGAACGCCTCTCCTGTGAAGAAAGGCTGAGAGAGTTGGGGTTGTTCAGCCTGGAGAAGAGAAGGCTTCGGGGAGACATTATTGCAGCCTTTCAGTACTTAAAGGGGGCTTATAAAAAACATGGTGGCAAACTTTTTAGCAGGACCTGTTGTGACAGGACAAGGGGGAACGGCTTTAAACTAAAAGAGGGTAGATTTAGACTAGATATAGGGAAGAAATTTTTTACGCTGAGGGTGGTGAAACACTGGAACAGGTTGCCCAGAGAGGTGGTAGATGCCCCATCCCTGGAAACATTCAAGGTCAGGTTGGACGGGGCTCTGAGCAACCTGATATAGTTGAAGATGTCCCTGCTCATTGCAGGGGGGTTGGACGAGATGACCTTTAAAGGTCCCTTCCAACCCAAACTATTCTATGATTCTGTGATTCTATGCTGCTCATACACATTAGATCAGCACRGTAATACCAGTAATGAGCTTCAGAAAGCCCTCTGCCTTTGGCCTGAGCAGTAAATCCCTGTTCAGCACATAGTAGGTTATCTCTGTTAGGAGGATAACTTTTTGGGAAGGTTGGGTATTTCTTTGATGCAGAGATGTTTATTTCAAAGGCTATAGACAGCATGCTGCTTCTACTCTATCAAGTGTGTAGCTTCATGTGTATCTCTCATCTCTCTTCTAAAAAGCCCTGTCTTGACTCCCTCTAATACCTATGTTACCAGTCTTGGCATGTGTTTTGAGCTGTGGTTCCTGTTATTCCATAAACAAAATACGGGCCATCTAGATCATACTTTTAAAAATAGATTATGACAGGAAAATGAGAAAAGTGCTTAGACGCTATCAGCTTTTTGTAGAGGAACCCACTTCCAAATTAAAATCACAGTGAAGAAAAACTCATCTGTATGGCATGCAAATTGGGCAATAAGGAAGAATAAATTTAGTATTTCCCAAACTGAAAACTAGATGTACTCAAATTGTTTTCATTTGTCTTTGACCACATCATTGGATCCATAGCAAACCTTGACAGAGGGTACTTTTCTACAAGTTCTTACAGATCTTTGTAATTTATATTGACCTAGAGGCACTGCAGATATTGCTAGGTTACAAACAGTTTTCTGACATAACCAGATCTTGCAGCTTGTTTTCCTGTAAAAATGTATAGCAATGCATTTGGATGTAAATCCAAAAAACCTAACTTAAAAAGGAAAAAAAAAAAAAAGSCATATTTACACAGCAAAGTAAATTAGAATTATGAGGAAAAACTTCAGAAAATGGAAGTCATGATCAAATCAGGGAACATCCCCCACCAAAAAGAACAACCCCACAACATTAAATCTGAAACTGTAATAAGAAAGGATAAGGACAACTTTGAGAAAAAACACTTGCAGAAGTCATAGCATATAATAATATATCCTTTTTCAAAGACATCAGAAACCTGCCAGAGAGCCTGAGGGACCGGTAGATGTTCAAAGTGTAAAAGAAGTGCTCAAGGAGGGTACTGGCAAAACAGAAAAGCTCAACACATTGCACGTGTACTTCCTTTGCAGTGGTTGAGCCTGAGCAATGATTTCAAGTTGAACTAACAATAGAAGAGTTTTTAGAAAAAAAATCAGAGCAAGTAACAACAAATTGCCAGGACTGTTTAGTATGCACGCAAGTGCTCTTAGCTGTCTCAAGAAGAAAAATGTTAAGCTTTCCACTGTGCTGCATCAGTTAGACTGGTCTCTGTACCAAAGTAATAAGAAGTGACAAATGTGACATAAGTTTTTTAAAAAAGATGCAAGTGAGCATGTAGTGAATTGCAGACAGTTAGTCCAACTTTAGTATTTTGGAAACTGTAGAATTTGTAGTTGTATGGATAAGTGTGACAAAATATTGAAGAACTAACACGACTTTCATAGAATCATAGAACCATAGAATTGTTTAGGTTGGAAAAGACCTTTAAGATCATCGAGTCCAACCATAAACCTAACACTGCCAAGTCCACCACTAAACCATGTCCCTAAGCGCCTCATCTACACGTCTTTTAAATACTTCCAGGGATGGTGACTCCACCACTTCCCTGGGCAGCCTGTTCCAATACTTGACAACCCTTTTGGTGAAGACATTTTTCCTAACGTCCAATCTAAACCTCCCCTGGTGCAACCTGAGGCCATTTCCTCTCGTCCTATCACTTGTTACTTGGGAGAAGAGACCGACACCCACCTCACTACAGCCTCCTTTCAGGTAGTTGTAGAGAGCGATAAGGTCTCCCCTCAGCCTCCTCTTCTCCAGGCTAAACAACCCCAGTTCCCTCAGCTGCTCCTCATAAGACTTGCTCTCCAGACCCTTCACCAGCTTCGTTGCCCTCCTCTGGACACGTTCCAGCACCTCAATGTCCTTCTTGTAGTGAGGGGCCCAAAACTGAACACAGTATTCGAGGTGCGGCCTCACCAGTGCCGAGTGCAGGGGGACAATCACTTACCTAGTCTTGCTGGCCACACTATTTCTGATACAGGCCAGGATGCCGTTGGCCTTCTTGGCCACCTGGGCACGCTGCTGGCTCATATTCAGCTGGCTGTCGACCAACACCCCCAGGTCCTTTTCCGACAGGCAGCTTTCCAGCCACTCTTCCCCCAGCCTGTAGTGTTGCATGGGGTTGTTGTGACCCAGGTGCAGGACCCAGCACTTAGCCTTGTTGAACCTCATACAGTTGGCCTCGGCCCATCGATCCAGACTGTCCAGATCCCTCTGTAGAGCCTTCCTACTCTCAAGCAGATGAAAACTCCTGCCCAACTTGGTGCCATCTGCAAACTCGATCCCCTCGTCCAGATCGTTGATAAAGATATTAAATAGAACTGGCCCCAATACTGGGCCCTGGGGAACACCACTTGTGACCGGCCGGCAACTGGATTTTACTCCATTCACCACAACTCTTTGGGCCTGGCCATCCAGCCAGTTTTTTACCCAGTGAAGAGTACTCCCATCCAAGCCATGAGCAGCCAGTTTCTCCAGGAGAATGCTGTGGGAAATGGTGTCAAAGGCTTTACTAAAGTCCAGGTAGACAAGATCCACAGCCTTTCCCTAATCCACTAAGTGGGTTACCTTGTCACAGAAGGAGATCAGGTTAGTCAAGCAGGACCTGTCTTTCATAAACCCATGCTGACTGGGCCTGATCACCTGGTTGTCCTGTACGTGCCGCACGATGGCGCTCAAGATGATCTACTGCATAACCTTCCCCAGCACCGAGGTCAGACTCACAGGCCTGTAGTTCCCTGGATCCTCCTTCCGGCCCTTCTTGTAGACGGGCATCACATTTGCTAACCTCCAGTCAACGGGGACCTCCCTCGTTAGCCAGGACTGCTGATAAATGATGGAAAGTGGCTTGGTGAGCACTTCCGCCAGCTCCCTCAGTACCCTTGGGTGGATCCCATCTGGCCCCATAGACCTGTGTGTGTCTAAGTGGTGTAGCAGGTCGCTAACCATTTCCCCTTGGATTGCAGGGGCTTCATTCTGCTCCCCATCCCCATCTTCCAGCTGAGGGGGCTGGGTACCCCGAGAACAACTGGTCTTACTATTAAAGACTGAGTCAAAGAAGGCATTAAGTACCTCAGCCTTTTCCTCATCCTTTGTCACTATGTTTCCCCCCACATCCAATAAAGGATGAAGATTCTCCTTAACCCTCCTTTTGTTGCTAATGTATTTATAGAAACATTTTTTATTGTCTTTTATGGCAGTGGCCAGTAACCTTTACCAAAGGATTCTTTGAAAGGGTTAATATGTGGATTACAATGGTTTGATTGATATATGTCACATAGTTCAGAAAAAAGATAAGATTCCTCAACAAAGGATCTCAAAAAACCACTAAGCCAGTAGGGAGGGAAGACCCTTTATAAGCAATAAGTTCAGGCATGTGTTATTAAGAGAAGTCAGAGATCATGTGGGACTTTAAATAATCGCGAGGTGACACATTTGCTGGTGGTCCCACCTTGTTCATGGGTAAGGATCTCACAGTACTCAGTGACTGGCTGATAAAATGGCAGAGGAAAATCACTGCCAATAAACACAAGGCAAAGAATATGAGGAAAGAAGCCCTTGTTTTGTATATGGCGTGGTGGTCTCTTAAGTTAGGTTTTGCCACTCAGGATAGAGATTTTGCAGTGATGCTGGATAGGGCACTGAATATGTCACCTCCATGCTCAGTGCTGGTGAAAAAGGAAACCAAGCAGTGGGAGATAAGAAGAAAGGGAGAGAAAGGAAACATCAGTGTGCCCCTGTGCCATGGTATGCCCACACCGTGTACACTGTGTGCAGCACTGGATACTGAACTAGATGAACCTTTAGTCTAAGCTAAGGGTGGCCATTTTATATGGCTTATAGGATAATATTATCTGTACATATACCGTGTATCTAAGGGCTCAACTCAGAGCCAAAGCCTAAGTGTTTATTTCCTTTTGCTATGCCTGAGGATGTCTAAGACAACAGTATGGGGCTGGCAGTTAAGAGCATTTTTATTTCCTCAATTAACAGCAACACTTTATCAGGTCAGTGGTTCAGCAGGAAATAACTAAAAAATCAAAGCCGACTCATATGACTCAGTAGTTTAGGAGCATTCACTATAAAAAAAGAAGTGTGTTTTTTTGGGTAGTTTACAAGGGTCTTTTTATCACTTCTTTGAATGATTGAAGTAGGTGAATTTACATTTGTATGCTTATTTGCAGTTTTGGTCTTTTTACAATCATTGATCATACTTTTTACAATCACATGAATGTCTTGCTATTTACCAGTGTACTTTCACAAAGACTCTAGCCAGATCTATCATATCTCTCATTTAATGTTTCTGGGTTTTGTTTTTTTATTTCTCTATCAAATATATATTTATTTTTTTAATGGGAATATCTCATTGCTAGCCTGTTTTTCCCATCAGATTCATACCAAACTTTCCTGTTTAAATTTTTTTTAATGTGAATTAGCTCTCAGTATACCAGTTCTAAACTATTTTTCCTCTACATCTATGACCTTACAGTATATGACAAATCTATTTTTAGTCCATGAAAAAAGGTAAGTGAGAATAAAACTGAGTGGCAAAATAACGACTTCCTCATTGTTCAGGTCCCCTACAACTGATGCAGAAGTTTTTTCCATCTTGACTTGAAGAAATAAGTGCTTGATCTAAACTTTGTTGTAAACATTTTCTTTCCAGTTAGTCGTCTTCTACAATAGCCTTTAGATAATGTCCATAGTCCCATATTGGTATTATCTTCACGGCCAATAAATGACATTTCTCTCCCAAGAGAAATTTCAAGATGTTGAATTTTCCAAAGTTGTGACAAAAATTTAAAATCTCAACAATTTTCCTGAAAAAGGTTTTGAAATTTTCTTCCATTTTATTGGTAAAAGGTAGAAAAGTTTATCACTTGATAGCATCTTATAAAATAAAAGTTAGCGTGGAACATTTCATCATTTCTGTTTGAAAAGCCATCACATTCCTGAAAATGTTCTGATTTCTCTGACTCTGCTTTCTTACATGGAAATTGCTCCCTCAGACAACTTCCAAGAAGTTTTTCTGAGAAAGGATTTTTAAGGGGGTCAATAAGGGCTACAGGAAGAATCTGGGTGCTCGCACAATCTAGGAAATTTTCTCAGGTGCAGAAAAAAGTTGAAGTGAACATTTGTGAAGTAGTTTGTAAGTAATATAACGCTGAAGTTGTAGCTCAGTTATAAGCCTACTACTGTCAAAGATGAAGCAGGGATCCCCAGCTCAAAGGATTTATGGACTTCTTAGCCTTGGTTGTGCACTGAGTGCCCATGGAGCAGTAGTAGAAATAACTGGTTTTACAGTAAACTATGAACGTGCTGGTAAAAAAATGCCTCCTTTGGAGACAGTGAATCCTCTTAGGCTTAGTCCTGGCTTGCAGGATTCTGTTTCTGGTGAGGAGATCCTAGTCATTGTGCTTCACAAATTACCTCAGGAGGGATCTCAATAGTTCAGAGATCTCCGAAGAGCAGGGGATGCTAAGTGTCATCTGTGCTGTAATATTTGGGTGTTGGGTTTGAAGTTATAGTAATTATGAGTGTGGAGGCGAATTAGAAAAACAAACGTGTTAAGAGATTAATTCGGTCATCATTAGTATGAGAGCTGGAGCATTCACAAAGGCTGGAGACCAGTTCAAACTGGTTTTCATAATCCCCACCCACCTAAGTTCTACCAAAGGCATTAATTTAAAAATGTTGCGTCATCAAGGAAAAAAAAATACTCTCACTGGCTGATCAATGAACCTGAGAGCAGGACATCATCACCTAGAAGTTCTTGTGACCTGATTAACCTTTTTGCTTTCTACGGCTGAGCCCCATTCTTGCTGACCCCAGCCCTAGGAGTGCCATAATGCTCTGCTGCTCTATGGAAGAAGACACCTGGGTATTCTGTGAAAATCAGTCTGGGCTTTCCCTGGTCCCCAAAGGTTGACTATTGATGAAGGATCTTGCTGTGACTCCCTTGGGAATGCCTTCCTCCACGATTTTTCAACACACTCTGTTGGCCATTGCTCTCCAAGCTGATGGAGGGAGCAGTGGGTAGAGGCATGGTGTGCCAAGGAGATGAGAGTAGTCTGCAAGCAACTGTGRGCGATGTGAAGAAAGGCAGGAAAAGAATGTCAGAGCAGGTATCAGTATGTAGGAGCCAACACTAGACAGGGTATTGACTAGTTTGGGGTAGGGAAGTTTTGATCTGTACTGAAATAGTCACAATTCCAATAGTTTTCTGTTAAAACTAACAAATTTGAGATGCTTGTGTAATGGCTGATTACACGGAAAAATGGCTTTTTTTACTTGTCTGCGTATTGATCTAGAGTAGGATGTATAAAAGCTATGTGGTGTTGGCCTAAATCTTCTCCCAACATAGTTAAAAGCAGTGGCCAGAACAAAGCTTAATCTATACTGTATCCGTTTAAAATAAAATTGAAACCTGCCTCCCTTCTGTGTTTGTTCCCTGGTGGACTCCTGTGTTTGTACCCTCATTTTCAACAGAGCTGTTCTGTATGAGTAGAGAGACTGACAAGGAGTAATAAACAAGGTAAATTGCCTCTGTGGCTTGCAAGACCACTTTCTGGGTCCTTTCTTTGAGCATTAGCCAAAATCCATATCGTGTGCTTGGGCAGCTGACTTCTGAGTCACAGAATAATGTCATTACTGTTTACTTCAATCCACTTTGATCAACCTTACTTGGTCAGCTGCGTGATTAAAGGTAGGCACTCGATTCGGTATCGCTCAGGAGTACAGAGGAGGTAAAGGAAGCAATTCAGATGAGATGGTCCCAGATAGCAGGGTCAGTGGACCAAATGGGAAGGTGAAGAAGAACTTTTTAATGAAGGCTTTCAAAATAATGTTAGTTGCTTAAGTCTTGAATTACTCATTGGGATGGTTCTTGTTAACTATATTTTCATGTTGTATAGACACATATTTATTACAATTTTAAGTACTATATTGCTGTTGGAAACCCATAATTAATTGATTAATTTCTTTCTTTCTTTAACGCAAGAACATTATTAGGAAAGAAGGATGGGCCAGTAGTTACACAGCATTGGGCTGGGACTTGGGAGTTTCTACTTCCCTTCCCAGTTCAGTCACAGGTTCAGTTTGTATAAACTTAGCTTCCTGTCTGCTTATAGCTATCCACTGAAGATGATCATCCTTCCTGTCTTTGTTTAAACAGTCAGAGCAGGATTCAGGTGCCTTACCATGGGTAAATAGTACGATTTGAAAAGCACAACAGTGGACTGGCAGTAGATGAAGATGTTCAGGTGAAACGATCCCTGCTGGCATGGTGCTTGGGTCAAACTGGAAGGTGAAAAAAAAATTTTTAGTGAGCACAAAGATCTTATCCTCCTCTATTTTCCTGTACAAGATTCTTGTGTTGTAGGTACTGGTAACAGATATTTGYATTTTCTAGTCATGAAAGAAAAAAATTCTGGTAAAACGGTTGGCTTGGGCCGTGCCGTGTGGTGCATGCAGAATATTAATACTTGCAATTTATGTGTGCTTAATCACCTCTCCCCATGCTGTAATGTACCTAGGTAGCTAGCACCTCTTGGATGCAAGTACTAAGCACACCAGGAAAGAAGACACTTTTTGTAAAGTCCAGAGGACTTTTTATGGAAGCTTGCAACTGAGGAACATTTCCAATTTCACTTTGAAGCTGTATGAAGCCGCACACTGCAGACCACAGATTTTCAAATTGTGTATCACTGTTACCGAGGGAGGTGCCATGGTATCAAACTGATAAAAAAGATCCTGTCTTCATTAAACTCAATAAAGAACTGAAATGATGCTCAAGGCCATTGAAAGTAACTTTTTATTTTCATGTCATCTTATCTCAATGAGGAAGTTAGATGTGTCATTTTTATCTCACAGATGAGAAAACTGAAGCCCATCAGACAGCGTTAGTGATGTTCCCAAGGTCAAAGCTGATTGCCTCAACAGAGCTAGCAGTCCATCCTGAATTTTCAACCCAGTGGTTCTCTCATCAGGCAGTCCATCCCATCTTGAAGTCATTCCAGTATACTGAACAGTATTTGGGCAATGGAAAATATTCTTGGAGATCTTTATAGTCAATAAGATTGCAACATGGTTATTTTGTCAACTATTTGGGGAGTTAGAAGGAAAAGGAAACAGAATGCATACTATTCTTTCACAAGACCTCTGTTGGAAATCATTCAGAGATGAAAATCTCAGAAAGCTATTTTGTTACTAATATTAGTATTACAGAAACACTCAAGTCTGAAAAGAAACTCCATGGTGAAGGTGTTACATGCAGAAATAATGAAAACAGGCCTTCTTTTGAAATATTCTGGGGGTCTAAATAAAGGTTTCTAGTGTTAGAGCAACCTGCCTCCTCTCCTGCCCCTTTTTCAGGAGGGCTCAAGTCTGCTATAGGTCCTGTGTCATATCTGCCAACCTGCACACTTCTGAAGCAGCAGTAGGAGGTTTAGTTGTTATTGGTGCATCATACATGTAACACACCTGCTACATTTTAGTAGGTAATTTGTAACTGGCATTGGTTTTCCAACCGAAAAATGGTGATGAGTGTTAACTATTGGTCATTGCCATTGGTATAGTATATTTTTTTTAAATTCTAGTCCCTGCTTTCTACTTAGTTCATACATATTATTAGTGATGCAAATTCAAACAAAAAACAGTTCTGTGAGCAGAACTTCCCCCTCCTCGTGAATGTTCTCGTCACTATATACAGACTGTATTTCATCCCCATTTCTAAACTAATAAATTTTGCCTTCCTGGCAGGACAGTGGAGGACATTCTCCAAGAAGTAGAATCATAGAATCATAGAATAGTTTGGGTTGGAAGGGACCTTTAAAGGTCATCTAGTCCAACCCCTCTGCAATGAGCAGGGACATCTTCAACTAGATCAGGTTGCTCAGAGCCCCGTCCAACCTGACCTTGAATGTTTCCAGGGATGGGGCATCTACCACCTCTCTGGGCAACCTGTTCCAGTGTTTCACCACCCTCAGCGTGAAAAATTTCTTCCTTATATCTAGTCTAAATCTACCCTCTTTTAGTTTAAAGCCGTCGCCCCTTGTCCTGTTGCAACAGACCCTGCTAAAAAGTTTGTCCCCATCTTTCTTATAAGCCCCCTTTAAGTACTGATAGGCTRCAATAAGGTCTCCCCAAAGCCTTCTCTTCTCCAGGCTGAACAACCCCAACTCTCTCAGCCTTTCTTCATAGGAGAGGCGTTCCATCCCCCTGATCATTTTTGTGGCCCYCCTCTGGACCCGCTCCAACAGGTCCATGTCTTTCTTGTGCTGAGGGCTCCAGAGCTGGACGCAGTACTCCAGGTGGGGTCTCACCAGAGCGGAGTAGAGGGGCAGAATCACYTCCCTCGACCTGCTGGCCACGCTTCTTTTGATGCAGCCCAGGATACGGTTGGCCTTCTGGGCTGCGAGCGCACATTGCTGGCTCATGTCCAGCTTTTCGTCCCCCAGTACCCCCAAGTCCTTCTYGGCAGGGCTGCTCTCAATCCCTGCATCCCCCAGCCTGTATTGATACTGGGGGTTGCCCTGACCCAGGTGCAGGACCTTGTCCTTGGCCTTGTTGAACCTCATGAGTTTCACATGGGCCCACTTCTCGAGCTTGTCCAGGTCCCTCTGGACGGCATCCCGTCCCTCAGGCGTGTTGACCGCACCACTCAGCTTGGTGTCGTCTGCAAACTTGCTGAGGGTGCACTCGATCCCACCATCTATGTTATTGATGAGGATATTAAACAGTACTGCTCCCAATACAGACCCCTGCGGGATGCCACTCATCACCGACCTCCATCTGGACATTGAGCCGTTGACCACTACCCTCTGTATGCGACCATCCAACCAATTCCTCACCCACCAGACAGTCCACCCATCAAATCCATATCTCTGCAGTTTAGAGAGAAGGATGTTGTGGGGGACCGTGTCAAAGGCCTTACAGAGGTCCAGACAGACGACATCTGTAGCCCTTCTCATGTCCACTGATGTAGTCTTGAGTATTGAAAGCATGGCATGACCACTGTGCAGATTGGGCCTTTTTTCTTCATTATATACCTCATCCAGACTAGAAGAACCATAGTTCACCAGACATGCATACATCTTCAATCTTAACAATTTTCCTTGCACTCGGACTGCCTGATCCTTCCCAGAGACTATTAAATAACTTGAAACTATCAGGGAGGAAAGGAAGGGAAGGCAATGTCCATTTCCTTCCTAATTCCACACTCCATTTCCTTCACATTGCTGCTATGTCAATATACTTGTGGTCTATGTACTCTACACTTACAAATCTTTGTGTTACTTATGATATAATAGATCTATAGGGATAAAGATTTTTTGATATTTGAAGTAACCTCTGTGTGTCTGTGAGCCGTAATCCCAGAACAGCTATTATTGTTGCTAAGTTGACACAAAAACTATAATTTCCTGACCTAAGGTGTAGAAGCATAACAAAAACACTGGGCAAGTTGAATGGTTCTGTTGTCATCGAATATACCAGCCATCGGTTAATTAAGATCTCTTTAAACCTGCTTCAGAATGATTTGTCCAAAACAAAAAAAAACTGTCAGGAAGCTGTTTGCAAGATGTTGGTAAATACATGAAATATTATATGGGTCTATTTCTTCCAAAGAAGTCAAAATGTGAGTTGGGGTGTGGTATAGATACTGACCTACGTGAAGTACACAGCAGTAACATAGAGGGGTAATGTAGACTTTGTTGTGGTTTTAATTATCAGAAGGAATAAACCACATCTGTTTGGTTATTTCAGTATTCTGGACTTTTATTCCTATTAAAAATAAGTAGTAGAGAAGCAAGATCTAGTTCAGTAGATGAATGATCAGTATGAATCTGGTTAACGTGGTTTCATGACATAGTTTTAGAGTTGCAATTGTGGTCAGTAGAGAGGTGGGACTGTAAATGGCTTGTGGCAGTGCGTGGTACACCTGGCACGCATGCATCTGTTCATCATTTTAGTTTAAAGCTGGTGTAGCACCTTATTGCTGYTGCTATAATGAAATGTTAGGGAAATGCCTTGTTAAAGTGTGGCTTAACATTATTAAAAACAAAACAGTAATTACAAGGCCTCACAAATGAAAAAAAAAAAAACAAGAGGCTTATAACCATTTTGTAACACAGTTTGTCCTTGACCACCATGACCTGTCATTCACCTAGGCTTTGATGAGTAAAATAATCTCTGTGTTTGTGACCTTTTACAACCAGAATTAGAAGGAACAAGTAAAAAAGAAAGGGGAAAAAGAAACAAAAGAGGAAAACAAAGAAGGGGAGTGTCAAGACAAGGTTTATCTATGTTCTGTCTCCGTGTTAATCTATGTTTGTAATGACAAAATTACACATGTGAGTAAACAAGTACAAAGGAAAAAGAGTTATCACGAATGGGGAAACRTATTTCTTGTCACCGCTCAATCATGGTATTTGTTGTTAACTGGAAAAATTCAGTCAGCTTGATCCACTAGCATTTTATTCCTATTGGAAAAACTTAATAGAAACAAGCAGTATTTTTTTCATTCCAACAATTTAAATTTGCACGAGAGGGACAAGGAGAAGGAGAAGTGGGTGCGCACATGCAGTATGTGTGGGAGTAGAGAAAACAGCTTGCTACTTGTATTCCCACCACCTGCCTGAGGCAGTAACTCAGCTGCACACAGAACTGAAGGGACCACATCAGTCAGAGTAGGAAACGCATCAGTGAAACATGTCTATCACATATCCTCTCAATGGCATGCAACTACAGTCAGATTGAGAAGGTATAGGCAATTAGTTCAGAGTCCATATTCAGGCTGAGGATCAGGAGGAAGATTTGGCTCTTGTCAGACTTTGGAAGAGCGCCAAGCTGCTGTGATGTGTGGCTGTCAGCTCCATGTGTGCTTCACCATGGCACAGAAAGTCTGACTTCTGGCACCAAGAGTTAGCATCTGTTTCCAGTGGTTCCAGGCACAACCTCCTGGTTTCCAGTAGGGTCCTAATTACACAATGTTTGCGCTAAGCTCCTCCACATGGTCAGAAGCAACAGACAGAAAGTCACAGCTACTATTCAAATGGCTGAAGATTGTCAGCTCCATCGGCTGAATTGCGGAGATGATCCTCGGAAACCCTATTTCATCAATATTTGCTGTGTTTCCTCCTTTTTTTTTGATTGGCTCTAGTTTTTATCAGGTCTGTTTAATGTTTAACAGTGGAAATTAGGCAGAAGACGATGTAGCAGTATAAGTAACAGTATGGAGAACAGCATGGTCAGCTGAATGCAGCAGGGCTTCTGATTTTGTAAGTACTGCACGTGCATTTTTCGAAGAGACTTGCAAATGATGCTTTCTGCAGTTGGTGGAATTTTCATGTTAGGTTAATTTCATTTGTCTGCTTGTGACTTGGTTGTGTGAGGATGTTGCCATGAAATATAAATCAAGCAAACATGCAAGGGACCAGTGGGACCTGCTGTTCTGGGGGAATATGCTTAGCCTGAAATTAGAGTGAAATAACCTTTGAAGTCATGGGGACTTATTAAGTAGTTGTTAAAGCAGAATATGGAAGAAATCACCTTTTAGGTTGGAAACAGCCTTCACAGTGACTTGAAATTAGCACAATCCCACTAGTGACTGAACAACCAGATCCAATTTATAAACTCTTCTGGTGACTTAATGTATAAAACAACCATTGAATTGCTAAGGCCAGGCTCTCTAATTAGGACTGGGATGAGTGTAGGGGGTGGGTGGAAGGCCACAATTTAAATTTAATTACCCCTTTTATTCCCATAGACAAACTAATCTGTGGTTTAGCAGAGAATTATTTTCTGAATTTCCAATTTGCATATAAAAAATACAGCCCAGATTTAATAAAGCCTCTCCAGTTTCTTCAGCTTTGAAATGCTAACAAAAAAATATTTGTGATGGAAATTTTCTAATTTCAAAATGTTGAAATTGATGTGATTAACTTCTCTAAAGGGAAAATTATGTGGGGAAAACTTGATGACAATATTCAGTGTTTTCCAGCTTCTGGTAGAAGTACTTCTTTAATATTTCTGTAGAGAGCTGTGATACTAAGAAAAGTTTTTTAACTGATCTGTTATAGTAGAAGTTAAAAACAGAGCCATGCCTAATATAAGCTTGCTGCAGAAAAACCATATTCTCTGCTTCAGAAATTCTTTGAAATTTAGGCTAAGCTCTGTTTGGACACGGGAAGTGATCATGGACAGACAAAAATTATCCTCTTTTTCATTTAAGTGTGCAATATCTCAGATAACTAGTGAAAAACAGTGTATGAAATGTTAAACAGCAAGTACTTTTGCAACACCCTCTGTACTACATGACTGCTTCATTTGTCTGCAGTACATAAGGGGGTTTTTTTTGGCTGGGAGGAAGAGGGAGAGTTCTGCTTAAAAGAGATGCAGATAGTTGAATCATATTCCCATCTAGGGCCATACTCCATCTTTTGGTTTAAGGAAATTAAAATTTAGCGTTACCACTTCTTACTGCAGTGGTCACTGTCTGCTCTCAGACATACTGAGCATACTCAGATCCTAGCAAATATGAGAACACATAGTTAGTGTATACTTTTGCTATAAAAACAAGAAAGACCGCCATACCAATAAAAAAATAAAGCAACTGGTTAATCACCAAGAATCCTGGAACTTGGGCTGCCCTCAGAAACTCTATCTAAATCTTGTTTAGATAGTAGATGGAGTCATCTTTCACATCTGGGAATGAATACAGGACCAAGAGAACTTCACCTTGGCAAGACATGCCAAGGGAAAATGCATTCCTGGAAGAGAAGGATACAAACAGGCTGTGTTGGCTGGAAACCAGCAGAAGAGGAGCCATAACAGTAGAAAAGTTCTAGAAATGTTTTCATGTAGAAGCTGTGAGGTCAAAAAGCTTATTTTCATAGATAGCTTGTTACATTTCTGAAGAGGGTTTATATGAGATGCCTCCCCAGAATAGCAGGGAACTGAATTCAGTACTAGAGACTTGTTCCAGCTCCTGTGGAGGGCAGGAGGCTCATGTGAAGTGTATCATGTCAGCATTAGGAGAACAAGCATAACGAAGACACTTGTCATCTCCAAGGGGATTAATCTGAGCGTCCTTTGATTTCCAAATGGGATCTGTGCTCCTCTTTTCCTCTTGGACCCAGGTCCTTCCTGTGTCTCTAAAGGGAGCCACACATCCCACGCAGGTTGACCCATGGTGAGGGGCAAACCACCATTTAACAAATTACAAACACTTTTTGCAGCCCCCTGAAAAGAGGGTCCCTTCATTCCAAACATGCACCTCACTATCTGGTGCAAACCTGCTGCTTCCCGTGTGTCCTTACACCCACTTCTGAGTGCCCTGCTGCCATGGCACAGGATACTCCAGGCTTTTGCCTTGAATTTTGCCTTAAAGTTTATGTAGATGACTTTCATCCCTCACTTATCAGCTGTGGCCAATGACTGGCCATGTGAATAAGTAACCATGAAGTAAACAGGGGTGTGAATTTAACAAGCACCGGATAGTCCATGATAGCCATCTGTCCGTGTGCTGCTGCCCTCATGAAAGTGAGAGAATTTATCCCACTTCCAGTGAGAAGTGAGCTGCCTCACATTTCCTCACATTTACCAAACTGCATTTGGGCAGGTACTGTGGAGTATTTGATGTCTTTGAAACCCACACCCTGTCTTACCTCATGGTAACTTGTTTGTTTAGATGTACCCTATAGGAGACAATGATCCAGGGAAGATAATGTAATTGTTAATAGAGATTATTATGGACTTTGGCTCTATACTTTCATTGCCAGTGAAGAAGAGAATTGCCTTTTCAGGGCAGTTACAATGGAATATTATGGTTTTATTATGCCTGACATTTTAATTTATCATTTGGTTTAATTTATTAATGACATTTGACATAGTGTCCATGGGCACTTTATATATCCTATGTACATTAGATCTTTACAGTTGCACTATATAATATTTATGCTAACAAACTATTCATTATTTCTTACTACCAAGCTCATCATTACCATCTGCTCATCTAATGACTGTTTATTTTGTGACAGAATAATTTGAAAAGAAGATGAAGTATCACCTGTGCCTGTGTTTACTCCTTGCTGTTCTTTGGGCCGTAACCCATTGCCACTATGAAGACATTTGCCATGACATCAATTATACTAATCTGCACGATGGAACAGAAAATTTATTAACACATAATTGTGACAAGCAAGGCTCTAAATATGCAGATTTTGTATTTAGATTTTACAAGCAGGCTATATCAAAAGAAGCTGATAAAAATGTTTTCTTTTCTCCCATGAGCATCTCCACTGCCTTTGCTATGCTGGCTGTTGGTGCTAAGTCAACCACCCTATCTCAAATTTTTGAAGGACTGGGCTTTGACCGTCTGACTGAGACTCGCATACATGATATACATGAAAGTTTTCTTAAAGTTTTAGCAGTCCTGAACTGTACTGATGTTAACATCACATTAAATATAGGGAATGCCCTTTTTACAGCTATTGGGTATGAACCACAGGAGACATTTTTACAAAATACCAAGCAATTTTATGATGCAGAATTTTTTTCTAGCAATTTCCATAAACGAGAAGAAGCTAAGAAGCAAATCAATAAATATGTAGAGGAGAAAACCAAGGGGAAAATTCCTGAATTAATTGGTCATCTTGGTCCAAATACTGTATTGGTTCTTGTTAACTACATTTATTTTAAAGGTAAGATATTTAACATAATATTCCAATAGATGAATTTGATGCAAAACAAAAATTGCAGAGAACTCTTGATGATTTATTAGCAGAATGACTATTTAGGAAAGAGCTAAACTGTGCAGGACCTTCAAAGAAAAAGATTAGATCTGGCCAAAAGCAGGGTATCTGATTGTTGAGAAATATTGATTGCTTGATTTTGGCCCAGTTTGCCTGAAAGCTGTGGACAGAGAAGTCCCATTCTAGTGGACTGCCTTATAGACAGGGACCCACTGCACGCAGTCTTGCTGGTCTGAGGGCATAATGACTAAAGATGTTTCCAAGATCTCTGTGCTGACTTACGTGCCAGTCAAACTTAGTGGACAGATATCCTTGCACTTCCAGGGTCCCCAGTATTATGGTAGATCTACTAGGTACACTGCATGAAAACTTGGGACATAGCATTTTGAGGGTCCGTGCTTCTGGAGCCCTGCTTGAATGTTAGGATCCTTTATTCTGCTGATGAATTCCTCACCGGGTTGAGTGCAGTCAGCTTGCATAGGTCAGCATGCAGGCCTAACAGGAAAGGCATAACAAGATCCTGTGGCTGAATGTTTAAGTGGTTGAGTTTAAATGACATAAAAGGCACAACTGATGGGAACATATGGCTACAATAGAAGCAGGACTCTCTCAGTTGGTCCTCATCAACCTTTGGTTGTTTTTCAGCAAGACAGGATTTACTCACACTAACTATGCTGAACTTACCGCACAGCTAAAGTGCTTTATTGTGTGTTATGCAGGAGGTTGAAGTGATTTAGTGATCCTCTTCTCCCATAAACAACCCTCCAACGTCCTAACATTTAAGTTGGTCTGATTTGTATCAGCCATTTGTTATGAGCTTCATATGTTTGAGCGCAACATCTTCTCTTTTCCCCCATTAGCTACCTGGGAAAAGTCTTTTGATCCTTTGCATACATACGAGGATGATTTTTTTGTGAACACAAATGCATCTGTTAGAGTCAACATGATGCAGCGTGACAGTAACTATGACAGTTACTACGACCAGGATCTCTCTTGCGAGGTAGTAGAACTGCCTTACCAGGGCACTGCACGAGCATTGCTCATTCTGCCTGATGATGGAAAGATGAAGCAAGTGGAAGATGCTCTCTCAAAGGAAACTGTTTGTAAATGGGATAACAAACTTGAGACCAGGTAACTCTAGGTAGATGGATTACTATATCTGAGGACATATCATTATTTTTAAGAGAAAGCATTAATTTCAGATCGCCTCCCCCTGGATAGAATGTCCAGATTTCATAAAGTGGGATTTTAAGTGATTCCCAAGACGAGTCAGAGCAGAGCATAATCGATAAGCAACTGCAGGCTCTCTGACCTGACAGAAGGGGACAGAGCATTGTAACAACTGCCTCAAGACTTGCTTGGCTACCTTTTGGCTACCATAACTCTGCTTTCATGGTGCTAACATAATTCATTTGCTTCACTGTGTCTTAGATTATATCGTCCTTTTCCCTTCTTTTAGCCTTTCCACAGTTGGTCTGCTTACTCTCTGTAGCCCTCTAGCCACAAAATTCTACTAGCTGTGTATGTGGCACTGGGATGAGAGAGTGGCAATGAAGAAATCAGTTTCTTTTCCCAAAATCAAAGAGAGAATGTAGGTACAAGAAGATGGCGCATCTCTCTGGATGCCAAAATTGCTCAGGGAATACAAATGTTACCATCAAACAAATTAGCAATCAAAAGAATGCTTTCAAGTGTCACTGAATTGCATACTATCCAGCCTGCTGGCTGAAACAAGGCTGCAATGCTTCATGGCTGTTTTGTTTTCTTTGTTCAACAGGAGATTAAATCTGCAGTTACCAAAGGTTTCTATTAGTGGGTCTTATGATGTTAAAAACCTGTTCAAGGAAATGGGCATCACTGAAGTATTCTCTAGTAATGCTGATCTGTCTGGAATTAGTGGCAGACGTAATCTTCAGGTTTCACAAGTAAGTGAACAGACAGAGCCGGTGATGGGGTGGTGGTTGGTTGCTCTGATCAATTATATCTGGGTTTTTTAAAGACTTTCTTTCCCTCCTTGTCCTACTGAAGTTATAAGTAAAACTCACAATAACATGTAGGGGCTTGCTTAGTAATTGTGCTTTTCTACAGAGAGGGTCTGCTGTCCCACCTTTGTGTTATTTTAATATTGCTATTAAAAGGCTGGATATTAAGTACATGGAAAAGTTGGACAAGATTGTAAATGATTTCTTGGCACTGGAATATGATTGTTTACATGCGATTGTGTCAAGTAAATTATAAATGAGGAGTATATGATGATATTTGTGTTGATTAGTACCTAATTTTTTAATATTCTCAAAGTTTCCAGAAAAMTTCCAGTTTGCAGCAGCAGAATTTCACCATGTCACTTTAAGCTACAGTTTAATGTGGCAAAGATGCCAAATACTGCCCCTGTATTAGCATTTAAATAGCAGTCTTCCATTAACCTTGGAATAACAGAGAAAGTGTTGCTAGTGGAAGTCCAAACCATCTAAGAAAATAAACCAGCTAGTGCATGGACTGTTACTATCCCCCTCTACACAGCACTGGTGAGGCCATTTTTATTTTTGGCCCTCCCTGTTCAGTCCTGACATGGAAAACACTCGTGTTGCAGGCTGTTGGAGATTTACCATACAAGAAAGTTTGGTCCACTGGGTTTTATCACTCTTTTCTTCTCCTAAATATTCCATAAGAAGAGCATGTATCTTCACCCCCTGCTTGCTGTCCCATGTATAAACCACAGCGTCTTCTCCTTTTCCCTGCAGGCAATTCACAAGGCCCTGCTGGAAGTTGATGAGGCTGGAACTGAGGCTGCAGGAGCCACAGCCGTATTCCTTACCAGAGTTCTCCATCCTTCTGTTACCATCAAATTCAACAGGCCCTTCATTATATTGATTTCTGACAAAGCAACCAGGACCACGCTTTTCATGGGGAAAATTGTCGATCCTACTAAGAAGTAATTGCTGAGTTACTGGGCATGCTGGTTTTCGGCATGAGTTATAATGGCTACAGTGTTCGCACGTGTGGGCTAGTTAGTGCTATTAACTACTCTCTGATTGAGGGATATTCAGAAGGAAATGTGGAATTTCCTTATCAAACTAATAAGCAAAAAATTGTAAAAAAACCCCAAGCAACCGGCAGTTTTAAAATGTAACATTTTCCCCAGTGGAGTAATTCAAGTTATTAACACATTTTCCAAATTTTCCTTGGAAGACTTTTTTTTGTAAGGTCTGCTGTTATTTTTACAAGTGTATTCTCTCTGCTAAGTGGTTTTGTCCAGCCTTCTTTCAGTTCTGGGTTACTCACCAAAAGCTTTATCCCAACAGGTAACAAGTCCCCTGCAATTCTATTCTGTCTTCTCCGGGACCTGCTGATGATCTGTGTTTACCTGAGCCAGTCCCTACAGAGTCCTTTCTTCCTTACATAGCTCTTTGCTGCTTAGGTCGTTGTTGTTTACCCTCAACCAACCCGTTCTTTCTCACATGTTCCAACTCTTTGCCTAGGACGTCTTAAAAAAACATTGACAAAAAAGAGAAAATCCCTAAGACAATAGACTTATTCTGCTGTAACACTCACTGTAAGTGTCTTTTTGCAGTCCACAGGGTCAGCAAAAAACTTTGAGAGACAGTGACACCACGCATAAACTGTCAAAGAATTGTCCTGTTACAATGTCATCCATAAATTATTGCTATGGTTGGTGAATAAAATAAGCACTGTCACTTAATTCCGTCACCTAAGGACTGACTCTCAGTGTCTCCAGTCTCTTCCTATCCTGTTATAAATCTTTTAAAATCAACGAAAACTTTCAGTCACTCTTATTAACATAGCAGGGTGTCTGTAAAATATGTTTTAAAGGCTGTTAAATGAGTCCAACTTCTCTCATACGGAGATGGCGATTCTTTGCATTCTCTCCTTATGTGCCTACTTGGGTAAAACCTGTTTTCAAGAAATACATAAACACTCTCCTGCTGTTGTGGGTCTGCAGATCACCCACTCTTACTAGAGTGGAGCACAGGGGCCCAGTGCTCAGCCTTGCTGACATCTGTAACAAACCCTTTATCAAGCAGCTGCTGCCTCAAGGAGAGTCTGACTCCTGCTTGATAGCTGCTCTCCCACTGCACTGCTTTGACTTGTGTCATTGCATATTGACCCTGGATAAATTTTTTGCAAGTGGAGTTTAGTCCCTGTCACCGGGAAGATGATGCTCCTGAATGTACATTCCCTGTTTCTACAGTGGTCCTGGCAATGTGCTGTAAGCACTGCGAAGACGATGCAAGCCCCAAATCAACAAACAAGTTCCCTACCCCTGACATCTCTCTGGTCTCCTGACCTGTTCTCCCAAACTTGGTCCACCCTGCACAGAAGTGCTTTATTGAGATCCATCAGTGCTTGTAGTGTGGGTATGGTGTATGGGGGGGGCTATGCTTCTGACTCAGGGGGGCTTGGAGACTGCTGCTTTGTATAAGTCCCTTTGCTCCAAGCAGCAAGAACTCAGTGGAAGCCCTGAGCTATTGCTTCTGCTGGGGCAAGATACCATCACCCAGTGGACTGGGAGATACCGTGCCTCTGTGCGAAGCAGCGGCTTTTACAGAGCTGAGATCAATGATAACTTGCTGTGGTATGAGGCAGCCTGCTCTGAGGTGGCTGTATGAACTCAACAAGAGCTGGGAGCTGCTCCAGTGAGATCCCACCCTGATAAATCAGTGCACCAGTACTGATTAGAAGGTAGGATGGTGAGATTTTTATCAGAGTGGGGTGGCAGAAAAACAGGTTCTCAACCTATTGCTAAAGGGAAAGAGGTTAGGAAAAATCTCACTGTTGCTAGGACAGAGCAGAGACTTCGGGAAATAACAGATGGAGCAACTTCCTGTCCCATCTACCTCCCAGGCCTTTGCTTTTGAGAGTGGAGGCAAGGAACTGCAGGAGGAGAGCTGCACTAGGAGTTTTCACACTGGAGTGCGAGGAGTGACTGCTCCTGGCACAAGTGTCAAACAGGGCACCTTTGAATGCTGGATGGGCTTGGGAGGTATCTATCAGGATGTGGGGCTTTACCACAGTTGTCCTCTGGGTGAGGAACTTCACACTCCAGACCAGCAGGTTGGCCTGAGCTGTGGCAGGGACCTGGAGTGGGAAGAGGGATCAGCCCAAGTCTCTCTGGAAGGGGAGAATGTGGAGAGGACAGGAAAAAAAACTAGTCTTGGGCCATACATACGTGGAAGGCACAAAAATGCCTATAGCTCACACTATGGAGATCCATAGAGCAGGGGGCTAAATATACCTGGTTGATGCTACTCTCAGCATAGTCCTGATGATGTTCTTTAAGAACTGGAGAATTCTGCAAAGTTTTTGTGGAGACGGGGCATTTTGTCCTAATTCCAGGAAAATTGTGTTGGTCTGCCTTTCATCGTTTGTCCCTGTTGCTTTCGTCTGTCTTAGTGTGTGACAGGGAATGTTGCTCTTCATGCTATCTAGTTGTATTAATGGTAGAGAAGGAAAGGAAGGATTCTGATAGACATAAGCTAAAAATTTCATTTACGAACTGTGTATTCATTTTGTCTGTGGTAAACACATGTATTTTATGGTGTCTTTCATTCATCTGTAGGTGATTTTATTAACACCCTTTAATCTTCCACTACAACAAAACTAGATCTGATTAGGACAGGTTAATCCCACACGTGCATTCTCTCAGTCTATGGGACAGCTGGATCCAAACTAAGCCCTGAAAGAGAACTAGAGCTTCTTTATACCCTGTGAAGTGTTGTCCACTTGACTTCCTGCAGCAATGGTCAGCACAACAGGACAATACAGCTTACAGTGACCCCCTGTCATAGCCATCCAAGATAAATGACCTGCTGTGGGTCTGTTAGCCCTGACCTGACATGCTTACAGGAAGCTCTGAGGAAAAGGACTTACCTAAAGAGGGCATATCTCAGCTGAGAACCCCTGCAAGGGAAGATGGACCCACTGGGATGGGTCCCTGAAGGGCAGCCTAGCTGTACCCCAGCAGATCTGAGTGCCAGACTTCTCTTGGCAGCCTCTGAGCCTCCCAGCATGTGGGAGACAGTAAGTTTGTTCTGTCTGACCTTGATTATGGTCCACTGGCACTCTGTTTGCTGATGGGATAGCTTCTGTCAGTAAAGCTCTGTTTGCTTTGCCCCATGGCAGAGTCCATGTAGTATGTTGTCACAAACCATGAAGCAGTGGGATTTCAGGGCTAATGCAGTATGTGTTCAATGCATTTTACCTTTCATCTGTAAGGAAAGGAGCTGACTCAATGCCAAAAGGCACAAAGCAATCAGATAATTACAGAAACACCAGTTGCTCACATAAGCCCTGCTATTCAGATGCTACCAGTACTTTGGGGTTCCCTTTCTTATTCCCAGCTATGTGATTTGAGCCCCAACCTTGGTATCGGGAGAACTCACCCTTGAATGGGCACACCAGCCCTCTCCCCACAGCTATGTCATCTGTTCAGCCCCTGATGCTGCTACTATTTCAAGGAAATGGGAATTCACCCAGATGTAAGCCAACCCTATTCTAATTGTTTCAGTAGATTCAGCACAACAAAAACAGCAGGCTTTTTCCCTGTATTCACACTCATTTCAAGCAGAGAATCACTAAGCTCTTAAAAACCAGTGGATTATGATAGTTCCTGAGCAGGGTGGGTTTTGAATGTGGATTCTGAGAACCAGGAGTATCTGTATGGCAGCTACAAGGCAGTCTCAGTGTCTCACAACCCAGCTTGTCTTTGACATGACTCTAAGTAGCTTTTGGAGGTATTAAAAAAAAAAAAAGCTCATAGCAGTGTTACTCCCTAATCCAGCACTCAAGTCTTGTCTCCAAAGCACAGAGGCACTAGAGTTTCCCAGCAGAAAAAAGTGCAAGAGAAATATGAGCATTTTTAAATGCAAATATTTCAGTGAAAACTCTAAATATTCACTGCAGTGGGAGCTAGAATGAGTGCAAATTCTCAGGAGGGAAAGGAGCATGAAGACCACCATGGGCTATGTATCTCCGAGTCCTGTGACACATCCTCCTAATCATACCCATCCATCCAACATTCCCTGTTGGGTAGTGCACCTCTGCCCTTACCTACACAGGGCTGCTTTCATTAGATTTAATCTGAGCACATGTATGCAATGGTGATATCAGCCATTCCCTGCAAACTGTTAGCCAGCAAAGACTGATCTGGAAATATTCTTCGTAAGTTCCCAGTCCCAGGTTTAACAGAGAATCCATTTTTAAATAACTTGGTAATTGTGCTTTCCTCAGACTTACAGTTTTAAAGAAAACGATATAATTCATTCATTTCACGTCGATGTGCTTGAGTATGATTAATACCCTGCTTACACAAACTCAGCTCAGCACTGATGTTGCTGCAAATTACTTTGCTGGCTTCTTGTAAAAGAGAATTTCTATGACGAAAGTAGCTTTTCAGTTCAATCCTACCCCTGGAGATGAATTTATTACAAGTGAATTAGCCAGATTTATACAAATGAGTCTTTATTTCTCTTATATTTGATTGCATTTGGTTTCTTTTCCATAAGTCATTTGGAAACAAAATACTTCTGATTTATTACTTTACTAAACAAGAATGTATCCTTTGTGGTTGGAAAACTTCTGTTAACATCAATGTGATGCTCATACGGAAGGTCTGAAGAAGGCTTTGCCTGACTTGTGCAAATATCATATTAAGGAAAAGTTGCTACATTGTTTACTATGTCTCCTGTAGGAAACACAGACCATGTGGAAGATGGTCTGCTGAAGGAAAATGTTTGAAAGGAAAAAAAGACATAGAATAAGGTAATTCACTAAGTCTTGTAGTCATCATAAGAACTTTGGTTGTGGCCAGGAAAGAATCTCAGAGCAAGAGAAAACATCTGTGCACAGAGGAGATGAAAGATGTAATGAAAGTAGGTCCTAAAATGCAAATGAATGCAAAAGAGAKCATATGCCTAGACCTCATTTAGATTTGCTGTTCACACAGATGCAGATTCTTCAGCCATCAAAAAAGCCATACCATATCTCGCATATTCAAGGGACAGATACTGGAATGTACAGTTTGAATTTATTTTCTGTTCCTGTATCTTCTATCTTTCAAGTCTGAGCTCTATCCCTCTGGTAAATCTTATGGATGAAATTTTAAGACATCTTGGGCCCCAGTTGCCCCATCCAGAGATTACTACCTTGTGTCCATGCCTGTTATTGTGCTGTGTGTCACAGTCTTGACGTACTCACAGTTGTGTCAATGGTGACTGAGAAGAGGCATCAAATAGAGGCAAATATGTTCCAGCCCTTCTAGCTGCTTCTAGGTTGGCAGGGTGGGAAAGATGGTGCAGCAATCATGACAGAAAGCCTATATAGGTACAGCCTGAACACCAAAGTGTCTTGTGGAGGCATGTTAATGTAAGCCATTGATGGAAATGGAATTGTGCTAACCTGCCAGAATGTGAGCTGCAGAGGCTAAGGGCAACCACACAGCCTCTTCTTTTGCCTCCATTGAAACAGGGAAGAGAATTGTTGCATTAAACCATCTCGGTGACCTGTCAGGATACTCAACATCCCAAAAGCTTACAGCGTCAAAGACTTGTTTAAAAAAAGAGATATAAGCAATGGAATCATGTCATAAACTTCATTTTATTGAATACATTAATTCAGCAAGCTGATCTGCCTTCTGCTTCTTCACTATAGCCAACAATATTAATCTATTAAATAATAACAAATGATAACACTTTGCAAAGTTTAGCCCTAATACTTTCTATCTGGCTTTGGGAGCAAAAAACTTCAAGTATAAGTCCAAAATATCTACATAAGGCATTTTCTTTGTGCTTGTTTAAGGCCATGTCTGCAACAGAAAGATAAATAATGTAAGGCATCAGTTTCAATTTAAATAGTAATGCCAAGAGGTTTCTCTGTGTAGACAACTTCATTCCAAAATGACAACTTTTATTCTCTGGTGAACTTGTCACTCTAAAAGTTGTTTGCATAAGAAGGGTTCCTTTACACCAAGAGAAGAAGGTCTGTAGGGCAAATTCTGTTAGTAAAAYGTTATTTCAGTATATCAGTTATGAGCAGTAAGATCCTTGAGAGAAGCCAAGCTTTTGGTGTGATTCTGCTACGCTGCTTTCTGCAGGTAGAACTGTAAGTATGGAGATTCAAGTTCTGGGGATTATAGGAAAAGGAGCCCTGTGCCACCATCTTCTGGTAAAATCAAGGAATGGACATGACAAATTCTGTCTCATTTTGAAACCAGAAAGAAAAGAATCTTTCTGGCTTGCTGTTGCTGCATCAGTGGGGATTTTGATTTTCTTGATATGTTTTAGCTGAAGGATTGGTGAAATGCTGTACCTGAACTGACTTCTGTCACTGAGGAGAAAGGGTTTGGTGTTATGGGAGGTAGTTTGTGTACAGATCAGCTCAGTAGTGGCGAAGGAGGCAAATTAAATGTTAGAAATTATTAGGAAAAAATAGAGAGCGACTCAGACCGGAACATTGTGCCACTGTCTAAATCTCTGGATCATCCACACCTGGATTAGAGCATGTAGTTCCAGTCCTGTAATAATAAAAACGATAAATGAGAACTGGAAAATCTTTAGAAAGGGTGGTAAGGTTAATCAGATGCCTGGAACAGCTCCTGTTTGAGGTGAGAGATCTTCAGCCTGGAAAAGTGACAACTTAGCATAAAGAAGGCAAAAATTATTTGTGGCACAGATTGGGTTAATGGAGACTGAATGTTTACCATCCTCCTAATGGTAATCATCCGAATTATCCATCATCTGAAGCATGTAGGAGCCAGGTTCAAAGCCAATTAAAGGAGGTGGTTCTGCACAAAGAAGGTCCTGCAACCCCAAACGTGTACCAGCCCAGTACGTGTTCCTCATGCATCTCCTCCTGGTGCTCCCCTGCATGACAGACCTGGGCTGAGAGCACTTTCTGGGGAGAGTGTTCAGCCCCAGCCCAAGGAGACTGAACAAAAGTTCTTGAGCTCTCAACCATCTCTTGCACTGCCAACCTCAGGCTTTTCTTATTGAGGGAAGATGTGAGCTAATATAACAGGAAAGGTCGGAAAAGACCTGTGTTTACCCCGGTGTGATGGACAGACTCCCTATTACGGGCTGCAGAAAGCAATGTGTTGTGTCCTTCTCCCATTACATAGGCACTGGCCCGAGATAAATTTAACCTATCAACAGGTGCCTTCTATCTTAGAAACATATTTCTGCATAGGCGAAGTGAATGCTTAGTGCTATCTATCCATTACTGTAGCTTTTGTACTGAGTGTAAAGCAGTGGAAACTTCGGAAACTTTGGTAAGCTACATTTCGTTTGTAAGCAAACCACTTTCAGTCCAAAGCATACAATGAACAAGAGGTCAAAGATGCATAATTTCATCACTTTCCAGTTCTGTAATTCACTGTCCACACTTGGAAAAACCTTTCCAAAGTGCTTGTGCAGGACTTTAGTCTAAGGCTCAAAGTCTCTAACTTAGAATCAGACAATAATTTAAGTTTGAAGGACTTCTGGGCTGCTCTGCTCCAGATTGATTACATATGGAGGTATAGCCTGTCTACTTTACAAAGGTGGATTCTAGATCGCGATGCTTCCCAGTCACTACTAATTCATCTAAGCAAATGTCTTTTATATCCCATGCTTTTACATAGATGTGCTGGATTTGCTAACTGAATATTCACTCAAACCAATTTTATCACAGTTCTTCAGTAGGTTTTATCAGGTAACTAGAGTAAAGCTTAGATCCAGGAGCATTATGCTTTTAGAAATCAATTTTTAAAGTTCTCTCCTCCTATGATACCTATTAATGAATGACACCAAATCTCAGTTGAAATATATGGTGATCTGGAACATCCAGTCTGGTTATAAAATGTTATAAAACAGTTTTAGTGTTTACCAAACCTACTCTTCATCCATCTGGTACTGCTAAATCACTCCACCAAGTGTTGGACTGTCTACAAGCTCTTCCTGGAGAGGACATAAAAGAAAAGCTAATGGTGATAAAAATGGAGATACATCATTATTAAACGGTAATATATAATAAATTGGGTTTTTTCATAAGTAAATGTAAGGATGATGAAAATATTCATGATAGCTAGTGAGAAATGGAGTCACATGAAGTGTGAAAACTGAGAAAGTGTGACTCATATAACCTCAAACGCAAAGAAAATAAAACAACCAGCTTGGTTTCCAAAGGAAACAGCATCAAACTTTCATGTTTGTAGCCACTTGCCTTCTCTTAGCTACCCTCCATAACATTGCAGCTTATTGGCAAATTTCAGTCAGGCTTAACAGAGGGGTAGGAAATTGAAAAAACTTTATGCTACTCTCTGAAAACCAGTGAAATCCAAGTTTATGCCTGCTGTGGGGAAGGCAGGCAGGACTCAGCTGCTTTAAATTCTGCTGGTCGCAGCAGGTAATGGGTGCATGGCACCCATTACCCAGCCCCAGCTCTAGCTCTAGCTCTAGCTCTAGCTCTAGCTCTAGCTCTAGCTCTAGCCCCAGCCCTGCTCTCCTGCCTGGTAGGAGTCGTCCTGGAGGCTGTGGAGTAAAGCTGTGGTTATTGTGGTGAGGAAAGCCATAAATCCTTAGTAAACTAGGCTTTATTATCTCCACTGCTTACAAAACAGTTTGTTAAATATTCTGCTTTGTCTTGTCTCTGTCACAGTGTAGTGAGTGCCACCGTGTTTCCTATGAGTCAGTTTTAGGTTCTTTTTCTTTTTTCTAGGAGTGCAGTTTAAAAAAAAAAGTTCATGAATGTTTGTACTATGAAAATTTCACGTGTGATGTGAATCAGTACCATGCATTGACATTGTGCTCTTAATCTGCATTAGACTGGAACAGGGGGATAGGCTCAGATTTTTAATCTCATTAATTTCTTCAGGCTAGTTTATTAGTTGGATGCTACTGAAGTTGATGATAGGATAGAATCATAGAATCATAGAATCATAGAATCATTAAGGTTGGAAAAGACCTCTAAGATCATCAAGTCCAACCAT
>JAYKAV010002777.1:0-51819 GCA_035582835.1 Phoebastria nigripes
ATGATTCTATGATTCTATGATTCTATGATTCTATGAATTTGGGTGGGAAGAGTAAGAATCTAAGATAAACATTGAAGAGCCAGCAGTGAAAAAAAGTAGTAATCTGATGATAATTGATAAAACAGTCATTTTAGGTTTGGGCAGAGGTTTATTTATATTACACACGTGTTTGAATTTTTCTTTTTTGCTTCAGTGATAGAGGCATGAAATATTGAAATTAGAACTTTGAATTTAAAATACAGTTAGGAAAAAAAGTTATTTAAAACAGATTTTTTGAGAATTCTGATTACATAGGTTCTGAATATACCAGTTGCATATTTGAATAAACTGACCAAATGCATGTTTAGAATATCAGGTACTGTCACCATGAAAAGTAAAGATGGTGTTTTAGAGGTCTCTCTACCCATTGTAAGTGGTATCCATATTGTAACTTTTTCAGTTTGAAAGTAAAAGGATATTTCTTTTCGTCTTGTCCATTACTATATAGCTGAAAAATTTCAGGCCAAATTAGGCACTCAGTGTTGCTTGTTCAGGAGTGATTGAGGGAATAATGTGAAGAAAGACTGATCTAGGAATCATTGGGGTCTTCAGACTTTTACGCCAGTAAAATATCCCTGTTAATGTTGCTGTAACTTACTTCATTTCACATAATGTACTACAAATGATTTTTTAGACTGATTAATGGCTGTGTTTATTTGCTATTTGTTCTATTGTACCATTTTTTGGTAAAGCCCTGGATAAAATTTCAGCTTTCATGCCATCCAGTGAAGCATTAAAATATAAATCCTTGCAGGTTCGAAGAATAGAAAGAGACTGTAAAGGGCTTTGTTTATATAGCGATTTTTATGTCGATTCTCTGATTCCATGGATCTTTATTCATGATGCTTCAATAGCTGGGTTCCTAATGTTTTTCCTGTAGCCCTGTATACTCTTGTAATTACGCTTTATCGCCACTTGAGGTCAGCAGCTGCCGAGAAAAAGAAGTCAATAAACTGTCTTGCTTCATTGTGTCGTGGTTTAACCCCAGCCGGCAACTAAGCACCACACAGCCGCTCGCTCACTCCCCGCACGGTGGGATGGGGGAGAGAATCGGAAGGATGAAAGTGAGAAAACTCGTGGGTTGAGATAAAGACAGTTTAACAGGTAAAGCAAAGCCGTGCACGCAAGCAAAGCAAAACAAGGAATTCATTCACTACTTCCCATCGGCAGGCAGGTGTTCAGCCATTGCCAGGAAAGCAGGGCTCCATCACGCGTAACGRTTACTTGGGAAGACAAACGCCATCACTCCTAACGTCCCCCCCTTCCTTCTTCTTCCCCCAGTTTTTATATGCTGAGCATGACGTCACRTGGTATGGAATACCCCATTGGCCAGTTGGGTTAGCTGTCCTGGCTATGCTCCCTCCCAGCTTCTTGTGCACCCGGCAGAGCATGGGAAGCTGAAAAGTCCTTGACTAGTAGACTACTTAGCAACAACTAAAAACATCAGCGTGTTATCAACATTATTCTCACACTAAATCCAAAACATAGAACTATACCAACTACTAGGAAAAAAAAAATTAACTCTATCCCAGCTGAAACCAGGACAATTGCAATCCATTTTCATTTGCTTTATTTAGAATACTTAAAAATCAATACATTCTTCAGATCCATATATACATTGTGCAAAACCAAAGCATTTCTTTTGAACGCATAGCAGCTTCAGCAAAAAGTCTTCCTTGCAACTTACTACAGAGTGAAAATCTAGAATGGCTTTAGGGAGTGTTTATTGGCTTCCCGAGTAGCATTGGGTAATTGCTGTGGCAGAGAGTGGTATTCTATACAATGTGGTGGTGACAGGGTTTCAGCCTTATCTTTTTGTTTATACTAAATTAGTGATAATAAATCTGAACGGAATAAGGTATTATTGCTGCAGGGAGTAGTTTAGAATCCAGAAATGGCAAATATCCTTCGTTTTTATTGCAGTAGTAATCAGTGTTATGTCAAGATGTGGGGAAGATGTTGCCTAAAAGTGATTCCCCCCGCCCCCTTTAATCTTTGCTTTAAAAAAGAAAGATAAAAAGCATGAGCTTGGTGCCAAAGTTACTGAACAGGATTTGGGAAACAAGTGTTTAGCTCTTGGCTCTGTCATAGGCTTACTATTGGCTAGTCAGTTCCTTAGCTTAAGTCTCAGTTTCCTATACATAACTCAAAGAAAGATATTCACTTCTCTGGTAAAGTTTTAGAAAAAATGTTTTTTGATGGGATTTTTTGATATACTGTTTTAACAGTGGGAGTGTCAACAGTAGCATCACACCTGAATCTTGGTGTTCCCTTTCCTGAAATTCATACTGTTGTTTCCTGTGAATATTCCATTCTTCCTGTCCTAGATAGTTGTGTAACATTGCTGTTAAACATATCCTGTGTTTCAGAATTGAACACTTTTTAATAGTTTACGGTTACCCCCATGCATGATTGGCACCAACTGATATTCCTGTCAAACCTTTTATCCAAAAATCCCCCTGCACCAGGCAAATTTAACAAATGATACAGACAAGGATCAATTCACTGATCACCAAAATGCAGCAGGGGAGATGTAGGTTAGATATTAGGAAATACTTTTTAGCTATAACACTGATTAAGAAAGAACAAACTGCCAAATGAAGTTGGGTAATTGCCATCACTAGAGATTTCCAGGCTATGAGTGTGCATCCCTTTAGCAGGGATGGCTTAAAAATAATGCAGTCAGTTTTGCCACGGTTCAGAACTTGGACCGAATGACTCATAATATGCATGTTTTATCCCAAATAATTTTTTAAATTTCTTCCCACTTTACCCTAGCTAGGGATAAAGCAGCATGGATGTCAGCAAAACAGAGTAAAATTTTCTCTCAGTGTGTGCCAAACCTACGTGAAATAAGAAACAAGTTATAGTGAGAGAGAATAAAGCCCAGATTGATGTGACCTTTATTATTTTAACAGTGTCTTTCAGCACAATTACAGAGTTGCGGGATTGCAGAGAACAGAGCTGGAGTATAAAATAACATAAATAAATAGAACAGGAGCCAAAGCAGTCAGCAGGAGGTGGTTGGAATTGGGCAGTGAAGGATGGGTGAAGGGTTTGCATTGGTCAAAGCCTTTATGATTCAGCCACCATAGTTGCAAATTCTGGAGAAGGGAAAAATTTTTAAAAAATATTAAAAAAGAAAATGTAAAGAAGGAAGAAGCATATTACAATGATTACAGAGTCACTGGTGTAGCAGAAACATCACAATAACAGAAGAACAAAGAAATCTAAGTTAATTAAAGGGAAAGTATGACTCAGGAAATCTTACAGTGAAATGGAAGGATTTTTTGAGGGTAAGGAAGAAATGCTATACATGCCAGACTGTCAAGACTGTCCACCGCTATTCATCTGAAGAACTTGATTAGTTCCCTGTTATTCCTTTGTAAATCTCTGTGGGATGAAGGCAAGAACTAGAAATTTAATTTTGCAGTGAGATAAATTTCCTTTATATCAGAGTTTGGCAAAGAGACTCATTAATGAGTATTTCCGAGTATTCGTGTCCCTATATTATAAATATATTACATTTAAACTCAATTTTGTAAAGGCAAATTGACTGAAAATGACAGATTACAAAAACAGAAGTCTGACACCAACCTACGTTGCAATCTTGACCACACTGGTGATAACGAGAAAAATTCCTGTGATCTCAGAGGGCCAGGATTCTACCCTGTGGCTTTTATTGGTGTTACATCCATAATATTTACATAAATGTATCTATCTGCAGTTTGGGGTTGTTTTACGCTTTGGTATACATAATGCCTTTCAGTGGGGTGATAAAGCATGGAAAAGGCACATTTGCATCCTGGTGAATAACTGCCTGGCATACTGCACTCTGAATACTGTATTACCCAAGGAGGTTGTAATTCCTAACTCCATCTAACCTTGGAACAGTTACACTTGAGGATACCTTGCATAGTCATGTGTGCCTCAGAGCATTAAAAATTACAGACTGGAGGGAATCCCAAGAAGGGCAACAAAGATGATAAAGGGATTAGAGGGCATACAGAGAGAGTGGTTTATGGGTTTAACATAATCAGCTGAGAGGAAAGTGACAAATAGGGGAGGCAGTCATCTGGAAAGGCTCAAGAGAAAATTATTGAAGTTTGATGTAATGAAGAGTAATGTCTTGCAACTAAAAAAGATAGAAGGTAAAAATTAGGCATTTTAAAGAACATTCTAATGTTCAGTTGAAAAATGCTAAATTCTTAACAAGTGAGATCTTTACTGACTGGTGTGTACAAACAGATAGCACTTTTGATGACGTGTCCAAAAAACAGGTTGCCAAACGCTGACAAACCAGACTGAGAAATAAAAGTGTCAGAGGGTTTAAAGTAAATCCAAATTTATCCATCATTTTGAAAGATGTAAATCCAAATTAGGATTAGTGATGCAGATTACTTAACACAAAACATGTATAAATCCTGTACACGGTGGCTACATAGATCGAAAGTGTTGCAAACTGAATTTAAGAGATAACATAAAGTACTTGTGATAGAAACCCAGACTATTCTGGGCAAAAACCAAAAAAGGCTATGATTATTAAATCACTGTGTGAATAAATCCTGCAGAGAGAAACATGAACTGCAATGGATGAAACCTTTCTAAAAGGGAAAACTAACTATGCGTATTCTATTAGAACAAGTTGTCATACTTGCTACAGCTAAATTAAATCCTTTTTATAATAATTTGTATCTACAGAATATATTTGGAAAAGATTATTCAGACTTGCAGCCAAATACTTTCTATAATACATTATGATAGTGATATTATCACTTAATGGCAATATATTTCACGGGTACTTTCTGATAGCCAGCAAACCATAAAATACTCCTTCATGAATAACTGCGATGCGCTTTATACTTTTTTGAGGATTTTCAATGTACTTTAAATATTTCAAAGATGTTCCAGTTGAACAATCTTGTAAACTAGTTCACTATTTATTTTCCTGTGAAGGTTAGCCCAACCACAGGTGGCTTGCGGAGGCGTTGTTGCAAAGTGTATTCACAGATGCAAAACTTGTGAGATAAGGCACTGTATATTAGCCCCTGCCTGAGGGTTATTCTTGTAAATGTTTATTGCCTCTGACTGGGGCCTGTTAGTGAGAGAATCCTTGTGATTGACTACATCCTCTTTTCCAGTTGTAATTCTCCTTCGAAACAAAATTGCATCTTTCTTTGCACAAATAAGTTTTAAATTACAAGGATTTAGACTATTTTGTCATGTAAAATAATTTACTAGCTATCTTGTGTCAAAGCTCTGACTTAAAAGGAGAGGATTGTTTCACTGTGTTCAGTACAGTTTAGTAGTTTATACCAGCTTAATGCATAGCCTGTAGTATTTTACTGAAAAGATAGATACAATTACAGAGGACATGTTGTAGGCTAATGATTTCTCTCATCAGATTGTGTTTTTTACATTATCCGTACAATAGCAAATCTGTTTAGGAAACATCATAAGTAATGACTTACACTAATTTATTTTAGAAGATACAGGAGCACAAAGAGGGATAAGAAAGAAGGACTCGCAAAAGATTTTTCTTTTTTGTCTTGACTTTTACCTGTGGCAAGGCCATCACTTATCAGTTGTAATTTCGAAAGTTGATGTCTCATTTTTACAATGTTTAAAGAAAATAATTGAAAAATTTTAAAGTATCTGGAGAAGTTGAGCTGTATCAAGGAAAATATTTTTACTTACTGGGATAAAAGTTTGGATTTGTTCTGTCTACAGTGCATGATCTTTAAATTCTCTATGTACTTTCTCAAGTCTATTAATATCAAGAAACTGAAAGTCATGATGTGCATGTCCAGTGCTAATACACAAAATAGATTACAAAAGCATTATGAGCAGAAATCTTCATTCTCTTTTCTCCTCTTTCTTATAAATGTTCTCCTGAAGCTGACAGAGCTACTTCAGCATCACTTCCCAATCCAATCTGGAAGCTAATGTTTGTAGTTTTATTAGGTAACCTGGCCTTGGCCTGCAATTTTTTTCCAATTCGTCATCTTCTGTTCACATCAGTGGAAGATGGAGGGGGCTCGACATCACACAGAAGATGATCATGTCTTGCATGAACAGGCTGCAAATTTTCAACTGTTTGAAACTGGCAGATCAGCCACAAATTACAAATCTTGATCAGACAAGAGGTAAGCTGGTGGAACTATTTCTGAGCTGAACAGTCTTGCAGGAATGATAAAAGGTTTAAAGCAGGAGACCTAAGAGAAAATTTGTAATGCGAGGCCTCTAACTGGAAGAAGGCTGATTAGGTTGGGATTAACGTTTGTGATGATACATCTGAGAAAGATGGCTTCGTGGTGTTAAAAATCCATGAAGATCAGTTCTTACAACTGCTATGGGCTCCTGAGGGACAACGTTCAAAAGTCATCTAGTGAATTAACATTAACCCCTGTGAAAGGCTGCATGTTTGTGATCATTTAGTGATGTATGAGGCTGATGTTTGAAACAAGGGGTAAAAGTGAGGCCTGACAATTCAATTACAGGGAAACAAACAAATGGTTTGCAACAGAAATACAGCATTGCAATACTGAATATGAATGTGATGTACAGTTGTGACTTTACATTTTATTTACATAGGCAGTTATAATCTGGAATTGGATTTATGAACCAAAGGAAAGGCTGGAAAGTATCTGTCATCCTCATCCTTTGGTCACAGTCCCAGCTGTTAATTTTGCATGTATTTCAAGCCTTTCCGATGTAACAATTTGCTGTTGGAGTCAAATTTAAGAAACAGAAAAGAAACCAATAATGTTGTATAGCAGGGATATGGCCAGAAGAAGCAAAAGAAAAAAGGCCCTCGTTCTCTTCTCATTACGGTGTATAAATTCAGAGTAATTCCAGTTCAAAATTAAGGAAGGGTAAAAGTTGCAGAAGAAAGAGATAAGGGGAAGAGGTGTTTTGTATTGCTTTGTTACAATGTACTGGCTTTCAGGCATTGTTTCAACTTTAAAAAAAAGTTATGGTCAATCTTAAATAAAAAAGTTAATGCTATATCCTCTTGTATAAGCCAAAATCATTCTGCAATATAGTTCTTTTATTCCAATTGATACTGCTTTTGTTTTGCAGCCTTCCGGGAATAACTGAAAATGTATCTGATGTGAGGTTGGTGGATCAGCTGTAAGCTTACTTACCTGAATCAAGTTTTCTTCTGAAAATCTTGCCCACTGATTTTAGTACCATTGCCACTAATTTTMATGGGAATAAGGAGGACCCATATGATAAAGTATATGAAATTTCAAATAATGACACACTCCTCAGGTTCAGTAGCGCTGCTAAAGTTTAGCAGGAACTTCCCCTAGATGCTTCACAATTGCTCCTCTGCAACCGTAATATAATCATGATCTGAGAAATTGAGGCTTTAGTCTAGAAACAGGATCATAGTCACTGATATGCCGGTGTGCTATGGACAGGCAGTTTAGCTAATACATCACCTGACTAATATGTCAGTGGGTGATTTTGTATGTCATTTTTTCAGATTCTAAACTGGGAAACTATGTTAGTTAACCTTATTTTGCTTTTTATTCCTTTTTTAGTTGCTTTTTAGTTGGAGACAACATTTTTTACAAATCACAGAGATCAGGTAACACAGAGGGATGTGAGGGGTTTTAGATATTTTTTAGATTTCACCCTATCATATGGCTTGTCAATATGATGAAAACTTAGCAATTGCCTGCTGTCTAGGTGATTTAGTACTCTGACCACAAACCTCTGCTACCATCTCCTCCAGTGAGGAAAGATTTGATTCAGAGATGCATCTCTCCATGTCTGTTCCAATGTGTCTCAGGGATACAGAAGAAAGAGGGAAAAAGGAGAAATTTTGTATGTGGGCTAATTTGATTCATCCCAAGAGGTAATTTTTTAAGCAATGCTGTGAGAGGAAAAGTTGTTCTTTTTCTTGTAGTTCTCATATTTAGTAAAAGGGAGTGACAAGCTTTCTTAGCTGTAAAGACCCACGTAAACACTAGCAAAAGCTGGATAGACAGTTATTGTATAGAAATTCTGTAGCAGACTGACTGTACTTCGAATTTTAAGAGCATTGCTTTGCTAAGGCATGCATTACTTTCCTATTTACTAATCATCAAGCAGAAATGCTGGTACTCAGCTTTTTTTCTTTCTCTTTTCTAAGTTTTACAGTTAAGCCCGGGTCTTTGAACTGTCAGCGTCCTGGTCCTCACTCCACTGAAATCAACAGAAAAATTAAACTAATTGAAATAGAAGTTCGATCGGTACTTAGTCCTGTGCTGTAGTGTGCCTTAGCTACATCTCGGTTTCTGTAAACTCTTGCCCCCTCTAGTGTCGGAACTCGGCTCCTGGTTCCCCTAAAGCAAGGTATGGCAAATGTAGCAGGACTTGGCATTTCATTAAATCCAAATTGTGCCCTTCAGAAGGTCACAGCCCCCAGTGATTCCTAGATTTCCTCAGTTCTTGTATGTAAGAGTAATATTCGACTGTTACTGTCAAAGTTTACTCCTCTAATCACATACCATCAGCGCCAATTTTACCATCACCGTCCTTATCTCCAGCAGCCAGAAGAGCCTTCGTTTCTTTGTCTGATAGGTCTCTTCCATCTGGGGTAAAGCCCTTCAGTACAAACCTAAAGAGGAGGCATGGAAAAAAGGAGTTTTTTTCAGAACAGTTTCACTTTGTATTTAATTGTGCCACTGTTTTGATATATGAGTTGGAATCCAGGGTTGTATCTTCTGTTATCGACCTTCTTTAACATTCAGGAAGAACGCTTTGCTCTGAAACTGCATTTGACTGAAGAACTATCTGTAAGGTATTGATCATTCATGTGTTTCAGGGTCCTGCAATAAAAGCTACAGCTAGCTACCTCCAACACACTTTAGATCATATAATCAGCAAACAACTGATTATTGCACACAAACACTAGTCAAGAGACTGAATTGTGTGATATTATGTAGAGTCTTGTACAAAAGAAAACAGGAAATTAGACTCTTAAGGCAAGGTTATTTGAGAAAGGACATATCTTTGCTTACTTTAATTCTTCCTCTTCGATGAAGCCGCTTCGATCTTTATCAAGAATATGGAAAACCTTCTTCACATCTTCTGGGCTCTTCTTTTTCAATCCTACCATCTCGAAAAACTTCTTGTAGTTAAAAGATTCAGACGCTATAGGAGATGAAAAGCCAGAAGAACTGCTTAGAAAAATCATTGAAACATATACCAACACATACCTGTGGTTTTCTTCCATACGGCTGTGTGTCCCACCCTGGGAGGCACAGTCGAGCCCAGCTGTGGTGGGAACTAGATGTGCGCACTGTGATCGTCCATGCCTCACGGAGACTAACTGGAATAAACAAAGGGGGAGAGGGGCAGTGTCTCCGTTTTGCAGATGAAGAGCTGAGCTACAGAGGGATGGAGACTTGCCCAAGGTCACACAGGAAGTCTGTGACAGAGTTGGGAGCTGAAGTCTAACCTGCTCAGTCTCGTTTCAGTGCCTTAAACCCTTTTTTTGCTAAATTTTACGCTAAAGCAGTCATCTGAGAGGGGACTCTGACTATYAGATCGCTGTCACTTTTTGACATTCCCACCCCTGGGAAAAAAAACTGCTCTTGCTCAACCACGGAAGCATTGACGAGAAGTGTTTCGGAGCACATGGCTATTTCAGTTCTGTTTCATTTTTCTTGAAGACTTACTAGAAATCAGCGTTGCATTTCGACCGCTAAAGGTATGTGCAATCGTGGTTTGCAAGCTCAGACGCTGCAAGGAAGCGCTGCACTGTGTGCTGCCTGCAAGACCTTGTGAGGCACGATCGCCGGGGAGAAAAAAAAAAAAACCCAGAGCCCTTGAAACCGGAGCCGAGATAAATGAGTTTACCTGCTCCACCTCTCCTGTCCTTTAACCGCACCCGCTTTTGTCCCACCCGTGTAGCCTTGCTAACGACTGTGGTGTGGATTAGAAAGGTGTGGATGAGAAATCCAAAACAGTGACCTCCAAAACGTGCTGTGGACTTTTTTTTTTTCCTTCCCCATGCGTCCTTATTCCCGCCGCAGCTTTTCCTATTACATAAAATTAAGGAGGCTCAGTCTTTCGGGATGTGTTTGAGATCTGTCATTAGTTGCTGCTAATTGCATCTGCTCCGGGACTTGGAGCTGGCCCCAGAACAATGGAAGCTAATGAGAAAAACAGCTGCTAGATCGAGCAAAGCAGTTTGTTGGTCCCTTCGACTCTCCGGCTGCTGAGTTTATTCGGGCTCAGCGGGTTTTGCGCTTCTGTCTGGGAAGGTCACCGCAGAGAGCAGGACAGAGAGAGGGTGCTCTCCTGGATGGTGCCATCAGCCAGGTAGTTTGGGGGAGAGGGGGAGATACAACGTGTGCATCCCGGAGCACCATTTCTGGCGTTTCTTTGAGAGCAACCTTAATTACCTGAATCTCTGTAAGCACGAAGAGGGTTTGCTGTCAGTTTAGGGGTCRCGATGAAGTAGGCGGGTAGGGAATATCTGAAACCCGGAGGAGTCTGCGAGGGAAGTATGGACCGCTGCAGCCATGCGTCCTGCAGAAAGCTTCTGCAGTCGAGCAGTGCACCCCCTTGCTCTACTGTTGCCTCTGCTCCATCCCGAAAAGCAAAGCCCACCCGGGGATTCCGCATAGGAAGTGAGAAAAGAGCGGTTTCTTATCTCCTTGAAACGAGAAACAGCAGTTCTGCAATACCTGAAACTGAATTTCGGGGGTGAGTGGGAAGCTGCCGACATCCACGGCTGACTTCCCTATCCCACATCAAGATATAATCCACCCTGGTTCGCCGAGGGTTTTGTTCCCTTTGAAAGTATCCTCTCGGTAGAAGCAAAGTCTGTTCGCAGTTACTGCTTGCCTTCCTTTAAAACAAATATTTCACCTCTGTAATGTGCAGGGCAACTTTGCTGMGGATGCAGCCCTGCACTTGATAAACCTGTCAGGCTTTCACTGCACTTCTGAAAACACATCCTCATTTGATATTTTGTCTAGCCGGATCCTCTAGTCTTCCCCGAGCTTGCTTAAATGCACGGCTATCCTAAGCTGAAGAGACGAAAGGGGGAAAAACGGGGCGGGGGAAGCAAAAAAGCACTCACCTGAAAAGGCTCCCACAGCCTTCTTGATATCCTCAGCGCTGAGCACGTCAGTCATAGCCATCCTGCAACTGTTTGAACAGGGAAGCAAGTGCGAAAAGATTAAAAAGTGCTTTTCTCATCATTTCTGCTCATATGACCAAAGCTGCAGTGCTGTGTGGGGACGGCACACCGGGAGAGGCTGGAGCCCTGCCAGCTATATAGCTCTGCGTGGATGAGTGCCATGGGCTGTCGCTCTCCAGTTTGCAGAGCACCAAGTCGTCCACAGACGCGAGGGTTCGGCTAAAGAGAGGGGACGGGGATGCCTTTGCGGGGACCGGGGTGGGGGAGGATGCGAGTGGGGGTCGCTGCCTGGGAGGTTGGAGCCTAAGCCTTACTGGAGCGGTGCCAAAGACTGTCGTGATACCGGCTGGAGAAAGAGTTGTGCCAAGGTCAAGTTCTCGGGTGCGGTGGAAGAGCTAGTGGTGCAGAGCAGAGCCTTTTCCTGTAGTAAGTCAGGACGAGTTTTACCAGTTATACTCGGTGATGAGTAAGGAACAGCAGCATATGCCAAGCTTCAAGCTGCTCCTGAGGTCGGGAAGCAAACGTAATGTAGCTTTTGAACATTTGCCTTATCGTTCAAACACTTTAAACATCTCCCCCTTCTCCCCTCCCCTTCACACACATATTCCTTTTAGACCTCGTTTCTTTCGGGCCAGTCCATATTAAGCATCATCTTCGCTGAATGAATTATCACATCCCTGCGAATCCTACAGATCCCGTTTGTAATGCACAATATGCTGCGGAATCTTCCGCGATATGATATGGTGAAACGAGATGCGAGGTGACAACATGCTCGTGCGGAGCTCCTGTGCAGTGCTGGGCTTCTCGGGCGGGACCGGGCACTCCCCGACATCGTCAAAAAAGATTTAGGAATTGTAATGTGTTTTCTAGGTTTAGTTTTGTTTTGTTTTGTTTTGTTTTGTTTTGTTTTGTTTTTCTCTGAGAAACTGCCCATATGGGAAGTAGTCCTACTCGTTCTCAGAGTTTGGGCGGGAGCCATTAGGCTGAGACAGCCAAGGGTAGGGCCCGGTAGTAGGGCAGATCTCTGCAGGAGTATTGGCATCTCTGCGTCAGGAAAGGCGGGGGAGGGCAGAGCGGTGGCGGCGAGACCCCCGCGCTGCTGTCGGCGGGCACAGCCCGATCCCGTGGACGCGATTGCACCCTCGTCCTGAACGGGACGGCGAGAGAGCAGCCTTAAAAAGGGGGCGGCTGCTGCAAAAACTCGGGTCTCTCTGTCAGTAATCCCTCGGCGCTTTTAGAACTACGAGCCCCCATCCTTTCCTCCGCGGCCCAAGTTGGGCTGTAACGGGTGAGTCATTAGCACGCCACTGAGCGCAGAAGGACGGAGGAGGAGGTGACATTGGGGTCCCTTTTCTTTTTTAAACAGTGACTCTTCGTTGTGGGAGGGACTGTCGTTTTTCTCTCGTTGGAACTTTTTTCCCCCGTTTCCGTGTATTTCCTGAGGTACAAGAGAGGTTTAGTTTTCTCCAAGGACAAACAAGGAGACGGATGGGGGAGCCGAGTCCCTCTCCCTAGGTTGAACGCATCTTTCCCTGATGTACAGAGGAGCTGTGCGCTGGGATGCTGACCCGAGATAAACTGCAGCCCCGCAGAAGGGCCCCGCGCACCTTCCCGCAGGGGTAGCTCTCGCTCAGCTGCCCCCGTTGTTTGGGAACCGGGAGGTGAAAGGGTGCAGTAAAGACATTACTCGGGTTACTCGGGTCTCTCGCTTTAGCGGAGTTCAGCCTGGAGAACGGAGTTGAAAAAGCCTCGTGTRGCACAGGTTAAAACCCAATCATTAGTCTGTTTTACGCTTAGGTTAAATGTAGATCCATCAATATACAGCTATTTACAAGAGAAATCGATGTGCATGATCTTCTGTAACTGGCGTCCCTTTACTTTTCCGTAACTGGCGGAAGAGAGAGGAGCCCCTTCTTTCCAGCGCAGATGCCTCCGGCCTCGCCCTCTTCCCTGCTTTGCTCAGTTCAGCATCGGTGCAGTCTGCAAAGGAGCTGGGCCTCCGTCTCCACGGTTTCTTTTCTTTCTTACGAACCTTTTGCAAACCCGTTGCTGAGATATCCTCGTTCCTGGAGCCACAGAGCCTCCTTTCAGGTCACTACAAACAAGATCGCTCCTGCCCATCCGCCGGTGAAGATGCTCTCGTTGCGGGTGACTCGTGTTTCGGTGTCAGCCCCGCGCTGCTGACAGCGCAGAGCACGTTTGGAGGGCTGCCCTCGCAAGTAACTCCAGTCGGTAGCTGGCGGAGGCGATGCGCAGCGCTGCCTACTGTGCTGGCAGACGCCGATCAGGTTAACCAGCCTCATGCCAAGCGAACTGGCCGGAGGCGCGCAGCTACCCGGCGTGTGAGGCGCGTTCCGTGCCGGTGCCCTGGGGACGGGAGCCCGGCAGTTCCCTGCGCATCCCTAACGATGCGCGAACCGCCCCGCTTTCCCTCGTCATAGGATCCGTCAGGCCGCCACGGCCTAATCATGCTGTGAAGGCGAAAAGTGAGAGGTGCCAGAAAAATGAGGCTTCAAATCAGGTGGGGCCGTCTGTACAGCGTAAATAACATTTTCCCCAGCCTCCCGTCCCCCGTTCGGAAGTCGAGAGGCCGTACCGTCCACGGCCAGAGAAGCGAAAGCAGCGACATACAGGTTTACCAAGCAGACAGTTGGGGATCTCACGTGGAGGGGTGGCTGAGGCCCGTCTCTAATCTCAGCAGTGCATCCGTTTTAAGGACAGCTAGCAAACTTCTAGAAGCTCTTAACCACCAAGCTTTAGTCAAAACTGTTATGTTATTCTAATATAAAAGGCGTTTCACGAATTGGCAGTTTCACACTCGACCCTTCACCCTTTTCTCATCATCCCTGTGAGATGAATGACGCGTTTTTCTTTATTTCTGAGATTTTGCCAATTTTCCTGCCCGAACTATTTGCAAAATCCACACCGTGGATTTCCAAGTTGTCTGCACAGAAGCTTTCTCATAGATCAACTCCCCCTTCCACCAGCGCCAGAATGATGATATTCTTACTAAGTAAACGATCAAGTAAATTAAGCAGAAATCAGCGCGCCCTTGTCAAAAGCAAACAATTCAGGGAGAATTTAATGAACGGCAAGAAGCCCCCACGCCAAAAGTTGAAGCAGAAAGCCGGGAGTCCTTTGCAAAAAGGGTGACACATTTCCTTTATCTTCCTAATGACCACACCAAGGAGAGCAACTTCATCCCATCGCTTACGATCGTCTGTGCATAAAGAGAGGTGTTTTGGAGGGGGTTTTTGCCTTTGTTTCACGACTGAGCATTTCAGTCAATTCTGTTCACTGAGTCCTTGCTCGCGTTCTCGTTCACTTTCTCCCCTCCCCTTCCCTGTTTTGTTATTTCCATTTTCTCACTTTCTCCCCTCCTTTTCTCCTCATTCCCCCTCAGTGTGTTCACCTATTTCCTCCTTCTAATGTCCCTTTCTTCTCGTTTTCAGTCTTCTCTGCGGGAAGCCATTCCTCTGTGTTTGGAAGATTCGCACCTCTTTGTCTCTGGGCTTTTGTTTGTGGGAGGGGTGATAGGGTCGGAGTGATGGAAGATATCCGTATCTGCTTCCCTTCGGGCGAAGGTCCTGGGTTCCTGCTGGGAGCGGGCGAATCCACGTTTGCTGTGGAAGTTTGAACATTTTCTTGCTACTTACCTTTTGGATCTCTCCTAAGCACGCTTGAAAAGGGTGTTAGATACGGAGGTGGTCAAAAAGAGGTGGAAGTCGGGGTAGGAACCCCACTTATATAATCTCTCTTGCTCTTTCTATTTTTGGCAGGTGATACCCACTCCTCACGGGTATCAGATATTCAGGGATTTTGGTGGCGGTGTCACATTTATCTTTCCCTTAACTAATCAAGGAACACTATTAATAATCCTTGGCACTCACCTTCCCCTGGCTGTGAAAACCTATTACCTCGGCAAACTGACAGTCCGCTTGAAACTTTATTGTTAAGGGTAGAGGCAGGCGGTAAGAATCAGCTATCTGGGGGCAAATAGGTGCTTCATCTTCCATCAGAGGGAGGAGGTGGCGTCGGGCAGATCTGTCACGATGAATTCAGTTCGAGAGATGGGACTCTGCTCAGAAGGAAGGGAATAGGAAGATGCAACGTCCTCATCAGAGTGAGGGAAAGCGAAGACTTACGCTGAGGAGTTTGACCTTTTCTCTCCAGCCCCGGCAGATACTACTCAAAACTAGAGAGAACAGCCCTAAAGTGCCTCCCATACCTAAAGCTGCAACATTCGGCTTTACCTCTTGGCCTTAAAGGAAGGCAGAAATAATTTTTCCTGCAGGCAACAGCAAACTCGGTTGTGTAATTCTGGTTGCTCATACTTACAGGGGGATCCAAAATCTCCATTCTGGGCCCTGCTGGGCAAGGTGCTGTAGAAGTCTAAAAAATTTACAACCTGAGCTTTCTTAGGAGAGGCGGAGCACTGTAAATGAAGAGATACTATATATACAGTCATAATACATTGACTGTAACCTTTTCAGCATATAAATTCTATTTATGCTGAGTTGCTCATTCCAGGGAAAGACACCTTTGAAGACACCTCTATTTTTACGCTATCAAGCAATAACAACAACAATAAAAATGCCATTGAGACCTATTTGCCATTCTGTAATCCATCTGGGGACACTTTTCCTGATATTTAAGGTTTTTCTGGCAAAGGGAAACATTTTATAAATGACTATGAATCACATTTTTCTGGAGTATATTTGTGTGTAAAAAAAATCTTCCCTGTTTCAGGGCTCAAACCCAACAGTTCTTAGGTTAAAAAGCAACCAAGGCTGTTGTGATACAACTGAAATTATCTTTTGGGAAAGGCAGGTGCTGCAGAAGTGAGATTTGATTTTTCTAGCTTGATTAATTGATCCTAGAAGGGAGGAAAGATAATTGAGGTATCTATGGGATAAGAATATTTAAAAATATTTCTCTACTGCCAGTATCATTTTGATGCCAAGTTCTGTGATAAATTGGAAATTCTCCAGCAGCTTTAGATAATTTCTAAAGAGGAAGCTTTATTGAATCAAACATGACAAAGGTTAATTCAATCAGTTTAATGTTCTCTCTTATTTATTTTTATTACACTTCCTGTAGTGGTTTTTGAATTTTCAGTGTGCTACAGTAGTAGGGGAAGTAATATTACCTTTCAGGTAGCCTCCTTTATTTCTCACAAACTCTGTGCCTGTGCCCTAGCTCAGAGCAGGTGAGACTTTGTATTTAATTACAATGTGAGGTAGCTGACTCTTGTGGGTCCAAATGTTTCAACCAACTTGGTGTGTTGCCTTTGGAGCAGTATGATTCGTAGTAAGCTGTTCGCTAAATTCAGTGATGTGGGGTTTGCATTACACTTTCACGTATTATACACCCTTGATGTAGTACCAAGATTAGATTCTGGTTTAGAGATACCAGTGTCTTGTGGTTGTTAGCTGGATGCTCCATTTCCATTTGGTAGCTGACAGAACAACTATTCTCTCTTACCTTCTTTTGGCAGCTTAGAGAGGACAAGGATCATAGGACTGTCTTTTTGGCTACTGGAGTGTGACTTCCATTTCTGTCTGTTCCATTGGAATGAGTGCATTTGTCCACTGGTGAAAGAAGAGAAGTGCAGGGCTAGTCATTGTGATTCCTCTGTGTAATTCAGCCATGTGAAAGCAATCCTGATGAGTGGAAATCCTTTCTTATCCTTTTAGTTAGTTCCTACTAAGGCTTATTTACAAAGAGAGAAGCAGATTTATGACCTCATCGGGCATATAGTGAGGTCTTTGTCACATGTCAAGTATTTCATTAATTAAAAGGGTTTTTGTTGTTGGGTTTTTTTTGTGGTAAGAAGAATACAATCAAAATCTGACACTTCCAGGTTATTCATACAAATCTGCCTGAAGCTGAAAGACATGGAGACTTCCAGCTATGGCAACAGGATCACTGAGAGTTCACCTGTGTGAAATGACAGAATTTAAGGAGGAAGTTTGTGTTACTGGCACTCATCAGTTTCAGTAATGTGGTCACATTTACTATCGTATCAATCAGGTTCATTCAGGAAAAGATTAGGACTGGGCTTCCCCTTTAGGATACATATACACTGCAGAGTTGATTGGGATACTCATCCATTATGATTTCTTTTTCTCTTTCCCACCACACATAAATAACTGTAATCTGAATAATAAGGTGCTCCAGGTCCATATCAGCCAATGTACCTGAAATTTTTGATGTTATCATCATAGTGCTAGCATAGCACTTTAAAAAGGAAGCTTGTCCTGCTGCCACCTCCCATGTCTAGTACATGTGTTGTGACAAGCAACTTCAGTCTTCAGGGATATCAGTCAGCCATCTTTCACTTGCCCTGCATTTCTTTGCCTACTTATTTGTTAAAGAAGCCATATGACTTCCTTTATTTGAAAGCATATTCTAAAATTTAGAGGTTTCATTGATAAGAAATGTTTCTTGGTTGCCAGTTAACATTTCTCTTATATATTTTTATCTCATCAATATCTCATGTAAGTCTCTGGATCAGCCTTCTTTTTCACTGTCTTCTTGGTGCTTATGCCTTTCATTTGATTTTACAGTTATAATATCCTTCAGTCCTTGGGTTATCCAAGCTATACAGAATTATTTATTTTACATTTTTCCTCATAAATCAGCCTCTCTAGACCTGTAATCATTTTTTCTTACTTGTTTTTGGTATTCCTCTGGTTTTGTTGGCATCTTCTTGGTATTGTGGTGCCCAGCGTAATATGGAGTTACTTTGCTGTCTGAGCTTGTAGAGTATTCGAAAGTATGTTGTAGTCTCCAACCTGTTATATAAGACAAGAATGATAAATCAGGTTGAATTTTCTGCAGTCCAAGATGTATATACAGTCTAGTACCCATCCACACTGCATTTAGATTTGGAAAGAATTCACACAAAAATTTAAAATCTTTTAAAGAATATTTTGTACACCTGCAGCATATTTTGGTTAAAAACATTTTGAAGCATTTTATAGCCAACATTCATCATATAGGAACTCCTTCATTTTCCTCTAAGGCAAAGCTCAGTGCTGGTCTTACCTTATGTTTAGAAGCAGGATAGGAATCCTTACAATGGCAGTATTTTCTTTGGTGTTTTCCCTGTAAGTTATGACATAAGTGTATGTTTCTTCCTCCTGCTCCTGCTATCAAACTTGCCCCTTCTCACAAGGTCCTAGGTATATTGTCCTCTTTCATCTTAGTTCTAAAAAAAGGAAGAAATATCATATTGCTATCTTTCTTAGCTGAAATGACATGCCTTATGTGCTCCGTATAACCATAAACTATACAATACTGTGATTCAGGATTCCAGAAACCCTGTACTGAAAGTCTTTTGGAGAAGTAGGAGTAAATATGAGTTTTAATAATATAACACAATTGGGAATTATTAGGAAGACGAAATGTCAATACCCACATTAGAAGTTGTCCAGAATTTTAAGACAAACCTCTCCTGGCAAAAGTACCACTAAATCTTTCATGTAGGTGAGTACAACTTGTAGCTTTTTCAAAAGATACATTTACATAGTAAAGAATGTAGACTCTATTAAATTTAGTCTGCCAAGGATATTGTGATGTTGAGAGCTTTTATGTGTTGAAGAAGAGAATGGGCAAATTCATGGAAGAGAGATCCATTGAAGGTTACCAAACTCATACAGGCCACATCCAGCTTGTGAAGTTCCTGAGCTAAAGTGGTTAGGATTTGGGATAGGATTAGGGGAAAGAGTCATAATGTGATTGCCTTGTGCTTACATTCCTCCAAAGGCTTTTGTCTATTGTCCACTGTTGGGGACAGGATACTGCGTTAGAGGACTAGAGGAAACTTACTTTGATCTGGTATGGTGGTTCTTAACTTATTTTCCTCAGTGTAGTTTATAATACCACACACGTGTGAAAAGTGGAAGGATCAGGTGGACGGAATGTATATGAAAAATAAATCAGTTAAAAGAATGACTCTCAGTACCCACAGAAAAAAATCTTTTTCTTTGCTAATATAACACAGGAAGCTTCAGTCCATGTTTACTGTGACTCTTTTCTTATACGCTGCTCTTGAGTTCATATATGCCCTCTTTAGGCTGCATATGAGCGTATTTGTTCAGGTATATATATATTTTACACTACTACCCTGGGACTGAGAATGTTAGTTGTTTTGTGTATACTAATTATCATTTCCTTCTGCCAGATGGAGTATATCAGACTGATTCAGGCTTTTTAGGTTCCATTACTTCTTCATAGTCCATGCAATGGACTATTCTTTGGTTTGCCTGAGAGAAGTCTGTATTCCTAGGATCAAAGCTTAGCGGTTCCATTTTTATATACAACTCCTCTGATAATTGGCTCAAAAGCTGGAAATAGCAAATGACTACAAGAGATACCCCAGAGGCTAGAAGTAGGTCACTAATAGTCCATGCTACCACTGGGCTTTGGGGACTCTCCAGCTTGTATTGCAAATGGTGTGGAAAAGAAAGTGGAATGTCTTGAACAGTATCACCCAAAGGAGATAATACAAATGAAAAACAGCGATAGGTGTTTCTGTGTAAACCCCTGGTGAGAGTTAGGCTCAGATTACCAAACAAGAAAAAAGCTAGTGCTGAAAGAGTAGGTCTGTGTATCATAACACCTCCTGGCAACTCTCAAATGAATACTTACAGCAGGAAAAAAAGCTGTTAGTCCCAGTGGGAAACACTGACCCCAAGGTTAAGAGCATGAAAACAGTTGGTTTTCTTTACAAYGGACACTTGTGGGTATCAGACATTTGTCATAATTGACACTCTGGTGTTGTTCACACTGGGATGGATAAGCCCATGTAATTATTACCGCAGGGGTTATATTCCAGAAAAACTAGCACAGCAGAAAGATGTCTTCATTACTTATTCCCATTTATACTAGGCTGCTGGTAGGAGAGCAGTCAAAGCATTTAGATCAGGGTAAACAGCTTTTGGGGAAATTTGACTTCAGTTTTAGCAGTTGGAATCCTGTGGTAACCCCAATTTCGATAGTTATTCTTTAATGAATCTGTTCTGTTTTTTGTTTTTTGTTTTGTTTTTTTTTTCTTACGCTCTTATAATTTGTTTCAGAGCTGTGAGTGCACAGTGGGATGAATTTAAAAGTCAGAGGTTTGTAAAGGAGTCATATCTTTCTGGGTAAACAGCGAGTGGGAAGAGTTTTATAGCAGTGATGCTCAAATGGCAAATTGGGGCTTTTCCTGCCAACCTCCCAAGGGGAAATTGCTGGCTAAGAAAGTCTATAACTAGCAGCAGAAAAGGAGCAGGGTTGTGTCAGCTGTTTATTTATTGTCAATATTTCATTAGAAAACAATTCTTCCACTTACACAATTGGTAAATGAGATATCTTCTCAGGTTTAGGTCATGATTTGAATCCAGCCAAGGAGAATATCAGTAAATAAAAGTCATTATTCTGTAGTACTGTTTCGGTCACCCTGATGAAATGAGTTGAACAGCCCCAGTCCAGTTGTTAATAAACAGATACACACAGAACAAACTTATTGGCATTAAAAGAATATCTCCATGTAGTTCATGTCCTGAATCAGAGCCAAACACTGAATTCTCCTGTACTTTCCCTCCTTTATCTCTTTAGGTTGCCTAAAGGGAGGACTGCAGGAAGTAAATCTCTACTCTTTTTACCTATGCTAAACTTCTTAAGAGAATGGATGGACATTCAAGTGTTTGCGTTTACTTCTGCTGCATCTGGGATTCCCTCAGGTAAATGTCAAACTGAAAATTTGAGTTTATCTTTTGTAACATCCTTATCCTCTGTCTTCTGGAGAGAATTTTATCAAAGAAAGACTCACTGGCATATTCCTAAGGGAAGTATATTTTCCCTGCCATTACCAGTGTACCACAACTTCTTCTTACAATTCCCTTTTAGATATTCCTTCTGATAATCATCTTATCACCTTGTTCATAATCTTATGTATGGGGATTTCTTTTTTTTCCTAGGCAATGTGAAAAAGTTTATTCCCACGATTTAAAACATTATTTGCAAAAAAAGAAATCGTTTTATTGGACTAACCCATTTTATAGAAACTTACATTATGTTTTTTATATTCTGCACATCTGAATTGATGCTCATTATGGGCATACTTTTTTTTCTTGGATGTTTGTATTGTTTCTCCTTCCTAAAAAGGTTCATGGTGGCAATCTCCTACATAAATCACCTTATTGTAGGGCCTTTTTGCACTTCTCCTTTCAAAACTTTGTGAATATTCCTTGTGTAGGTAAAAGAAATGTTGTAATCTAGCAGTGAAGCATCAACGTAGCATGTGGTACAGATCTGAATGATATGCAACAGCACTTTTAGCTCATGCTATGGTATTTTGACAGTTATTTGTAAAAGGCAGTAGCTCTGAGGCCCTTTGAGTTTTGATCTGAGTTGGACACAGAAGCTGCTGTCTTGAAGAAGAATGAGATATTTCAGTAAATTGATCATTAGTATCTTGCTTTTGGATGAAGCAGAGACTCGCAAGATACAAGTGATGTGCTGATTGGCAGTATTTTGCCTCTTTGAAATGTACCATCTCTGTTATTTTTCTGCACTTCTGTTGACATTTCTACCCTGTAATTTGGGGAAGAAAAACCAAGTAGCAGGGCATACTACAGACCTCGTTGATCTCTGAGGTAGTGTACCTCCATGTCTTCCATTACTATTACCTGACTGTCTTGGGATTTATTTTTCCAACAATGCTTTCTCCTGTTAAAGGGCAGACAACTGAAACATCAACAAATCAACTGTTTGCACGAGACCACGCAMTATAGTGGCACAAGAAATTGCATGTTGCATCGTGTCCTGGGATAATATCTTCCAAAATGGACCATCCTTTTCTTTTTTGTTGCTCTAGATCTTGATTGTGAGAAGTATAGCTTGTGATAGCAGTTTCACTTGGGTGGAGAAAAGGGATCATCCCTTTCACAGAGAGGATCTGTTTGTTACTTGACCTCTTCTTTGCTACCAGGTTCACCTTGTGTATTGCACAGAATGTTGTCTCTTTTCAGTTGGGCTTCTCTTATCCTTTCTTAATAGAGCTAGATTTTTTCTAATTATTAATATTATTCATAAGCATGTTTATTATAATAATGCTTAAAGCTGTAATCACAGGAGACAGGGGAAGGAGAGTGGCTTTTCCTTCTCCCAGGAGAGGGAAAGTTTGCTAATGCCCTGTGAGGGAATGACAAATGATTTCTCTCTCAGGTTACACATGCTCTAAATCCTCTTCACCGTTTCTCTCCAGCAATGAGGAGACAGATGCTACTGTAACAGCACAGAACTTGTGCGAATCCCTTACAAGGACCCTTTATTACTGCTATGAGTAAAAACAAGTGACTTGCTTAGCCTTTCATCCTATTTTTAGGGAGGTTTACATTTCTGAAGGACATATTTGATTCCCTTACATGTCTTTGGCTAGTTTTCTGTTGTTGACTTTTTTTTTTCCTTTTCTTGTAGTGTGATATGGGAGGATGAAGGTGGGAGAAGGCAAGCGTCTGTTTCTCTGAGCTGTTGTGTTGGAATTTGTTAACCTGACATTTTGTGTGCTGTGATGTGCCCAGTTCCCTTTCTAGCTGTTTCTAGTAGCCATGGGGATACAGRCAGCAGAAATCACACTTCTCACACACACTTTCTCTCCTGAAAAAAAAGCTGGTGAAAATGATAGACAAATGATTTTGGAAACAAATCTTTGATGTGTAATGAGTAAATGCTATGAAGTCTTTGGAGAGGAAGTTTGTTTTTATTTCACCAGTTTACTGTAACCTGGTTTGCAAGAATTGCTTTTACATCCAGAGAGCTGTAGTCTCAATTCAGTTGTCTTTTTGGGATCTGAGCCATCTTCTACAGTTGTCATTGGGAGTCTTTCTGGTGTTTTTAATGGAGATTTCACCAGGCCCCTCTTCTAGAACTTTTTACAGAAATTGCAAAGAGATAGGGATCAATTAGTACCACTGAATAATTACTTTGTAGAGAGAAGGCCAATCTGTTAGGAATTTGATTGACACCATCAACCTGTGTGGGTACTGATCTCTTGTTAGATATCAGTGACTTCTGAAAACTGATGGTTTAGATTGCAATTACTGTCCCACAGGTAAAAAATCAGTATCTTATGCCATTTCCTCTTAAGCATCCATATTTTTTCTATGTGCTTTTTTCTTTTTAAGAAAGAGTACATACTGGACTGTCCCTTTTATGTTTTGTTTTGTGTGTTTGTTGTGTGTGTGTGTGTGTGTGTGTAAGGATACATAATTGTCCCTCTTCTGTCATAGAAGTACCATAGAAGTTCACAGTTCTGGAATAATAAGGTATTATCATATATTATCATCAAAACTAACCAACTATTGATGCTGTGTATTTTACTACTCACCAAGAGCAGGAGTGAGAGCAGGAGGGATATCTGTTCTGATAATTACTTATGAGTGTGAGTGAGAGAAGCGAACAAGGGAATGATTGATTGTGTGAGGACAAAGACTGGGGAACAGATACATACATACATACATACACACACACACTGTGTGTGTATGTGAGATATATACATATATATATATGTAGATAAATACCTTTTCACCACATGTGTGTCAGTTGGAACAGATGTCTCAAGCATGCATGCAGCCTTAATCCAAGCATGTGTGTACACATGCCTCCTCCATATATAATATACACACTTGTAGAGGAAAGTATATACCTGTGTGCACATGCACATGTATGCATGCACACATCCGGTATGGAGTTAAAGGACAAGTTGTTTCAAAAGTTGAGTTCTTGCTCTTATAAAATCAGGGAAATTGTGGTGATCTTGAAAAATCTTTGGAAGCTTTGAGAAACCTTTACAGAAAAGCATGGTTCTCCTACCTCTTGGTAAATGGAATATTTGGAGCTTTCTGCTCCACCTCCCCTACCAGAAGTGCATCTGATACACTGTACAGGGATTTCAAAGTTTAATTTAGCTTAACCCTTGGCTGCAATCAACTGCTGATAAATTTAGTTGGGGATTAGGGAAYGTTAAAGACTAATAGCTCCTTAAAAGGAGCCTGAAGAGGAGACAGCAAAACAAAAACATCTGCTAAAGTCTCCCTTAGAATGGTAGCACGACATACAGTCATAGTTTGGAGAAATAAATAGGTTGTTTTGGGGTGAGAAGGGATTTTCGTAGATATAGACACTTGGAGAAAGAAAACCAAATGTGTAAGTATTTAAGAGAGTTGTTCCCTTTACAAAGTGAAGGAAAGGATATCCTGATTGGAATCAACAGCATATAGCAAACACCCTTCTCCTGTAGTTCTAGATAGTTTGCTCGCCCATAAAAAATAGCTATTGTTAACTCCTTTTCCCATTACATCTTTTTTATAGACTGTCATGTTTAGATGAAGTCTTTGCACTTCTGTGGCAGCATTAATTCAAGTGTGAATTCTTAAGCATGGCTACTGCAACTGCTTAACACTGTCTGTGGATAGTAAAGTAGACATGTTGACCAGTACTTCAGATGTGCAATCAAAAATGGAGAGTCAAACCAAATCAATACAAGAAAACTCAGTCAGATATTTATTTGGAGAATAGACTTGCTAGAAATTACTAGAAGTTTCTTTTCCTAGACGCTTCTTTCTCACTTGTTTTTATACTGCATCAAATTTTGTAGATCCAACTGTAACTAGGGCCTTTCATAAGTATTGTACTTATATGTCTCATAGCGAGAAACAAAGACACTGTGATCTCGCACAGCCTTCTGCTTTACTCTTAACTTTTAAACTATGAATAGTGCCTCTGAAGCTAGATTTGGAGCCTAAATGAGAATCCAGTAACTATTTCATGCCTTTTTTTTCCTTGCCTTCTTCACGCCTTCTTCTGCTATCCCACAGTTACATCTTTAGTTCTTCTATTGCCCAAGAGCCCAAGAAAGGACTTAGGTGAGAAAAGGTTAAAAAGAAAAAAGTACTTGAATAATTATTATTCAAATTAAGATGGAGTAATTATTTGATAAAATTTAAATCTGCTTAAAAAGAAATGTCCTTTCACGCAGTGTTTAATTATCTTGTGGGTTTAGCAGCTGTATGGCTATTATTTCAGCAAAGAGTTTATTGAAATTTGAAGAAGGATTATATGTAAAAGCAGAGTATCTGCTGTTAGCCTAGCTAAATCTGGTAGACTTTGAAAGCACAAGAGAATCATCAGTAGGAGTAAGAATGTGAACTATATTGCCAAGACAAGCAAGTGTGTTTCGTATTCAGATTTTTTTTCTGCAACATATGGAATAAAGCACTATTGGAAAGAAAATATTCAGAGTAGGAATACAGGTCTGCTCTGATAAATCAAAATATGGATTCAAGAGTGAGAGAAACTAATAATTTTTCTAGTATAAAAATTTCTGATGTTCATAAACTCTTTGTATAGTTACATCATGACATAGGTGGACTGGTAAGCATTATGTCTGGCATTCAAACATAAGTGAACAGTGACTTTTCTGTAACTGAGAGCAAAATTGCACTGAATTTTCAAATTATATCTCTGAAATACCATTTGGACTTTTGTAGTTATGTGGTAAAAGTGTTATCTTCTGTGATTCTTGTTGTCTGAACCAGATACGTTTGTAAAACTCTGCAGCCTTTCTGATTGCTCACTAGTTAATGGTCTTAAAAGTCCAGTTTCAAGTTGTGTAAATTTTTCTTCATCCTTTTTTTCACTATGTCAGACATATAGCCAGGCATGCTAAGTTTCTATAACCATTTTATTTCTTACAGTAAGACTCTTGGTGTCTAAAGGCCACACCACTAACAAGAATAAAGAGGCTGAGGGTAATGGGAGCCAACCTACTAAGGCAAAAGAAAACCTGAAGAACTATATTTATTGCTAATAAAATCAGTGCAGGTCTAGTGCTTGTGTGGTGCATAAGTTTAGTCTCTCTATTCATTTTCATGTTAGCCATATTCCCCTCCTCCCCCCATTTCAAGCACTGAATACTTGATGTGTCAGGCAACATTTGAGGAAGGCTGCTCTAAGGTACTTTAGGCATCAAATTCTCTTGTTTATTTTACAAGAATCATTAATGCAGACCAGGCTTGCCCTGGGATTACTGCATCAGTTTATGGGTTTCTTGGTCATTTCAAAGCTTCCCCCCACACTTGATAGACCTGTTGACAAGAGAGAACTGACAAAGCAGGAGCAGGCCCAAAGCCAAATAATTAGCTGCTCTTTAGGGGAGGTGCCTTGAAGAATTTTTTTCCAACTCAGGATCAGAGATTTAGGACTAGAAGAATAAAGGGTGAGATAGGGATCAAAAAAAGACCAAAAAAAGGTGAGTGGAGGGGAAAGTAGGTTGAGGAGAAAGACTGGCTTGGAGAGGGATGAGTGCCACAGAGGAAAATGGTGAGGAGGGAAAAGTTGGTGTTCAAAGAAAAGAATTTGCAGATGCATGAGGTAGATAGTATAAGCAAGGCACAGAAGTCAGTTGATTGCTTCTTACTGGCAATCCAATCCAAGAATATCCATCAATATGTTTTGCTGTAAGTTATTAAAGGTAATGTTTTTAGAAGTCTTGTTTTTAGGAGAACTTGTGTTTCCTCCCATTCCTTTTTTTTCTTTTTATACAGGGAATTTAATTTTATAGCACTGTACCATAGACTGTCTGAAATGTTCACAGTTGCCAAATGCATGTGAGATTTTAATTTAGGTCAAGGAGATTGTTTTGGATAAGGTGACCAGTAACTCCGATGGAGACTTTGATTAGCTGAAGATAGCATCTGGTATCTGAATATAGAATAAATATGATTAGAAGGGGCCACTGGATGTCATCTATGCAATGCCTTGCTCAAAGCTGGGATAATATAAAAGATAGATCAATCTTGTCTAGTCGAAGTTTGCAAATCTCCCCGGATGGAGATCCCATAGCCTTTCTGGGCCCTTGTTCCAGTGTCATGCTGAATTATTTTTTCTTATGTCCAATGAGATTTTTCTCTTGTTGCAACTTGTGATTCTTGTCTCCTGTCCTTTCATTGTGCACCTAGGAGAAGAGACTAGCTATGTCTCCTCTTCAATCACACTTTGTTTAGTTGAATTTGCAATTAGATCTCCCTCCCAGTCTTCTCTTCTTTAAGCTAAACAAACCCATTTACTTCAGCCTTTCCTYGTATATCATATGCTCCAGCCTTATTTGTCCTCTGTTGAACTCTATGAAGGTTGTCAATATTTCTCTTGTTTTGGGGGCTCCAAAACTAGTGATAGTATTCCATATACAGCCTTATAAACATTTAGTAGAGAAGAAAAACAATTTCTCTTGACCTACTGGCTACTGTTTTGCTAATGCAAACAAAAAAAAAAGTGCACATATATAGAGAAATAAAGGAGATCGATAGATAGATAAACAATGAAGATATATGAAAGAAGAGGGAAAAGCAAGGATTTGAGCAAAGCTTGGTCAGCAAAATTGCAAGTATCATGGATCTGAATATGTAGTTGTGCTAGGCAGCCATGCTATCAGGCAGTGGAAAAAAGGCTCTGATCTATTAGCTTTTATAATTGAGAGGTCTTGGCAAGGAATATTGCCACCTCAGGACACCTGCAGATTTTTAGGTGCCAACAGAGTATATCCCAGGCAGTGCCCAGGAAGGCAAGGGCAAGATTCTTATCCTCTCTCCTAATGTAAATCATCTTGGCTTATCTAAGAGATATAATTTATGGCCAGCCTGCTGGCTGGTCAGCTTCACGTCTCTCATAAATTAGATAGCCAGACACATGTGGGTCAAGTTTGGAAATGCAATGCATGTCTTTAGAGGAGGGATGGATTCTTGCCAATCCTTCTTTACATTTGATTGTTTCTACATATCCCTATTTTTTCCTTTTGTGTTCCTCTTTTTGTCAACTGTGCATTGTCCCTATTTTTCCTCTCATTCTCTTCTTTTTCTCCAATTGAGCATGATGATGGCTGTACCAGATCAGTATATGAACTTACTGCACTTTTATGCCTAATCGTTTGTTTATTCCACACCCCAGATACAGAATAAAGGACTATGTTCCTCTTCCCAGTCTTTCCTCCCTTGTTCTCTCTACATAGGCACGTATTTCATGATGAGAAGAACTGCAAAGGAAGTTCTCTGGATGTCAAAGCTCATGATGTTCTTTTGCAGCTGAACAGCAGTAAAAGTTCCAAATTCTCTCAAATTCTCAAGAAAGATTTTATTTAGTCTCAGATAGGTCTGTGGGCTATAATAGCACTTGCTGTACAGCAAGGCCTGAGATCTGTTATTTTTAAGACCAGGTCTGTACTTAATTCTGCTGGTCATCATAATTATAAGAGAAGAAACATTAGTGAGGAGGATGCTGTACCATCCAAAGAAGTCTTTAGGCAGTGCAGTTTATTTTGTTCTGGCATAAAGTGTTTGCAGTAGAAGTTATTGATATAATTCTGTTATCAAAGTTCTTTTTTTCTTTTTAACCTGTAGTTCCATCACTGTCTATTGGTTGATACAGTCAAGAGAAAGAAAAGTTGGAGTTGGGAGAAGACAGTGGTATGGGGTGTTCTCCTTCTGGCATTATCAGCACCAGGGTAGAAGTAGTATCGAAAATGGGTCTAATTCAACACTTTCTCTACTGTGGAAATTGATGATTCCATTAAAAGGCTTCAGCAAAAATTGGTCCAGTTAGCTGGAAGCAAGGAGGGGTGTCTGGCACAAAGGCTTTTCTAGTCAGTTAATGGGGATACATCCAGTTCAATCCTCTTTTGAGTATGATCAGGCCAGCTTTTGAAGGTTACTTGTCCATTCTCATTTTAGTGGACTATATTACAGTGCAGACTATCTCTGTGAGATGCAGAGATGTTAACCAAGGTGGGGAAAAAGAGACACCAGTTTCTCTTTTAAATACTTGATTATAATCTTGCAGAAATCACTTCTTATTCTGTCTCAGGGTAGTATTAAAACAGCCTTGTGGCCAACAGCCTGATTTAGTATCAGAGCAGCCAGATAGAATCTAATGTGGGGAAAAAAAGGGGAGAAGTGAGTGCCTTAAGTTGACAGAGTCTTTGTAATTGCTGGCAAATCCACTGGACTGGTCTGTTGACAAACAGGACAGGGAGAGCTGGAGATAGATCACTGGTAGATCTGAGAGCCAAAAATCAACCAAACATCTTGGACAAGTTTGGAAGCTTGTTTCTTGTTTCTTGTTTGGCTCATTTCCTTCTCCCTTCCCCCATTTCTCTGCAGCAGAAGCAGTGTTGAAGGGTGTGTACTCTGTCTGGCAGCCTGTTGGAGGAGTCTCTGGCCTCAAATTACACAGCATGAGAACTCTGTGCGTAAAATTAGCAGCAGAGTTCTGTGTATTAGGTGCCAGGGAAAAATGTCACATTCAGCAGAACTCAGGCTAGAGGTGGAACAGAAAGAACTGGAACGGGACATCAATCCCCCTCTACGTTTTGCTGTTTTGCAGCAGACATATCTGAGAGTGTCATAACCAGCTGGCTTGGAGCAAAGATTATTTGGGCATTAAATAGATTTTATTTTATGTCTTAGTAACAGGGATATTTGATTTTTCTTCCTTTTCCCCCCCCTTCACTTGCTCTTTTTCCTTTATTCTGAAGATTTCTTACTTTTTGTCTTTTCACAAGGAAATCATTTTTCACTCATGAAGAAGTGCTATTGATATACAGTTTTCTGCCCTTCTTTCCACCTTCCTGTGGTATGATTCCTGGTGAGAAACCCACTGTAATGGCACTATATTCAGATTATGCAACAGCTTATACAAGTTGTTTGTAGTGAAATCTGGAAAACTAAATTAAGTGCTGGCAAACAGGGCAAAGGCACTAAAGCAGAGAGAAGCAGCTATTCAAGGACTGAATTCTTTAGATACTATCTCAGTAGCAGCTATCTCATTCAGAAAACAGAAAAGGTCATGGTTTGAGGGTGTGTTTTGGCTCCCTCCTTACATCATAAAAGCAGTAAAATCCTTGCCACACCAGTGTTAGATTGCCCTGAAGCATATGTGTGAGAGAGGCTGCATTAGCATCTGTATGTGGAGATGGATTGCCAAGAGACATAAATGTACACTTGCCTGAATTGTTTGGGGATGTACATGTACACACATACATTCACTGTGTTGTCAGAGTGCTTTTGTAAGACAAAGTTATCAGGCAGCAATGCTGTTTTAATGTATTCCTCCCCATTCGTTCTCCATACTGATGTCTGTGCTGTGAGCTGGGCTGGGAAATTGATCCATGGCTTAAAAAAATGTTTTTACAGCTGGATTAGTTAGCTGATGTATTTTGCAGTACAGCCTCAGATGTGCCATCCTGTGGGGCAGGAAAAAAAGCAAGAGTATGTGAGGGAATTCCCTAAGCTGATACCATCACCATATACTCATTTCTTGAAATCACAACTTCAAAGTCCCCCATTACTTTTGTTTGGCTCAGATTATTGAAGCAATCCGCAAGCAGGATGATGTATTCCCAGTTTACATAGCGCTCTGGGGCAGAAAGCTATTCTTCATTTCGTTTCCTTTTTCTTTTCTGTAGTAGGGCAGGCCCATTGGCTACTGCTGTTTAACGTATGTGATAGTTTAGCAACTACATTCTTTTCTAAGGGTTTGGGAATCAGTTCTAAGGCCTGGCATCAGAGCATTACTGGCACATTTTTAAAGAGCTACATTTTTATATTGTTTTCAGTTTGCACTGTAGGTGATTTTGAGTGCAGGTGGGTTGCTAAGGATAATGGTTGTAGTTTCTCACTTTTCACCTGACTTTCCCAAATAATTATACCTCTATTGAGCATTTTTCTTCCTCACTGTCCCCCATGCGAAAAGTATTACTGTCAGCCCCGTTTTACAGATGGCAAAGCTGAGGCATAAGGAATCACACAGCAAGCCAGTGGCTGAACTGAATGCAGTTAATTGAGAGGTCTCTTATTTAGACCCAGCTTCACATAACAAGGCAGCCTTCTGCCTATTGAGGTATGGGAGACACAAACTCCAGCCTTCCACACCTGAAATGGACAGGCTGGCAGCTGGCTTGGGATCAGATTGCTTATTGGTATGGTAATTGGTGGGCTTATTCCACAAGTTTATCTTTCAAGGAATAAAGGCTGAAGTAATAAAAGGCCAGTAAGTGAGGCAGCAGGTGAGACAGGCTGTAAGTATATGCTGTGAGGAATACTGACTGAATAGAACTTTGAAAATTACAGGATCTTGATACTTATTGCCTCTATATTTGCCACTTGCCTGCCTATCCTAATCTCTAGCCCCCTTGCCCCCCAATTTTATTAGGGAATATTGTCCCAATTTATGAACCATTAGAAAATAAGCCATAAACTCTCTATAATGAGCAGACTGGATATGTCTGCACCAGAAAATTGTGCTTCTTTGACTATATCAGTGTAGCTTAAGTAGTACAACTCCCCTAGGGTAAAGACAATCATACCAGTGTAAAAGTGCATATCCAAATATAGCTGAGTCCCAAATGGGAAGGTACCTTTATACCAGTAATAACTAGGTCCACAGTAAGGCACAGATTTATTTCCTTAACTTTAGGAACCTGAGGTGACAAAATTGGGAATATAGTTACTTTATAATTCATGTATATTCCAAGGAGACAGATAAAACCTTCAGAGGGGGAGTTGGCCCACTTGAGGTCTGATTTACTGGCCAGCGGTGCCTGTCTCTCTTCACTGTTCAGAGAACTTCCACTTAACTGAAGGCGCTTATCTAAAGTTTCTAAATTAATTAAAAGGAATTTGATCACAGGATTTCATCAAATGGATGGGGAAATTAAACTATTAGGAATGGTGTAGGATGTTTTGAATGCAGCACTGCACAAATTTTAGCAAATCCCAACCCTATTTTGAAATTTGGGAAAGTTCAGTGAAATTTTTTTTTGAGTAATTTTGACAGGTCTTTTGAACTTGTGAAGCAGATGAAGCAGGATTTTCTTTGTCTTGAGTAGCAATAACTCCAGAAGATTTTTGACTCTCAAGATGATTAGGAGACTAAAACACAGAGACTCTCCTGCCACAAAGGGTCACTGCTGCTATGCACTTAAAACTAGGTTTTAAGCTTCTGGAGTTCCTGGATGGAGCTATCCTACTTCTTTGTCTGCAATGGCTAGTTACCAGATTTTGACATTGGTAGTTGACTGGAGCATACGGGTCATACACAGTCATACATCTGTCATACAGAGTAGCAGTGGCAAGCTCTGCCCTATTTCTTCCCTATTTGCCACTTTTATTCTGGAAGTGATATGCTATCTGGATGAAGAAGTGTTCTGATGCTGTTTCTGAGCTTCCATTTTTCTCACTTAGCCTAGTCTTGGGCATCAATATCCATCTGAGCTCTGCAAGAACAAAAAGCCCCATTGCTCATCAAGGAGAAGTTACTACTGTTCTGGTAAAACTTCCTCTAACTCTTCCAATCTTAAGTGATCCTACTATATCAGAGAGAAATCCTGTATCTTTTAAAAAGATTTTTAAAGGAAGCAGGTTTATTGTAAAGGAAGAATTGTTTTCCACAGAGAGGAAGATCATAATACTGCTTGTGATATTGCTCTGTATAAGAAAAGCTGGCAAGATCTGGCTATGGCATCATGAACTAACAAAACCCAGGATGATTGTTGAATGCATATTTCCAAAATAGCTGATATGACTAAAGAAAAACCTCGCTTTTTGGGGGCATTTTTTTCCTGCAATACTTATTCCTTGTTTTGTTCAAGCAATTGAGGTGCAAAAGCCAAGATTCTGTTATGGGATTCAGTCTGAAGCTCCAAGAAAAATGTCATTTAAAAAAAGGCTGCTGTTTCTTTAATATTTGGTTCTGTAAAGCCTATTCATGTTGAGTAGTAATTTGTTCTAGAAATGACACCATCAAATTTGCTGTCAGGAACAGTGGTAGATGCTGACCTTTAAGTTTCTTTGTTCACGATGGATTGCTTAGTTGTGTTTATATCAGCAGGGCATGATCATAGTCCTTTTCTGCAAATGCCTACTAGTTACTTTTTACCCTAAACAAGCAGTCATGGAAACTGTGTCCAGATTTAAATCAAAGCAAATTTCCAAAGTTCTGTTTATCTATACTCCTGTGCCTTTTTTCCTCCCAACACAATGTGTGACAAGGATAGTATCCATGCACACAGCCAATATGGATTGAGCCATTATCTAATGAAGAATATAAAACCAATCAATCAGCTCAACTTCTCTCCTCTTTCTTTTTTTCCGAGGAGTTCAGAAAGACAGGACAACTTCAACAACTTTTTTTTTTTTTCCCCTGGGTGGGTTTGTGTTCAGCTGTCCTGAAAACATATATCAAAGAAAGAGAGTCTTGTTACTTACCATTGGACCAACTGCCTTCTAAGGATTTTCTAGTGCTACCTGCAAAAGAGGACTGAAGATTACAGGGCAGACATGAGTAGCTTATCTTATGTAACTTTTGTCCAAAAATTTTGCAGAGCTGTAATTCATTATTCATGTGCTATTATAGTAATGGTAAGGAGTTTAAACATGACTGTATTTGAAAATAAATATTGTAAAAGTGTATTAAAGCATTCTGTAAAGCTGATGGTAACCATAAAAGCAAAATCTGTACAAGTATGTAATATGAATGGAAAATGGAATATAGCCCCAAGTCACTTTTCCCAAATCAGTCTTACCAGTTGCAGCTCAGCCTCAAGCAACCACAGAAGACAAGACACTCAACCGCTAATGATGTGTATGCTACAGAAACAAATATTCCACATATCCTTTGAAAATAATAGGTTGAATGAAAGTATCTTGCAAGCCAACTCTGCTGTATGTATTTCTATTTGATGTTCAGCTTCCTTGCAATGATTGTTAAAATGTTATTTCCGTTACAGATTAATCTGTGATGAGACCAGACATCTTTTAAGAATATTATTCTTGTTCACTTTATTCTGTCACCTAACAAATTTATTCTATGGCTGGTGAGTGAACATAACTATGCAGCACTTTTCTAACATCAGGTGCCTCAGAGAGAAGCCATTATTCTAGAGCGTACAGACATGCACAGCCAAAATGATACAGTAGCTGCTGCCCTAGTAGACATGATATGTAGTGCTGTCATCAGAATTGATTCAGCTGAGTATTTTTGCTATGTTCCTTTGATTTACCTTTTATTAGTGGTTCATGTATCTTTAGTGATTTGGGACTACATTCCCATTTTCCATTAAAATTCCATGCTTGCTCTGGCTGTTTGGTTATAGCTGATACTCTCAGATTTCCAAGGTGCTATGTATCCTTGTACAAATATTTTCTAACAACATGTGCATTAGACAGAAGGCCACAATTTCATAGCTTACAGGCATACACGGCCAAAATAATATAGTAGGTGCTGAACGGTGAAAAGGTATGTAATGGTGTCAGCATATAGTCATGAGTCAGTCACCTGAGCGTTTTCTTAGTAGTCTCCTTTAATTAATTAATTTGTTAGTATTTCTTGCACCTGGATGCCTGCTTTCTCTTGCACATGGATAAGGGTCGGTGCCTAGTGCCATAATGACCATGCCGCCCATGGTGTATGGGTGGGTTTTCTCAAAACTGAGAGCTGACCATGTCAGCTGATGAAATTGGATACTTTCCTAGTGCAGAAGTATCTCTTGACATGGGTACTGTCATTATGGTATCAATTTTGCAATGGACAATTATTTCATTCATCAGTAATAAAGTAACTATTTGAGCAGAGAGAGGATGTGGGTTGACTAGACCCAGCCCATTTCCTTGGCCCAAATAGTAGAAATTGCTATTTCTACTATAGTAGCACAATAGTAGAAATTGAGAGAAAACACCTGGTAGTTGAGGCACTGATTTAGCACAGAAGAACATGGCAAAGCAGTGTTTCAAATCTTAGTCTCTCACAGCCTCGGTGAGCCCTCTAACCAATCAGCTATCCACTTTTCTGAGGTAGGAATCTGCCTTTTCATCAGAAAAGAAGGTCTTCATTTTGGTTTAGTTCAGGACAAGAAAATATTGCAGAATCAGAAACTTTCTTAGCAGGTTTAGCATTATTCTGTCAGATTAGTATTATTAGTGGCTATAATCTCTAGTAAAGAATAGTGGAATTGAGAAGCTGCTCTCAATTTGTTTTACTTGGCTTACAGCAAAGCAGTTGCATAGACAATTTGTCTGTGAGGTTGTCTGTTGGCTTGTTCTTGAAAAGCCGTGTCTCCAGGTAAACAATGAGCCAGTATTTTTGCATTGTGTCACATCCTCTGTCTCTTAAAAGATGTACCTGCATTGTATCTAGATTGTCTTCCAAGAGATTTGAAAAGATTAGAGTATCCTTTTTAAGATTTTCTTGTCAAAACTATGATATGCATCAAATATAATCAGTTACCTTAAAGGCATCCATCAGCCTTTCTTTTTCACTTCTATTAAAGTTTGCACAGTTCTTGTGCTTTCCACAATCTTTTTGCATGTGTCGGGAGGGCTCCTCTGAATTTTCATGAGTTCATATATATTGATCTTGTGATTAAGAGTTCTGGTCAAGGTGATCTGTTCCTATTTCCTTCTGAATGTCAGGAGAAAGCAAGAGGATTGCAGTTAGAAAACTTGATTATTGTCTCTCTCACTCAAGGTAAAGGGAAGAGAATAATGAGCCTGACTTCAGGTTACATGAGGACTGCACATTTAGCAGGCCTAATCAAGAAAATGGAATACACAGCAGAGTGTGAAGGTCTAGGGAAATACTTATATCCAACATCACCACTTAAAACTACTCTGCTAAGTCTGTGTGGGCAGCACAGAGTAGCAGATCACTCAGAAAATACAGTTCAGAATTTTGTAGCTTCTCCTGGTCCCTTCTGATCAAGAGACACTATATCCCCTCTCAAATTCTATAGTGGTGCCTTCAGTTAACCACAGGAAAGAGATGGGTGAAGAATTTACTTCATTAAAATGCAGTGAAATGCAGTTTACTCTCAAGGCTRATGATTACAGTGGTAAATAGAGTTTTATTTTGAAGGATGCTGTTTGACTTTTCCTCCCTTCAGATGAAAATTTTTGTGCTTGACAGTCGAAGCAGGAGAAGGAACTAAATATGTATTGAACATGAAAATGGAAGAGAGTCAAAGACTGAAATGGGGAGGCGAAGATAACTACACATGACAGCTTTTGACTAAGGCAGATAAGCTATGCTGCAACTTATCTGCAGTGTTAGGAAATGATGGTTTCCTTGTCACTTTCTTCCTTTTATTTTCTTCTTGAAAGATTGTCAACTGATGTTATATAAATGCTGTATCACTACCCTTTGTGTACAAGGCAGGGCAGTCAGGATTCTCTTTGGGTGAGCCATTACCCTGTCTTTGTAGGTGGCAAATGTGGATTGTTTTGAGCACATGAAGCTGAAAAGATCTCTGCTCTTTCAAGGACTCATGTCTTACTTGCATTGATCCATCCTTCAAAGCTCATTTCCTAATCTCCTGTGCCTGATACTCTGGTACCTATATGTTTGACAAGGTTGAATTTTCTGACCATACTTTCAGCTCCCACTTGAAAATTTATTCTTTAGCTGCACCTCCTGGCTCTTGGTCCATGGAAAGGAGGATTCTCAGGAATCACAGAGCCTCAAGAAGGGATCAGAAGTATTCATCCTAGTTTACAAACATTGGTGTCTAGGTGTATATGGGGACATTTTAGCTGTGGCAAAACAGAATTGGTTGAGCCCACTCATACTGACTTTCCACAGAGGCAGATGTTTCAGTGAAGAGGTGAACAATGGAATATGTGGCTCATAGTTTCTGCTTTTTGTTGGACGTTCGGTTTCTCAACTGTGGCAGTTTCGATACATGACAGACATCACAAAACAGTCTTTCTGTATGACTGTTTTTTCTCTAGTACTTCCTCAATCTCATGGGGGTGGGGAGGTACAGAAGAAATCGTCTGACACTGAAACATTAGAAAAAAGATCTCTGAGGCCTTGCAAAGGAGTCTTGATTCATGCAGAGAGAATTACTTTGACTGTGTTCATCCTATTCAGCCAGGAACTGCCCAAGAAGTGGAGGAATAGAGCTTAGCCATCTGGATTTAAGAAGCTGAAAACCATGTCTCTTCCCCGACAGCTGCGAGAAAAGAGGTAATGTGTCTCTCCTTCCTCCCACCTCCCCACAATCCTCCATGTAACTGTTATGATCTGTTCATTTAATTTGGATGCATGCTTCTTTTGTGATTCTAAAAGGCTTCTTGTTATCGTAGCTTCCAAATTATTAGGCTGCTCAGTGTGGAGCAGACCTTTTCTTAATTTGGAGTGGACTTTCTTTCTTCTTTTCCTGGGGAATATTCACCACTTAGGACAATAATGGGTCATTGTCCTCTTTATAGCTGCAAACAGTTTCCCTTTTACTGGGGTTTGGGATATGAGTGTTTGTGATATGACTAATTGTATCTCTTGATCTCCATAACCACATCCCTCTTCACAGCAAGTGGTAGTATTTATGGTGTTGTGGGTGGTGCTGATTCATGTCATTCTCCTCATACAGCAAGCTATTGCAAGACTTTGCATCATTACTTCAGCCTTCCAGATGGGCTACGGATTGTGGAAGCCCCTGCTTGGGATTTTCTTCTAGCAGAATAAACTGAGCCAACTGCCATGGTTTTTGTATTATCAGAATATTTAACATCACGTCAGCTTGGTGTTTCTTAGATGATCCTTTTTAAAGTTTCTCATCCTTTTCTCCTCATTCTTGATCCTTTTTACTGAAGTGTTAATATAAATACCACTCTAACAACATTGAGTTGTAAGATTGAAGCAACGGTGAATTTGTCTTCTGTTTGTCAAAGATGTTGTATCAAAGAGAAGGTCCCAGAGGAAAAAGCACCTGCCAATCCATGCTGTTTTATTGTGTGGACAACACAGACAAGAAACATGAGAGTGTGGTCATATGGCTGCTCTTTAGGTGTTCCTGCAGGGATCCTTCCTTCTGTCTTGCTTCAAATCCAATACTTTCTAGGATCTGCAAAGCTTATTCTAACCTTGCCCACTATGATGTGTTCCTTCACACATTTTTGACGTTTTCAAACWAGTATCTTTGTGCTTGCTTCAGGTTATCTGCTGTGGCTGGGAGGTCTCCCTGTAAATATTTGTTAGGCTACTTGTTCTTTTTTCAAAGCTTCTTTAAGAGTCTGCTTTACTGTGATGTTTACAAGAAAACTTGATAACATTTTGACAGCTTGTGCAGGCACCACTAGTTATGATATAGAACAATACTATGTCTTTGTTTCTTTGCTTTTTTTCTGTTTGAGCTTATCCTTCTGTTGTTTCTTATCTTATAAGGTACATTGTATGCATCTTACACATACAGTGTAAGGTTTTTAGGAATTAGCTTTGTGCTGTCAGTTTCTACAGTACCTAGCACAACAAGCTCTTTTCTCAGAATTGTTTCCTATTCCCTACAGTAATGCAGTAATAATAACAGCATAAATCATCATATATAATGATCTCCTTAGGATAAGAGATACTGCTGCAGAGTTGTTATTGTAAGTCTACTGGATGCTGTAGGAAGAATTAAGAATGCATCCACAGTTGATCACATTTCTCAGGAAAAGCTTACCAGCTCAAGTGTTTCTTTTGTAGTCCTGCTACTCTAGCAAGCCTAGGAACGATAGGGATGTTTTTCAGGTTTCATGAGTCTTCATGAGTCTTCACAATGGTCACTGACTTGTGCTGAACTTATAGAAACCTGACATCTCAAGATCAGACCTCAAAGGAAGAGGATGACACCACGAGTTTCTAACTTCTTGGTTTTGACACTAGATAATGTGATGTTGCCTAACTATCTTTGTTCTGTATGGCATAGAGACCTCTGAAGGCTAATGCCAGTATGAGTAACCTAAATCTTTTGTTCTTGCTTCACAGTGATTTTGACCAGCTTCCAGATGATGTACCTGTTTCAGCTAACATTGCAGATATTGAAGAGAAGAAAGGCTTTACTAATTATTATGTAAGAAGGGAGATTTATCCTGTCTATATATGCCCTCATCTGTGACTGGTTTGGTTGTGGGAAGCAAAATGCAGTTAATCTGGTGTAGTTGTTTTTTGGCATGAATAGTTCTGTGTGGAGAACTTCTCAGTGCTTCTTTTTTCTGGAATGGAGGTTAGTCTATCACAGATTTAGTCTAAAAATTTATTGTCGGGGTGAAATGTGACAGAGGTAACCTCTAACATTGCTTTTTTTCTAAATTCTTATCTAATTTCTGATTTATTTCCTGTTAGAGTGCTGTACCTTTGGTGAAGATAGTGGGAAAGGAATTCAAAGAGGGTAGAAGGGCAGGGTCTTGTCTTCATTATATTCCATGGTACTGGCAAGTTAGGATGCTTCCATCTCCACAGAAGGTAGCATATTAATAAGTCATGAAAGAGCACACAGGAAGGGAATAGTAGGGAAAAGCACTATGAGATTTTCTGAAGAGGGGTTTTGGATAAGACCAGCTCAGTCTGACATCCACAGTGTATGCTGCTTTTGCTGGAGACATTGCTTATAAAACCTTCCCACTGCAGTGTGCAGGTTTTACTCTGGAATATAGTGATGTTTTGTTGCTCTGTCTTTATGTTTTCTGAAGGATCTGGCTGCAACGTGACTCAGAGGTCAGTGCATGGAAATCATGGGCTCCTTTAGAGCAAAGCAATTTTGGCAAGAGATAAGAAATAAGATAGTGGTTGGAGGAGGACGTTAGAAGTAAGGCGACTAAGGTTTTTTTTCTGGCCTTACCTTTGGTCAGACCATAATTTCTGATATTGTGTACTTTAAAGTCAAAAAGAAGTATGAATGCCTTCAACTCTGAAAATCAATTCATTTAGATGTCTGTCTATAGATCTAGTTGTCCAAAGCATCCTACTGTAAAATATTCGTATTTACCACCCTAATATGTTTTGTTTGTCACTGAGGGAAGGTGTGCAAGCATAAAGTAGCATCTAGTCTTTTCAGGTTTCCTTTTAAGATTATGTAGTAGAAAGCAGCCACAGGGACATGATCCATGGGACAGCTGGACCCACACATATACCACACTGTCTGGTGCTAACTTGTTATTTTCTAGTACTTGAGTCTGCAGATGCTTAACTGAAGGCTTGCTTTCCACTCTGCCCCTAAGACAATATTCCCGCTACCGGAGCACTGATCTTCTGTTCCTATTGTATGCCTCACTTTCATTTGGTAAGTATTTATAAGTATGACCATCAGCCTGAATCCCCCTTCTCTGTTTCAGATGTTTGTCATTGAAGTAAAGGTTAAAGGTGGTGGCAGATACCTGATTTTCCGACGCTATCGTCAGTTTTATGCCCTGCACACCAAACTAGAGGAGAGATATGGGGCAGAGAGCAAAAACAGCCCTTTTACCTGCACACTCCCCATATTGCCAGGTAAGCTGTCAGTACCAAATCTGTGCATGATTAGCAGCTTTCTCAGCCCCAGGCTGTCCTAAAGAGGAGTGCATTGTAGGGAAGTAGTTGTGACAAGGAACTAGTTCCCAGCTGTGGATGCTGGAGAAGTCAAGTTCTGTTGGCAGTCCCTCCACTTGTGGTAAAGTTCATTTAGAAACCTAAAATCCTTTAGCAAATATGTATTTTCTTGGATATCCTACTTTCTCCTGATTGCTTCATTTCTCTGACAGCCTCCATTTTTTTTCTTCAATAACTGTCACAGGTTTTATATTTTCCAGGAAAAGTTTATGTTGGGGCCAAAAAGGAAATTGCTGAGAACAGGATTCCTATCCTAAATGTTTACATGAAGGTAAAACTTAATTTTAAGGCAGAGATTGCACTGAGCACTGCAGATACTTACCCCTTGAAATCAGCTAAGAGAGACAGTACTGTTGTAGTCCTAGGTATCTGCTTCTCTCTGTATTGTTTTTCCTGAAGACATAGCGTCCACACTGTGGGACAACCTGCAGTCCTATTCCCCAGATTGTTCAGACTGTAGGATCTGCTGGAGTACGCAGTTCACAAAGGCTCACTCCATGCCTTCATATATAGATAGATATCCTTACAACCCCCCCCCCCCCAGATGTATGAGGAAATGGTGAATTTCCAGGTGTTGTATGAATATGGAGTTGGTATGTGCACCTAAGGGACTAGGAGAGTGGGGTGGGCTTCTGGGTGTACCTGCTCTACAGTGAAGACACAGCCAGTAACATCGAAGAGGGAAATTCTTTGTGTGCAGGTTAACTGAAGACCTGACTTTAAATCAGTAAAAGTCTGAAGCACTGGCCAAGACTTCCAGTACTTAAGATGATTGCCTTCTTTCCACAGTCATTCATGTTCTGAAGGGAAACACAAAGAGCAATTTACTGCTTCTGCAGTAAATCAGGCACAAAAAGAGTGAAGCAATATGTTGGCCAACTCCAGGAGTAAACAGGAGAAACTGTCAGCTGTTCAGCTGTGTCCTGCTGAGTGAGAAGGGAGAGGAGGGAGATTTCTGGCAGTAATGAATATCCTTCATAATCCTGTAGGTCAGAGAGGCATATTTGTTAGATGTAAATAAACGGAGAATTGTTCTCTCCCACTGTTACACTCTGCTTCCTACTCGCTTTTGGCACAGAACCTACTCTGCCTACCCGTTTGGGTGTTGATGGATGAAGAGGTACGGCTGTTCTTCTACCACTCAACCTTTGATAGCGAACAGGTACCCCACAGACTGAGACGGCTTCGCCCACGAACACGCCGAGTGTAAGTGATTGACATGGTTTTTCAGCATTGCTTGATGTAAGAGATGCTGTCCAGTTTTGGGGGGAGAGAGAGATGAGGATCACCACTGTGTTTGCCAAGTGAATCCATGAAGTCCTAATATGAGGATCTTTGTGGTAGAGTGAACACAGGGTATTTCTTGTTTTCAGTTATCTCAACTTTTTAAAGTGGATATGGTACTTGCATTAAGGAAAATTCCAAAATGAGAGTATAGCTTGCTTTTAAAAAAATGCTGCTCAGCTCTATCTGTTGATAATTCTTTAATGGTAATATCTATTATAATGTGCAGAATATACAGGCCAATCTTAAGGACATAGGCTTGCACCACTGAAGTCAATGTGAGTTTTGGCACTGAATTCAGTGAGATCTGGTTCAGACACTAAGTGAAACTGACTACTTAATTTGTTCCTGTCCTTTGTCTAAACAGGGGCCTGTCCTACATAGCAGCATTGACACCCCTTTGGAGAACTGCTAAGTAGACGTCATACTTCATTACCCTTCAGACAAATTAATTCTCCTTTCAACAGCAAAGATGGACCCACTTCCTTTTCATTTACCTCAAACAGTGCAAAAACTGCATGTGTGTATACATTCCTGGATGTGTGTATGATGGCAGAGTTTGAACTGAATGCCATAAATCCTAGAAACAGGGATGCCCACAAGGCAGAGTAGGGGGGCTGAGCAGTGCTGTGGAAGAGAGGTCCAGGATACTGACTGTATTGAAAATTCCATCTGTTCTCAGCAGCAGACATCATCAGATTGCTGCTGCTTTGCACTGAAACTGAGACAGCTAGGGCAATGTTGTTGCATCCAGATTTATTTACTTCAGTGCTGCACACAGATTCTCATGCAGTTTCTCCAGTGATCTATGGCTTGCCTGCCTCTTAAATAATGAAAATGCAGACACTGTACTACTGATCATGCAGTATTGTTGATGACCAGCAAGACATACTTACTTCCCTGTTGTCTCCTTTCTCTGCAGTAAAAGCATTTCACCTCAAGTGCCTATTTTTGACCGCATGGCAACTCCACGGGCTGAGGTGAGTACTCTGCACAATCTGTCATAACATAGGAGATTAAACTCTATTTGCTTTGGTATCTCATCAATCAAGTTGCCTTTTCCAATTAGAGCTTGGAGAAAGAAGGGAAAGTGAAATTGACACAGGAAAGCAATTGATTTTAACAACAGGGAATGAAACAATGGATGGAAAGAAGTGTTCTGTTCCTCCTTACTTGAGTAATAAGAAGGTCCATTGTGAAGTCAGAATGACAGGAGGTTCAAAATTGAGAGACATGTACAGCTTACTGCCAAATGGTCCACATTTACATAGTGATACCCATAAATCAAATTTAAAACAAGCACTAGCTTCAGTCTCATTGACTTCAGCCTATGTTTAAAAGCTTTGCAGGTGAGGCATCTTAGTATTTTCTGTAACATAAGTGTTCTACTGAAAAGTGCCTATACCCTTGTCGTTTGCTGTATGTTGTCTTGGTATTAAGCACATGGAACTGCTTTGTAACCAGTACTTGTCTGAGCATGGTCTTGCTTCCTGGAACATGTGACTGCCATGTAAGATTAAAAAAAACCCCTTCCAAGTGCATTGAGGTTTGTTGGTTTTGTTTTTTACACTGAATATGGCAGGGCTTGGATCAGTCGTATCTCTTGGGTTTTATCTATTAATTTATTAGTATTATCTATTAATTTATTAGTATTGAATATACCTACCAAAACTTTCCAATACATGAAAAAAGGCTTTTGAAAGAGCTATTAAGTAGACATATGAACTACCAGCACAAGAGCAGACATTTGTCTTTTTTTTATTAGGAGAACTCTTGGCATTAATGACCAAAAGAACCATCTCAACACAGAATAAAGAACAACTTCTAATTTTTGCTTCTCTAAGAGCATTTAAATGGCTACCATGTTCTCTAAGGACAATGGGGGAGATGTGCATTTTTGCTAACTCGGCCACTTTAATTATTCAAGAACAGCTTGTTAGGGTGGTAGCATGTGCTTACCTCCTTTTTTTTTTTTTTATCCCCTGAAGGGGGCATCTAAGTTCCATTTTAACTACATGTCAATTTCCCAGACTTCCCCAAATCTCTCAGTTCAGCATAGAGGCCTGAAAGCTAGATGTAAAAACAACAGTTAGTTACCCTTAAATTAGGACACAACACTTCTGCAATTTTTTAAGGCTCTTTGTGATATTTTGCAGCAAATCTGAAAGCTGTAAAACTTCAAAAAGAAATAATATATATTTTTTCAATTCCCAGGATTTCAAGTTTTCAAGTTTTCAAGTTGTCAGTTGTCTTCAGCTCTGTTGACTTACTTGCTCTAAGTGTTTTCGACTTCTTTGTATTTATTTCTCTGGTGCTCACTGTCATGCCACTTTAAGAATCCTAGCATGCAGCCCTCTCAGAACCGTGTTTATCCTAGTGCTTCCACTACTTCTTCAAAGCATTTTTGTGTGTGCTAAGTAGGAGAAGAAATTGTGAGAACTGCAGACTACGGTCATATATATGACCTTACCCTAGAAATAGATCTGTGATGACAGAAGTGCATACTATCGTGCTGCTTTATGCTCTCACCCCAAGAACAGAACAGAAAGAAAGATTCACTTTTGTAATTCTGTGAATTAATAATTTCAGTGTTATTAATTTCCATAGGCACTGTTTGATTTTTCTGGAACCAATAAACTGGAACTCAGCTTCAAGAAGGGAGACTTGATCTATCTACTCAGCAGAGTAAACAAAGACTGGTTGGAGGTAAGACTGCAGTAGCGGTACCGAATTATTAGTATACCTTGAAATATATGAGTAGAAAGGCCTCTCCTAGTCCTTGGGACCTGTCTCCTCCTTTCAAGAAGAAACTGTACTATAATCAGGTCTTACTGTCAAGAATAAATCCTTGACTCCAAATTTGAAATTGTTTCCTTCCTTGATGGTTTTTAGCTTACAAATTTTCTGCCCTCTAGACTTCAGTTTTCATTTGCATTTGCTTCTGCTGGAATGTTTTTAAATTCTTTGGAAGTGATTAGAACACAAAAAGGCCACAGAAAGGAGATGGAAACTCCATTTCAGCAATTAATTGGTTTCTTGCCTCAGGGTGAGTTGCTATATACTTCATGCTTCATACCACAACACACGTCAGCCTGATTAGAGAGAACTTGGGCAATACAGCAGTGTTCTGAAAAAGGATGAGGAGAATATACTGTGTGTTTGCTGATATGATATCTCTGCTTGCTCAAACACCACAGTCTTCCTTGGTAACCATCTGACTTTCATTTTTTACACACTGTTTCACTCCCCGGCCTTGACTACGCAATTGTATAATCTTTTTGTAGGGACGCCAACAGGTTACTTCCATAACCTTTCTTTTCTTGATTATAAAAAAAATTGTAAGTAAGTAAGAAAAATTCTTACTGATGTTTCCATGGAAATTAATTGAATTCCAGAACTTATTGTATGTGGCCAAAATGGCATCGTTTCTTCACTCTAACACTTCCTATCATTCCAGGGAACAGCTGATGATGCCACTGGGATTTTCCCATGTGCTTTTGTGAAGATCATAAAAGATTTACCACAGCAGGAAGACACAGTTAATAAAGTTCGCTGTTATTACCATGATGAGACTGTGAGCACTATCAGGTAATAAGAAAATAGTCTTCCAGTTTACTACTGAAGAAATGCTGATAATTCTCTTTTCACGATATGTAATGACTAGATTTGTTCTTGTTATAGGGATATCTCAGTGGAAGAGGATCTGAGCAGCATTCCATCATTCAAAGATCTCATGGAATTGATGAGGTACAATGCAAGCAGTTAGTTGTATGTTTAATATTATTTAAACATTTGTCAAGTTCCTTCCAGTCCTAGATTTTCCACATTCTACTTGGTCATCACCATGTTTTGGGCGTGAAATACTTTTCAAGTGTCCTGAAGAAGTTGTACTTTGACTTGGCCCAGGGCCATCTGTGCAGACACTAATCTGCCTTGGGATTGTCAGTAAGTATGGAATGCCACACACTTCTAACTCAGTTATGCTGGGTAGAAGTTGCCATTTCTTGTTCTAAGATCAGAGCCATACCCTCATGCAAGGATCTTTTGTCTAATATACTTCCTCAGGACGCAGGACACCGCCTTCTAACACCTGTTAAACTAGTGTTAAACTAGATTARTCTAGTGTTGAACATCAAAACATTAGAACATCAAATATTAGTAATAGAACACCTGTGCTAATATTCTTCCATTCCTTAACCTGCCCTCCCCTCAAAAAAGCAACCATAAGTAGGCGAAAGTGGGTAGTAACTACAGTCAACTCTGTTGTATGTAACTTGTTGTTGTATGTATACAACTCTGTTGTATGTAACTACAGTCAACTCCCAAGTATGGGAATTTTATCAAACTCACAGATTAATTGTGCCATGCATGTGGTGTTACTGGAAATGGTTCTTGGTTCTGACAGATTTCTTAGCTTAAACACAACACAGCATGAATGTGGCTGTATGATTTCTAGTACTAGCTGTATCAAGAATTTCAAGACACCCAAGGCTTTGTGTGGCTTTTAGCAGAATGAATTAGATTGCCAGTATGTTGTTCATCATGCAGCACCTCCCAGGCATTCCTTGATTTCTGGGGATCAATCCATTTCTTTTCTACCAGGCGGGAGTTTGACCAAGATGACATTGTTCTGAATTACCGGGACCTTGATGGTGATCTGATCCGGTTGCTCTCCGATCAGGATGTTGAACTCATGGTGTCTCGGAGCAGGAGAAGGCCCTCTGAGAAGCATTTCTTCCCTTGGAAATTGCACATCACTCACAAAGATGACTTGGGTGTCTACAACACTAGTCCAGGAATAGGTCCTACTCAAACAGTAAGAGCAACATAAGTGTTATATAGAGATGTTCCAGTAGGCAGCTATACAGTCGTTCTCTAAGCCCTCTCTGCAGACAGTTCCCTTTAACAAGCCTTTGAAGTGAGCTTGAAAACAGTAATTTTTAGTAATATATTACCTTTCAATGTAAAATCTGTACTTAGTTAACTTCTTCAGCTTTTTAGCACTCCTCTGTAATAGAGACATCTACATAGAGATCAGAGAAAGTGAGGAATAGAGAAATAAAATCACTGGCCATATTCACAAAGCAAGTCAGTGTTAGCCTGCAATAGAGGTTTAGTGTCCTGAGCCCCAAGACCTGCTCTAATCTCTATTCTTGCTCCCAGAGCTAATTATTTGTCCAGAACGTCTTCATAAGCTTTTTTCCTAGACTGCCATAATTTTCTCTTCACTTGCTGATACGAAGGTTTGTGTGCCAGTGCTTATGAATGCATAATTATTTCTGTYACGTGGGAGTCTGACTGGGCATTCAGAGTTTGTTCTGGAAGCATCAAGAAAACTTTTTCATATTTCAGTGAAGAAATTGCAGCCCACCTTTGCTTTCTTCTTTCCACTGACCAGTATTTTGAATTCTGTGAATCAAACCTAGTACACCTAGAACACCTGTGGTGTTCCTCACAGACTGCTTAGGTCCGCATTCTGGGAAAATTTGTGTGATGCCTATTCAAATAGCAATTTCTCTCTGCCTATCTTCTGCTTTCTGACACCTCATTGCAAAGTAGAACTAACAAGAAATTACTGTACCTGATTCTTCAACAAATAAAGTTACATATGAGTTTATTTTATCAGTTCTATTCAAAAAGTTTTTTTTGGGGGGATGAAATAATTCTGCTCCTTTTTTTTTTTTGCTTGAAAGTGAGATGATTTTGAAGACGAGTTTGAATGTTACCTATTCAGCTTTCCTTAAGGAGTTGTTCATTATTAAAAAAATATACCTTGCCATCATTTCTTTAATGGCCATGCAATTAAAATATTTTCTTCTTGAACAAATTTACTTCTGCTTGTAAGAATTACAAGTTAGTATGTTGTACCTAAATTGTTTTATACCTAAAATACTGTATTTTAGAAACACCATGCAGTCATGGTGTTAAAAAAATACCACCAAGTATAAATATAATCAGTAAAAACTAAGAAGTTAAAAAAGTTTTCAAACACTGTGCTTTGGATTCAACTGTTAGTTTCTGTGGCATTAAGCTACAATTCCTCATTTTAGAAAATGTTTGTCCTTGACCTGCTACTAAAATTTGTGCAGACAAAAGGGAAGATTAACAAGTATCTGCAGGTACTAAGAAACAGTTAACTAACGATGCATAAATAACTAACCTGCCCCTCCCAAAACTGGCAAAATAATGTGTTATCTTTTTCTTAGATGTTACCTGTAATGCTATCAGGTAACAAGATCTTCAACAACAACAAAAATATTTAAGGTGACTTATCCTTTAAACTTTTTTTTTTCTTCCTGCTATATATACGTACATTTATTTAGATACATAAGCTTTAATACTCTATTATCTGCCTGCATTTATGCATATAAGTGTATTGGAAATGAAGGAAATAGTTTATATTTAAAGATATGCATATTGTTTGCTATATTGGGATCCACAAATCACTTCTTACTTGACACTTTATTAAGTGCGTAGTTCTAGCAGTATACCAATCCTGTACAGACTTGTATAAGAAAATGCACTCTCCAGAGAGTTGTAAGATGTGCTACAGGCCATATCTGCTTTCCAGGTACAAAGGTTCCACCTGAAGAATCCATGCATATTAAATTTCAGAGGTAGATAACATATATTCAGAAGAGCCACAGATTATGTCTTCCTTTTTCCCAACGATGGAAGGTTTTAGTTGACATTATTTTACTAAAGTGTTACAAAATGTAACTTCTCACTTCAAAGGCATTGCAGCAATGTTGTTTAGGAAGGAGATGAAGCAATATACAATGATAATGTTAGTAATCTTACACCTTGTGATACCTAAGAGAATGTATTGTAAGTTTGAAACCTAATTGGCAGCATGCATGGCCTGCAAAGCTTCTGGTGTGCAGGATTACCTGTTACCTGTACTTGGAGTTCAACAGAGCAAATAACATCTGAAGATTTTCACTGACAGCTAGATCCTGTGATGTAACCAGCAACTCAGCAAGTCTGAAGATGAAAGAGCTGTTTGAGTGAGGAAGGAAAGGGAGGGAAAATGTCTGCTGGGAAATAAGAAACCTCTTTTCTAAGGGTAGGGGAAGAACATACATAAACTTACTGGCATCTGAAAATCAGAGCAGGAGAATTCCTTTCTGCCTTTATACTGTAATGCAAAGTAAATTCTGCCCATCCAGCAAAGTCGCATATTCCCCCCTTTGACTGCAGGTTTTATATGCACACCTCCTGATAGTCCCAATGACACACAATTTCCTCAGATACTCATTCTCCTCCTTGCTCTGCACATGTTTCCCCTATTCACAGTATACATTTTTTTCCTTGTATATTGATGTAGTTCTTGTGAGAGCTTAACTATGCTAACTATGGTTTTGGTCAGTACTACAGGGATTTAGAGAAGGTGTAGTAGCAGTGCAGGACAGACAGACTCTGGCAGTTATATTCTGTATCTGGGGACTCATCTTAGTCCCCTGTAGTTTAACCCTGAGAATGCAAACCTGAGTGTGTCTTTCCCTTATGGCTTCCTAGCTTCCCTATAGATCTTATTATTGAAGGCTACTGGACTAAGTTTAAAAGCTGGATTTAAAACAGTGTGGCTGCCTTGGATGTAGGATAACTTCAGATCAACTCTTCTCACCAGTTTTCTTTTGTTTCTTCTATGTACTGTAATACTTATAATTTATTATTAATTGTTGTTGAAAAGTTGTAAAACTTACTTTTAAAAATATTACTCAAATTAAAGGGTTACAGAGATAAAGGTAGCGCTCTCTCTCTCTCCCCCCACAATATATATGTACAAATAAACATAAAATACAGAATGATCCCTGCCTTGAAGGTTGTCTAGCCTAGAGTAAAGCAAGAAACAGCACTGGAGTAAAAACCAGAGAATTGTTTCTTAGTCTTTCTCACTTCTGCTGCAGTCAATCCTCTTTTTGCTGAAAATACATTAGTCCCATGATCTGGTAATTGTTAACATGCTGATTGGCAATGACAAACTTCCTTCCCCTCCCTTCTCAGTTAAACAGTCCCATCTAAGTGCGTGCTTTGGGGGCTAAAATAGGAAGTGCAGACTTCCTATTTTACAGGCAATTACACAGACTTTCCTTGAAAGGGCGTGGTCTGCTTCTTTGAAACTGGCATTTGAAGTGCATAAAAGATATAGCAGTTATTTTGAAGACTTACTTGCCAAGAAAATCCTGTGGTCAGTTTATACCTTCTGTCTCCAGTTCTAGGGAAGTGTGGTTTTGCTGGTTTCTGCATCAGAGGATTCTGATGCTGTGGGGGGAGGCTGGACAGGGAGAGTCACCCATCAGGTTGAATCATCTGCCTCACAGACAGCTCTGGATCCAGGTAAGGGAACTGCCTCCTCTCTGGGGAAAGCAAAATGGCAGAGTCTGCTCTCACACAAGGGCTTGTGAGTCATTAAGGGATTCCTTAGATGTGATGATTATTCAAGGGCTCAGCCAGCTGTTTCTGGTGCAAGGAAATGGCATTCAGGAATCTGAAAGTCAATAGGAATTTAAAAGGAGTTTTTTCCATGCTCCTCTAAAGTAGAAAAGAGTCTCAGCTCTATAACATACTTGAGTAGGTGAGTTTATTACACTTTTGAGAGACCAATGAAAGATGGCCAAAAGGACTTGAATCCCACTATTGAACAATGTGTTCCGTGGTCTTTGAACCACTCAATCTACTCTCAATCTCAACAGTCACCAAAAAAAAGAGAAATAGTTTCTTYGGTATTATTTCTACAATTTGCAGCTTGTTTGGGGAGCAGCTGGAAAAGTAACAAGTTGAAGAGAAATCTGAAAGTGATTGAATATGGAAATTCAACCACTATAGCTCCCAGGAACTATGTGGTTGGGGATCATATTTTTAAGGAAAGGTAAAAAACAGAACGCCATTGCGGTTCATTAGGAAGGCTTTGAGCATGAAGAGCAGAAGGATGAATGAATTTGAAGGCTGAGTTCTCTTCACAGATTAGGATTGTTTCTTGTTGCTACTCAGCTGAAACAATCCCTGCACTTCCTTGGAAATGTGCATTTACTTCTTCATTCTTTGCTCGTATTGCAAGCTCACACGATAAGAAGACATGGATTTTGTCCTACAGAAATTCTTTCTGAATGTCACTCCAACAYGAAGCTTAAAGAAGTTCCCTAATTCAGTTTTACTTCTCTTTATGTGAAACAAAAACAAGAAGCTCCACAATAAGCAGAGCAAGACAGTAGCCAGCAGGCAATGAAAACATTATCTTCTGAATTAGGATCAAACTTGGGTGCGAAGGACAGTATGATCATGAAAGAGATTTTCATCCTTCAGCTGAATCTGTGTTTGGTCTTCAGTGTCCAAGCCATTCGAGGTGAGTTTTAAATTTATAGTCTCTTTTATCCTTCCATTATTGCCTTTCTTTCTGTATCTGTCTCCTTTCAGCTAATGCTCTTCCTCATTTTCTGCTTGCTTTTCTGCTTCCTTCTGCCACCATCTTCTATGCTGTAGGAGAACAGACATCTTGATCAAAACCAGTGTGTAGCAGATGCAGGTGCAGACAAATCAGTTGTAGGTTGGTGGTATGGACAGGTGAAATACTGGACAAACGGATGAGATGAACAAGCTGACTGGTTAATGAGTGAATAGGAAGGAGGAATAGACCCTGATAGTTAGTGAAAAAAGGAAAATGAAGGGCTGCATGATTCAGATGGTAGTGTACGGGAGTAGAGACAAGTGGATAGACACAAGATGGGGGTGTTTGTGGGGGCTACCAACAGCAACATCCAGATGCCCTGATTTTCTTCTTGTGGAATTGCTGACAGATAAAGGGACCATCTGCCATATCCATTGCTTGTGATTCTGAGTTTAATGTCTTTCCTCCTCTGATGCAATGAGAGCTACTTTTCTTTCTCCCTCCCTCCCTCCCTCCCTCCCTCCCT
>JAYKAV010002777.1:51943-77684 GCA_035582835.1 Phoebastria nigripes
TCTTCTCTTCTCTTCTCTTCCCTTCCCTTCCCTTCCCTTCCCTTCCCTTCCCTTCCCTTCCCTTCCCTTCCCTTCCCTTCCCTTCCCTTCCCTTCCCTCTAATTTGATTTAGCAGAGCTGGGAATGGGAAGTGTCTCCTTGGATCACCCAGCGCACCATGTCTGCATCAGGACTAAGCCTGTACCCATCCTAAACATATCAGAATAAAAGTGTTGACAGAAGGTGTGCCTCATGGACATCTAGCTTTTCCCAAGACAGGTGCCAATGCCTGATGTTCGCAGTAGCTGGGGAAGTTATGCTGCCTGGCCCAGTGTCAATTGCAGGACATCTCCCTTTGAGATCTCTGAAGGAAAATGTATTACAGTGTAGGTCAGACTAGTCTCTTGGCATTCCGAGCCTTACCCTTATATTCAGACCATCCCTTTCTATGTAGGATGCTCCGTTTTCTGGTTATGCAAGGAATGCCATAGAACTTATTTTGCACTGGTTTTCAGTAGAAGCTCAAAGTAAGGTCCCTCTTATGCCTGCTAGCTAAGACATCATCATACTTTTCTGATGGTTTTTGCCTGTAAAAAGCCCCACAGCCAAGCTGATAGTAGTTCTCATCAAGAAAAATTATTTGAGAGAGCACACTCATGTTTGCATGCTGACATCTCTGTCATCTGAAGGTCATATCCCAATAGTGCAGCGCAGGTATTACCTTCAGRGAAAATAAAGAAGGAGAAGAAAGCAACTTGCTTCGTAGTGAATGTACCAGGGGTGACCTGTATTTTTGCAATTCACAGTTGTGTGGTTAAAAAAAAAAAGTTATCCCTGATGAGAGGTCTGGCCATTTCTGGGTCATAAATCTAGTTCCAACAAATTAGTTTGGGCATTCTTCTGAGTCATAACAAGATTCTTCCCAGAGCATCTCACATTTAAACATACCTTTCTAGTGTCATAACCTTTACTAAGAGGTTAGTGTCAAAGAAGTCCCATACAGCAACACACAAAGATGAAATGATGACCATATGCCTGCTGACCATGGTATCTACCAATACCTGGAAACAGTCAGTGTTTGAAAAGTGATACCTTGGCTAGAATTATGTGCCTTGCAGGCATAAGGGTCTCACTTCATTGTTGTTACTTGTAGCTTGGTTTGGACACTTGCATATTGTGGAGATGTGCAGAATGGCCACAACTCTGTATATATTTTCACCAAGAGTCATTTTCTGGTGTCATGAGGAGAGTACTGTTATCAGTGCTTTTCCCATTCTGCTGGCAGAATCAGTGTACCTCCTGCTATCTCTCACTATTTACATTTGTAATCACTGCATCTTTTTTGCCTGAATTCCTTTCTCAGAGAGTATCCCTATGAAGAGCTTGAGCTGCTACAATGACTACAACTCACAAGTGACCTGCACATGGATGGAGCATTCAGAGGCTCATGCCCTTGTTGGTATGATTCTTTACCAAAGGGATAATATTATAATGTAAGTACCTGAAATGTGCTGTGCTGGATAAAAGTCCAAAGGGAACTTGGCCACAATTTGGAATCCTGGGGAGCAGCAGTCAGGTTTTCAGAAACCACGGCCACCTCTTTCTGTCATTGGGTTAAAGTAAAAGTTGTGCCCGCTTCTGAGGCCTCTTCTAGGAAGGGAGGAATGAATAGGGTGTGCTAGTGGAGTTATTTTTATCACCTTTACAATTATTTTCCCATAATTTTGTTGTGGGATCATAGATATGAAATAAGATGGGGAATATAGGTTGCTATTAATGGGGTGGAGAAGATGGTGTCAGAACAAGTGTGAGCCTGAGTGTTGTTTATAAACCTAAAAGGGAGGAGACATTCCCCCTGTTATTTTGCCCATTTAGGAGCATCACTGAGAGTATGRTTTTGATCACTTCTGAAAAACATGTATAGACTGTGTGTTTGTGAGATAGAGAAGACTGGTAAGTTTATCTGTACTATCACTTTTCCTCCCAGAGATACTGGTCTGTTTATGACAATATCTCTCTTTTACATCTGTTTCCTTATGAAAAGGGAACTGAATCAACAGACTGGATCAATTKTGAGGATAAGAAAGGACAGAGAGGGAGGAATAGTCAAGGGGGAGAGGAAGACAAAGATGGAAWGCTGAGAAGAAAATGAATTAGAGTCTGGGGATACAGGGAGGAAAGGAAAGAGAAAGAACTCTTGATTTTATTGAAAAGAATAGAGAATTAATAGACCTAAAAGCAACTGAAATCAGTGGAAGGTCTTTGGAACAGGACCTTAAAGCTAATGCTTCTGRGAGAAGTTGATATAAAATTACTTGGACCTTTGGAGGATTCTCTGGAACATTGTTACATGATGGAGTGTGTGGATCACACAGGAAACATGACTGAAGTGAACTAATCAGACAAGCAGGTATTAAGTGTGGACAGTCACACAGCTGAAATCAAAATGGCCAATGATTAAACAAGGTCAGCTCATAGATGAAGAATAGTTGACTAAATCCCAAACTGTAAGGTAATGCTGGTGAATAGATAGAAATATCTTCAGGACTTCACAACCCTTGGGCTGACTTTTTTGTTTAAGGGTACGCACATGTATGGTCAGTCCCACCCATACATCAGGAATTTCCCTGGTTTCCTTGCTAATACCCAACTTTTAAAAATAGCAGTAGTGCTGAATAATGCTTGCTGACATATAGTTGGCTGGGAGACTCCATCCAATCCTGGAAGGCAGTATTTGGCCTTAGATATTCGCAACTTAATATTTCTCATCTGAACTGGAACAATGTAATATACTGGGCATGAAGCCATAAGCACAAACAAAATTCCAGAGGGTACAAAAAGAAGCAATACATCTCTCCAGCAGCCCAGGCTACTGCAAGTACACAAAGCTTATCCTCTGCTGTCTAGTTTAAAATATCGTTTCTAATTTTCATGATGCTCCTTGGCCTGGAGAAAGGCTATCTAAAAGGATGATTAACATGCTGGATGAAATCTTTAATAAATACGTAAGGTCCCTTGACAGAACAGAACTACTAAGGATACAGAAGTACATTTTGGTTGAGGAATTTTTTTTTAAGTGTCTTTCTGGGACTGCAGAATGAATGTCTTCAAGAAGCTAAGGATCATCAGAAACTTTATTGCCTTTCACTCTGAGTAAAAGGTGCATTTCTATGATGGTATTTTTCATAATACTATTTCTCACAGAAAAAATATGAGATTACGTAGAGTTAGGCTAAAAACTAACAAAAAGGGACTGGTACAAAAATGTAACATTCTGCTGCACAACTTTGAAATGGGAAGGCATTTGACAAAAATCCTGGTGTTAAAAATATTTGTCATATTAACTTATGCAAAACAGGACTAATAGGTACAGTGAGAAGAAGATATAAATACCTGAGTAAATTATAACAACAGAATGGGGTGGAACTGGTTTCAGGCATTTAACTTTGCATTAACTATAGGTCTCCAAATCAGATCTTTACAGATCACTTTCTCTATACACAGGGAGAACAAGGAGATGCTTTGCAAATGCCAGACAGAAAATGACTTACATGAGGCTCCAGACTCCTATGTGCACTGGGTTTGTCGCAACACTACAATCAATTTTGGAATAGGGGTAGATGATATTTACAGCTTCAAACCTAACAAGATGCTTCAAGCAGAACTAAATGTYGATCTTTTCCAAAATGGTAAGGATTAAATACCAAATTCTCATTTTCCAATGAATACTAGGGATCTTTGAGAACGGATTTGCCATTCAGTCAGGAAGTAAATTCCACTTCCATTGTGAAAACTGCCAAAGAGTTCCACATTGAGAGGATGGGGCAGGGAGGGGAAAGGGCAAGTTTCTGGGAGCAGCTGGACCTGGAAGGGGGACTCAMGCAGGAGTTACTTCATGTGGCAGGGATAAGATACTCTTGAAATGGGGAAGCTTACCTAGGCATTTTCTTCCCCTCTTCATTTCCCTGTCCTTACTATCTCCTCTCATGGGTTGTACCTTCACCTTCCAGTTCAGACCCTCCCACCTCAAAACCTCTCAGTCAGCTTGATGAGATCAGGAGACTTCTTGCTGACCTGGAAAGCATCTGATGGAAGCCAAGGGCTGGGCAACGCACTGGAGTATGAAGTCACTTACAAGCGGGAGTGGGAGTCCTGGGAGGTAAGAGCAGAGGAGCCGGGCTGCCCTGGTTTGGGCTGCACCCTTTTGGGCTGTTGAGAGCCTGTGCTAAAGATTGTGCAAATGAATGGCCTTTCCGTTCTCAGGCACTATGAGGAGATGCAACAAATGTTGTTTCAGGTCAGGCGGAAGGGACTGTCTTTCTGTTTGCAAGTGACTTGCCCAGTGAAATACCATTTGTCCTGAACTGAATGCAAAGATCTGTTCTTGACTGAAAAAAGCACTGCATTCGGTTTTGAGTTGGAATTGATTTTGCCCTGAATCCCTCCCAAATGGAATTAAAGCACGTTCCAACAGGCACCTGTGGGTTCATGTGGCAAAATGGCAAAATACATTTGAAGCTGCTTCCCCTTCCAGGAAGATGCACTTTTTTTTTTTTTTTTTACATTTTTAAGTGTGCATATCCCCAGCTCCCCAATTTCCTCCCTCCCTGCTCTCCATCCTTTCCCCCCAAAACAGACAGCTGCCTCGCTCTTGCTCTCCAACACCACACGTTGCCATCTCAGCCACAAGGACCTTGTCCCAGGGAGCCGCTACGTTGCCCGTGTGCGAGCCAGACCGGGGTGGGCCAGTGGCTTCTCTGGGCAGTACAGCGAGTGGAGCACGGAGGTGTCGTGGGAGACCCATGAAGGTAGCGTGGGAAGGAGCGGGGCCGTGCAGGGGTGGAAGCGCTGGCTGAGAAGCCAGACCTTTCCTGTTGCTTAGCTTGCTCACATCTTCTCTGAAGGTGGCCTTCAGCCCAGGAACCTTCACTGCCTCTTCAATGGTGCAGATCGTCTGACGTGCAGCTGGGAAGTGAAGAAAGCGATCATCACCTCTGTCCTCTTTGGCTTGTTCTTCAGGGCCACTCCGGCATCAGTGTACGTGCTCTGCCCGTGGCAGTGTGCCTGTGCCTCTCCCATGGAGTTTCTGGTCTGTCCCATTCCCCCTGATCTCAGCACAACCTCTTTTTTTCCCCTTAGAGAAGAGGAGTGCTCTCCTGTGCACGAGAAGGCTTTGCCCCACGTCCCATATGTGGTCCAGAGCTGTGAGATCCCTGTTAGCAACTCCAGCAGTCAGAGCCAGTACCGTGTGTCTGTCCGGGCCAAGACGGAGGAGAAACTGATTAAAGCCTACAAGAACAGTGAGCTGCTGTATTGTTTCTTGCTTCTCCTGGTTGTTTCTTGGAGAGATGCCTGTCTGGGCAAGCGGGGCTGAGGACAGCGGTGGTGAGGAAAAGTGTGTGGGAAGAGGAAGAGAGTGGGACTGACGAAGAAAGGAACTGGACGCTGYGTGAGGTCAGAGGTCTGGGAGAGGTGGCTTGTAGGTGGGGAGTTCCTCGGTGGCACTTGTTACTCTGAGGAAGGTGGCGGCGGTGGAAACTGCTGGGCAGAAATTCAGGTTGTGACCCAGAGCTTCTTGGTGAGCGACTGTCACCCTGCTGACTTCTCTGTGATTGACCTTCCTGGGTGTCCCAGGTGACAGGGAGCTGTGGTGAGAGGTGTTTGTGGGGAGTGTGTCACTATGGGATTTCTCAAGAAGCCAGTGGAGCTCTTGCGGGTTTGTGCAGTGGCCCCTGGGGCACTGGATGCGGTAGGACTCCTCTGCTGAGTGAGGTGCGCCAGGTGGATCATCTCTGCCCGCGTGTATCTGGAGGTACTGGTGCTGCTTTTCACAGACTAAAGCTGGGAGAGCTCCTGCAGTGGGTGAAAATATCAGGTAGTACACCCAAGAGAGCTGAAGATCTCTGGAGATGCGGTGCACCAGTACAGATGCTTCAAATATTGCTTTACTGCTTTTCTGTACCCAGGGAGTGTTGTCAATATTAATGGATATGGATTTTCTGTTATTTAATCTGTCTACTGGTTTCTTGTACTTGACTAGAAAATGAAGATGCAGGGCATGAAGAAGTGTTAAAAAGCTGAGACTTCTCACGCTGCATAAACCAACAATGTTTTCAGTCTCTGGAAACTATTTGCAGTGGTGAAAGGGAGTGCTGGACCAGTATGGTGATAAGTACTCTGAGACATTCTGTGTGTTCCAGTTAAGGTGCTGCCGCCTGCAAATGTGTCAGTAACAGTGACAGAGAACCAAGAGTATGAACTGAGGTGGATAAAACACACTTTGCAATATARCTTCATAAAACAGAGATACCAAGTCGAGTACTGGAAAAACAACCAATACGAAAAGGTAAGTCTTAGAAAGTGCAGGGGTCCTGGATTTCTCTTTGCTGGGCAAATGGGAAAAGCAGTTCCTCTCACCTCTGTCATTTGTGCTTCTTTCTTCTCCCCAGACTCTCCAGAAGTTAAATATCAGCAATGATGAACCTCCCTTCATCTTCACCCTGCAGATGCTGGCATCATCTACGGAATATAGGGGGAAAATGCGTGCAAGGGTGAATACGCCTCTGGATTATGAGGGGCCTTGGAGTGAATGGAGTGAGGAGTTCACCTGGAAGACTGAGAATGGTACTTTTCGTGTAGGCTACTTCTGTAAGATTTTGTGGACTGTTAATGGCTGAACTGCCTCTGCAGAAAAATACATTTGCTCAGCTGGGGTTGAAGTTCGGTCCAGCCACGAGCTAGCTGGGGTCGCTTAACAAGGTAGCTGTCCTGTCTGCATCCTTGCAGTACAGCAGCAATGCTAATGAAGGAGGTGAGCAGGAATGACCTTTTGAGCTTCCTTCCTCCTTCCCTTCACAAGGTGAGTACAACCAACCRTAAAGGTTTCCACATGGAGAATCAAGCAAAGATCCTGCCCAAAAGATCATCCTTGTTTCCTGGTTCCAGTAGTCCATTCTGCTACCAGTGACTGAAGAGCCCGAGACTGCAAGAAGACAGAATATGAGACATCGGTCTTTTACATTTGCAGAGTGACTATAGGGTTGCGTAAAACACGCGGTGGCGTCTAGTGGAGATAGGAACCTTTACATGTTTTTGCTGTTTCTGGACTTAGAGGCAGAATGTCTGCTGTCATATGGTCTTGTGCCCAAAGTAATACGATCTTATATGATTTGTCCTGAGGAAGCTGGTAGTGGTAAGACAGTAAGCAAACTTTGATGAGTGTACTTGGGAAGAAATTGTTAAGTGTTGATGATCAGTTATGGCCGTTAGCAGAGGAAGCTCTTTCTTAGAAAATCTCTGAGACCCCACCTCTTCAGGACTGTACAGAGTAAGGCAGACCTACGATGCCTGAAGACATGCCTGTTGTTCATGGTGGAGTAAGGTACCTAACCATCTTTTTTATCAGCATAAATTGTTTACTCTGATGTCAGTAAAAAGTGAAAAAGAATCAGTAAAGGAAACGATGAACTCCTTTGGTCAGCAAGCTGTTCAGGCCACGTCTGGTCTCTCCCACTTTGGAGGGTATCCCAACAGTTTGAAGGCCTCTTGATCCTATCCCTTGACATGCCACCTACATTTCCCTGATCTGCTTGCATGAAGAGTGAGTGGAGTGAAAGACCTGTTATGGGAAGCAGCCACTCTGCAGGTGGATACTTATTTCTCTCTTCTCTGTTTCAGCTCTGTCACCAGTGGTTCTCCCAGTGATGCTCCCAGCTCTCACCATCACTTTGCTAATAGTTGCTTATTGCAGCTATAAGTATTTCCTCAGGTAGGCTTGCGTTGTGACTAGGAGATGTAGCAGCGTGTTGGCCACGCGGGTGGCCTAAAGCTGAGGCACTGCTTGTCCCCCGTGAGAGAGAGGTCTATGTGGAGATGAGCCTTGGTGTGCAATGGGCAGCCSTGTGCACGTCTGTGCAAGGGTGAGAGTTGGGTGGTGGTGTGCCAGGGCCTTGGCGGTGCCTCACCCTGCAGAGCAGCACGCTGTACGGGGTGCAGTCTTTTCTGGTTGCAGCCATGTTGAGAAGCAAATCTTGAAAACTCTGTGGTGTTGTTGCAGGAGGAAGAAAATGTGGGAGGAAAAGATTCCAAACCCCAGCAAGAGTCTCCTGATCCAGAGCTACCTGGGGGTAAGAGYGAACTGTAGCTTGAAGGGTTCATTATTTCTCTCTCTTTTTTAGGCCTTCCAATAATCTTAAGAGCTCTTCTTGTCTCCTAGTCCACAATGAACAGATATCTTCATTAGTCTATGCCTTATTTTTGGGAGTAGTTCTGGTCATACTCAACATAACTGTGATCTTATATTTATACTAGTAGACTTTTTTGTGTTGTGCTTGTCAGCATCACCATGATTTAAAATCAAGCTAGAAAATTTTCAGTACTTTAAAATTTTAACTGACTGAAATAATCTAGTGTCATTAGCGAACTTCATCAGCTGGTGCTTTCATTCATATCCAAATAGTAATCAACACTACTAATTCAGAGCTTTTTAGAATGGGGTGGTAGCCCTATTAAAGAAACTTTTATTTTAAGGAGCTGGATTTTCTTAAATAAATGTTACCATGTGCCTGTCTGTTACCAGGACAAGCATGCTTTATTGGAAATCGAGGAACACACTTAGACAGCATTTGGTCAAAGCTTCTTCCTCCCTTCTAAAAAAACCCAACATCTTGAAAGCGTGGTATAGGCATCTCTAGATTTTGGTGGTAGAAGTCTTCCAGTCTTGCAAGAGTAGCTAATTCAATAATGTGCCCACCCCAAAACACACACACACACASAGACATATTTTTCTGTAACAGTTGATTCTATTCTATGTTCATAAGGGATGGGTTACAGTAAGTAYAGATACCTGGCAATCCAATGAGTATAATTTACAACATGGCCTTTGTGTGAGGCAAATGAGCACTTACAGTATCTACATTTGTGTGGGAGTRAAGAGTTAACATGTTTGTTAACCATCAAACATTTTTTATGTTGCTGTAAAATGGACTTTCATTGTAATGACCTGGTTTAATACATAATTTTCAAATAGATGGCAAAGACTAGGCATGGATTCTCTTGTGCCAGAAGACAAACTGGTTATGCTTATGCTAAAGTCTCAAGYTAGTTTCTTTTGCCTGATCTCTACAGTAAAAACTGGAAACTTTTTCCCACTCTAAGAAGCACCTTAATAGCTTTGTTTCCTATCCCCCACCTGTTTCTCCATCCACAAGCACTCACTGCCTTAGTTTCATGGTTTTGAAGGATTCCATCCCTGCACTGAATTACCTTATCCCAAGTTTTGTAAACATCCCAGTAATTCTGTTTCTCTGGTCAGCTGGTACAGAATGACAGTCATTATACCCCCACAGGTGAAATATTGCCCAGAGTGTCCCCATATGGTGGGGGAGTAGACGCTGCACAAAGCAGTAGCTTTGACGTTTATTGTGGTAGGAACCTGCAGCATCTCTATGAGCTCTTTAAGGGAGCGGCTCCTGTCCCCTATGCTATGTAAAGTTAGAACAGAACAGAATAGAATAGAATAGTTCAGTTGAAAGGGACCTACAATGATCATCTAGTCCAACTGCCTGACCAATTCAGGGCTGACCAAAAGTTAAAGCATATTATTAAGGGCATTGTCCAAATGCCTCTGAAACACTGACAGGCTTGGGGCATTGGCCACCTCTCTAGGAAGCCTGTTACAGTGTTTGACCACCCTCTCAGTAAAGAAATGCTTCCTAATGTCCAGTCTAAACCTCGGCTGGTGCAGCTTTGAACTATTCCCATGCGTCTTATCACTGGATACCCAGGAGAAGAGATAAGCACCTCCCTCTCCACTTCCCCTCCTCAGGAAGCTGTAGAGGGCAATGAGGTTGCCCCTCAGCCTCTTTTTCTCCAAACTAGATAAAGCCAAAGTCCTTAGCTGCTCCTTATAGGACATTCCTTCCAGCTCTTTCACCAGCTTTGTTGCCCTCTCCTGGACGCATTCGAGTACCTTAAYATCCTTCTTAAATTGCGGGGCCCAGAACTGCACACAGTACTCAAGGTGAGGCCACACCATTGCTAAATACAGCGGGATAATCACCTCTTTTGACCAGCTGGTTATGCTGTGTTTGATGCACCCCAGGATGCGGTTTGCCCTCTTGGCTGCCAGGGCACACTGTGTGCAGAGGGCACACAATTTTACTTGTGCCCAGTGTCATGTCTGCACGTCCCAGGTGCAGAATCCGTCATTTAGACTTGTTAAATTTCATTCCATTGATGATTGCCAAATGCTCCAATCTATCTCAATCTCTCCACAAGGCCTTTTGTCCCTCAAGAGAGTCAACAGCACCTCCAAGTTTGGTGTCGTCTGCAAACTTGCTAATGGTGCCTTCAACTCCTGCATCCAAATCRTTGATAAAAATATTGAACTGGCCCTAGAATTGAGCCCTGAGGTACACCACTGGTGACTGAACACCAGCCGGATGTAGCTCCATTCACTACAACCCTTTGAGCTCTGCCCTTCAGCCAGCACTTCACACAGCACACTGTGTACCTACTCATCTCACAGTTGGATAACTTGTCCAGAAGGATGCTGTGAGGACAGTATCAAAAGCCTTACTAAAATAAATCCCCGTACATCCACTGCCTTCCCTTCATCCACTAGGCGGCTGACCTTGTCATAGAAGGATATCAAATTAGTTAAACAGGGCTCTTTCCCTTTGTGAACCCATGTTGACTGTGCCCGATGATTGCATTGTTCTTTAAATGCCTTTCAATAGCACCCAGTATGATCCTCTCCATAATTTTTCCAGGAACTGAGGTTAGACTAACAGGTCTGTAGTTTCCTGGGTCTTCCCTCATGCCCTTCTTGTAAATTGGAATAACATTGGCTAGCTTCCAGGCAGCAGGGACCTCCCCAGGCTCCCAAGACCTTTGGTAGATGATCAAAACGGGTCCTGCCGTAACATCCACTAGCTCCTTCAGTACTCTGGGATGAATCCCATCAGGCTCCATGGACTTATGAACATTCAGCTGATACAGCTGGTCCCTTACAATTTCAGTGTCCACAAATAGAAGGTCACTGTTCCCGCACTCATAGTCCTCCGACTCAGAGGACTGGGCAGCCCAAGGCCTATCAGTATTATTAAAGACTGAGGCAAAAAAATGCATTGAATGCCTCTGTTTTTACTTCATCCCTATTAGTCAGGTGACTAATCATCATCATCATCATCAACAAGTATTGGTCTAATGTTTTCTTTAGACCTCCTCTTGCTATTAACATACTTAAAAAAGCCCTTCTTTTTGTCTGATACAACACTGGCCAGCTTCAACTCTAATTGAGCTTTGGCCTCTCCTGTCTTCTCCCTGCATATACAAACCACAGCTCTGTAATCTTCCTGTGAAGCCTGACCTTGCTTCTGGAGATCATACAATTTCTTTTTCCTCTTGAGCTGCAGGAGTTCCCTGTTCAGCCAAGCTGGTCATCTGCCCTGCTTGCGTGACTTATGACACACTGGAATTGCCTGCTCCTGTGCTTTTAAAAGGTGGTTCTTAAAAACTGACCAGCACTCGTGGACTCCCAAGCCCTCAAAAGCAGATTCCCAGGGGACACTGCTAAGTAGCTCCCTGAATAGCTTAAAGTTTGCTCTCTTGAAATCCAAGGTAGCAACTCTGCTGTCCTTTTTTCTCATTACTCTGAAAACTTTAAACTCAACCATTTCGTGATCACTGTGGCCAAGACAACCACCTACCATCACATCTTCCACGAGTCCTTCTCTATCCACAAATAACAAGTCTAGGAGGGCATCTTTCCTAGTTGGCTCACTGAGTACTTGTAGTTAGATCAGTGGTAAGGCAATACGGGTTTGAAGTAACTGTCTTCTGGAGAACAGAATACACCTTYTAGTCATATTAGTGAAGTTTTATCCCTATTGCCAGATGCTGTAGGCTCTCCTATTTGTTTTCTTTGTCCATGAGGCATGTATGGTTCTTGACTCTACTGCCAGTGAGACACTGCTCTTTTGTCATGTCTGCCTTTTCATTTTCAGAAAGTACATTTAGGAAACTGGCCAACAAGCAGCCAGCTGGACTTCAACAAATACAACCTTTCAGAGAAGATGGACCAGGCTAGCTTCCTTCAAGTTGTGGACAGGTGAGTGAACAGCACATTATAGAGACACTGTGGATGATAGTCTCAAAGAGCTCCCTAAGTCATGGCAGGATATAATCAAATGTTCTGTCACTAAAAAGCCTATACAAGTTGCTTTTGAGGAAGGGATAAAATTTTTTGCTATCTGGGTTAGTTTGCTTCTCCAAGAAAGAGTTTTTCTAACCCTATATGTAGCTATGTGTGTTTTCAACTAAGCTTGTTTTATATTTAATGTTTACCATAATAATATCTCTCATGAGCAACTTTTAACTTTCCCACATTCAGGCAGACGAAGACTTTCGCAGAGTCCCCTGAAGGGCAAGCTAAAAAGACAGATGTTTCCCCTGTTGCACTGGACCTACAGAACTCATACCATACTTTAAATGAGCCAGAGCATGACCCAGTTGTCTGCTCAAGTCAGAGTGCTGGTCATTCCTGTCCTGTTTCAAGGAGAAACAGTGCTGATGCAAGTATTGCTTCCCAGACAGCAATCCCTTGCTTTGCTTTCAATGGTCCATACTTGTACAGCCCAGTGATGTCCTCCCAGCCTGATATGCATCAGACCCTGGCAGTGGACCCAGTGGGAGTCCGTGAGAAATCAGTTTCCCTTCAGTATGTGACCCTCCCAAAGGAAGACTGTCCCCAGGCTCCACAGAGGCAAGAACAGCCAGGAGCGGGTCCTCCACAGCCCTTACTGCTCCCAGATCAGAAGGAAATGATGCAGCACCTCGACGATGAGAAAGAAGTCTCACCAGCCCCATCAGCCGGTGGGAAAGGCACGAACGTGAGAACAGAAGAGCAGAAATCTCCAAAGGCTCTTAGCTGTATCACGTCTCCTCAGCAGTGCCCCGTGGAGTACATCACCACGGAGAGCCTGTTACTGCCATCAGCCAGCGATTCCACCCATCCGCCACTTGTCACTGCTGGGGAGTTACCTTGTGACTCGCAGGAGCCCCAGCCCCACAGTGACCACTCTCGCCATGAGTTTTCTCCTGGGAAAACTGGTGTCATGGTCCCAGTTTCAGGTCAAGCACCAACCTCTTCTCCTGAATTGCACCTGGATACATTTGGAGACTATCTTACTGTCCCTTTAGGTCTCCATGGACATTCAGAACCCACAGAGATTTCTTTGCCTGTCTTACAGAAGGGAAACGATCTTCCTAGAAAGCAGCCTTTGTCAGAGGGTGACTTGGTGGTGTTAAACCCYGACAGCACTGAGCCAGTTTTCCTTTGCCAGGTTGGTGACTATTGCTTCCACAGCCTAAAATCCAGTGTGAAGATGGATATTAGTCAGGAAGACCACCAAGTCAAGAAACCTTCTGAAGGCAAGACAACACCTGGGAAGCCTGTATCTGATGATGAATCCATCACTGGCAAGGAAAAGGATGTATCAAAAATGCAGGCTATTCAGCTTTTCAAAAACCTGAAATCAGATGATTACTTTTCCTGGCAGCAATCTTTGAGGATCACAGAAACCTGTTAAATGGGCAAATATTAATGAATACCAAAGCTACAGGTATCTGAAAGCRGTTGCAACTATCTGATGAAAATGAACCCTCAAACCTAGGAACAAATAAACACCAGTTCCCTTTTCCAGCTTCCAGTCTAACRTGTTGAAAGACTTGAAGTAGCTCAATATCCTTCTCAATGGCATTCACAGATTTGACATGAAAGACAATCCAAATATTGCCCTTTGGTGTTTTTCAAACTTTTTGGCTTATCCATAATGAACAGTTCAGCCTCCTCATGATCCTGTGACAGATCACAGTCATCTTGCAATAATACCAGATTGCCTAAGGCAAAACCCCTGGCAGGAAATGCAGACTTAACAGCATGAAATGCTGTCAGAAGAAGGCAGGCTTGGAAACCTTGGAAAGAAAACTTATATTCTTAAGAGCAATTTTGTTGAACTTTTGTGTGTGTGTAAAATAGGTCTAAGAGTCACCAAGGAGCTTTCATATCTCTACCTTTCCACTACTGGCATGAAATAGGTATTGTCTAAGGTGAAAAAACCCCAGACAGTAATAGAAGGGTAAATAAAAAATGAGAAAAAATTGTTGAAGTCCAGGAAACCTTTCTTATGTTAAGGTGCAGTGTATCACAGCGTATTCTAAGGGTAAGAAGGAAACATTACTGGGATACATAAAGTAGGCTGTAGAGAACCATGGGGAAGAAGATACATTACTGAAAGAAAACCCAAGGACTCGTAAGGTGCAGTGAGAGGAAGGGAGTGGGGCAGGTAACAGGAAATGACAGGCAAGAAATGTTGTGAAGGTGCTCAGGCCTGTATCTGCTGGGGTTTTTCTATTTCTAAGTGTTAAAGTACTGTATGATTTTCTTTTAAGTTCATTGGCTGTTTATGCATGATATAATGAATCTTAACTCTGTGATTTATTCTTAGTTTGTTTTTTTTTTCTGAGTAATAAGCTGTGTTAAGAAAGAGGAGCCTTTTTTTCCCAGTTCTGCTGTAAAGAAAGTGGTGCAAGGTAAGAGCATTTTTTCAGAGCTGCCACTCTGTGATCAGTAAAAGGCTTTGGTTTCAGACCTGAAGGTGGGCTTGCATTCCAAGAAAACATGTTTCTGTTTTTCAAACATAAAATTTGTACTAATAAAAAATATTCTTTCTTCCTAGAAATCTTTCCTTTCATATGTTAAGAGCATTGTGGTTACAATAACATTACTACTAGCTCATCTGATCAGGCCTCAAAAAATTCTGTAGGTTCAGTTCTGTCACCTGTGATGCAGGATGTTTTCTCCTGGCTTTACTATATTATTTGACAGAGATAATGAGAAGGGGTTTTGTGTTTGTGCCAGCTGATTCCTCCTGCTGGGTTAATGGGACAGTGCTGATTCAGAAATTGCAGTGAAACGCATTGTTTTTTCAGAATTTAAGTCTGAAATCCTTATTCAGAATTAAAATCCTTATAAATACCATTTTAAATCTGAAAGGTGTGCAAATTCAGTTTGGTGTTCTTGACAGCAAAAGGCAGGCAGTTGCAGCCTCTGATAGAGAATATTAATGAACACTTTAAGGGTTTTTCAATTTAGTCCTTTCCTAATCAATGGATTTTTTTGTTAGTCTCTTCTTTGGCGTTTTATGAGTAACACAAACAATTTCTTCCAGGCTGTATGATTGTGATCTAGGCATGTACTAAAAGGAGATGTTCAAATTCATATGCAAATTTGGTATCTGGGCTCACATCTCAGATATGCATCACCTTGCTGGGCCTTGAATTGCTGTGTTTTTAATAACCAAGAAGAATAGTGAGTGGGAGAACTTTTATTCAGCTCAGTGGCTTTTGGATGAAGCCCATTTGCATTGTGATCAGTACTCTAACAGCTATCTGTTCGTCCCGTCCTTCTGCACTTCACTGGGCATTTGCAGAGGCCGCTTTTGGAGACAGGATTTATAGATACACGAACATTTGATATGACCCCACAGAGCAGATACTATGATCTGAAGATCACTTCAGGAGCCTGGAACTTGCAGACTAACATGCCATTGTCAGGCTAGCGGAGCTGAACAGTGGTTTTCTTCTGCAACTATAAGAATTATTTTAGGGCAGAATGAGTTTCTGCTCTAGGGACTCGTTGTTCAATATCCACCTAAGCATTGTTAAATAAAATATGTAATGAACATTGGAAGCAGGGGTCACAACGTATGGCTCTGCTGTGCCAGAGGAATCCACTTCTTACTGGGTTACAGAATCAAAGCTTCGATATACTTTGTCTGTTGCTGATCCTATGAATCTTCCATTCCCTTCTGCATGAGGTCCAGCTGCAGTGGGGGTGGTAAAAAGCATTTTACAATCCTGTAGACTGRTGATTCAAGACTTAGGAGCTGTTGTGAGACCCAGCTCTTCAACTTCCTGATCATTAGCTTGAGCCACAAAGTTACTGTGCAAAAGGAGGTTGCTGCTACCTTCCCCAGTGCTAGGTACTGATACGCAGGAGAGGAATCATCATTCTGATGATTCAGGAGCCAGTTATGACATGCTCCTCTCTGTTGGCTTCCCACTAAGTAATTCCAGCCCCCCATCCTGTATATCTGAATGATGATTCACCAATGTTTCCTATATAGTCAAAAAAGGAGAGGTAGGCATCTCAATTAATACTGTAAATCACATTCTACAACTCTCTATTTACATTGAATATACAGTTATGAAATCATTGCAACTCTTTGCTTGCTGTATGCTCAAACATCAAAGATTCTGCCTGTGTTTTAACAGCAGGCAATTTTCTCTTTGTTGCTCTGAAGTAATCAGTTTATTATTCCCTTATCATAATCTTCCTCAACCAGAAATATATTACCTGAATTTGCAGGAGATTAGGGTAGTAAGTATACTGTGACCTCAATAGTTCTAATTGAGATCCATGCTGAACTAGTCTGTTGTTCCATTTCTGCTAGCCTGGGGGTTGTCTTTTATGTAAGAAAGGAAAATGAGGCTGAATGGTTTGCTAGAAAAGGAAGCCTGCAGTGGAAAGCCCTCCAAGGCCTCAAGRAACAATAGCTGGAAAATTTCCGAGAATCCTGTATCTCTGCAGAGTAATGGAAAACAAACCCAACCATCCTGCCAGTCCTTGTGTAGTTTCTTGTTCTTTCAGTCAAACACATTTGTACACAGAATCTTATTCCCATACAACTCCAGTGAATGAYGTCTTCCTCTTCTCCTTGCTCCCTATATGCTCCCTCTGCTCTCACTACAGAGCTGAAATTTCCATGAAAAGAAACCCTGCATGTCATGTTCTGCGTGTGGGGAATAAGTAGCACAATGACTTTAAGCCTGTTTTGGCCCTTTTTAAGTCCTTCCGAGTGGCTGCCAGGATTCCGTATGCTCCAACCTTCATCCTAACAACTCCTCATATTACACGATGGATGTTTCACCATGGCATTAGGTGGGTGGACCCAGACTCCTCTGCAAACTTGCTCAACAGGTCAAAAGCTTTGTAGATTCATTGTGTCCTCTCCAGTTTGTCGATAGAGGAGCATAGGGCTCTCGTTGTTGAAGGCTAATTTGTTTGTCTAGAAAAGTAGATGTAAAGCTATCTGAAACAATTGGCTGGCTTTTCCTATTCTCTTTTTTAAAATTTTCCAGCTCCTTGTTCACAGCATGCACATACATTGCAAACTTTTGTGATGAGTACTTTTGCATCTGCTGTAGCCTTGTAGTGTGCTTCTAACCTGTTTGTCCTTCTGCTGGATTCAGGGGTACATAGGATGTTGATGCGCATTTTTGAGTTTATTTTATTCACTGCAGATTCATCACGGATTCATGATGCTGTTTCAGCATCTAAAGACACTCTTTTCTTCCCTTCTACTTGCAGCAGACACTGTAATATAGGAACATAAGACTAACACACTGGGTCTAAACAGTCATTCCATCTTGCCCAGTATTCTGTCTCTGCCAATATTTACACTGGATGYTTAAAGCCAGGGTGTAGTAAACATGGAAAAGTATACAGTAAATAATTAAATACTTAACTGATATATTTACCTGGTATCTGGCCCAGAGCCTTCCTGAGTTGGAGGTTACATCTAAGCTGTTGTAGATAATATGTACTTAACGGCTCTAGCCTTTAGAGATTCGTCTAATCCCTTTCTAAAACCACGTAATTTTTGGCTTCATAATGTCTGATAGTAAAGCATTAATCAATTTGTTTGTAAATAAAAACATTAAAAAAAAAAAAGCCCACATTTTCCTGGACTAATTTTGTGCCAGTTGCATGGTAAGTTACTCCTTTGTTCTTGTTCTAGGAGAACTGATAAACCATCATTCCTTATTCACCATCTCCTGTTTGAGATGCTATAAACTTCTGTCAAATCATCTCTCAGTTGTTTCTTTTTCCAGGCTGAAGAATTCCATAGTAATTAGTCTCTCTTCCTATAGATCCCATATTTCTGATAACACTTCTGTACCTTTTCTGTTCCTACAGAGTATTCTACAGTAGTCCTTCAGAGATGAGATGACAAGAACTCAATATGGTATTCAAGAAACATGTTATTTAGGCAGTCTATAATAATTGGACTCTCCCATTACTATTATTGTTTGTCTGCTCTCACAGGTTCTTTGATCTTGTGGTATATTAGAATTATTTTTTGTCACATGAATTTCTAGGTATTTATTAACACTGAATTGATTAATTGATTGAGAGCAGCCCTGCAGAGAAGGACTTGGGGATAATGGTGGATGAAAAATTAAATATGAGCCAGCAATGTGAGCTTGCAGCCCAGAAAGTGGATTGTATCCTGGGCTGCATAAAAAGAAGCATGGCCAGCAGGTTGAGGGAGGTGATTCTTCCCCTCTACTCCGCTCTCATGAGATCCCACCCAGAGTACTGCATCCAGTTCTGGGGTCCCCAGTACAAGAAAGAGGTGGACTTGTTGGAGCGGGTCCAGAGAAGGGCCACGAAAATGACGAGAGGGCTGGAACCCCTCTCCTATGAAGAAAGGCTGAGAGAGTTGGGGTTGTTCAGCCTGGAGAAGAGAGGCTCTGGGGAGACCTTATTGCGTCCTTTCAGTACTTAAAGGGGGCTTACAAGAAAGATGGAGAAAGACTTTTTGTCAGGGCCTGTAGTAACAGGACAAGGGGCAATAGTTTTAAACTGAAAGAGGGTGGATTTAGATTGGATATGAGGAAGAAATTTTTTACAATGAGGGTGGTGAGACACGGAAACTGGTTGCCCAGGGAAGTTGTGGATGCCCCATCATTGGAAGTGTTCAAAGTCAGGTTGCAGAGGGCTTTGAGCAAGCTGATCTAGTGAAAGATGTCCCTGCCCATGGCAGAGGGGTTGGACCCTTCCAACCCAAACCATTCTATAATTCTATGGTTCTACGTTTCTAATTTCATATCCCATTTATACCTAATAACTTAGTGTTTTCTCCATCATCGTTAGATTGGAGTACCCTAGATAAAATTTTGCCTTTCTCAGTCACCCAGATCTCTCAGGTGAGAGATCTCTCACCACTCAGTCTTTCAGATAATTTRTAATTATATTGAAGATTATAAATTCCTGGGAAAACTCACTTAAAGCTTTCCTCCAATATGAAAACTAACCTTTATGAAGGTTATGAAAATTTATTTATGAAAATTAATTTCTCTCATTTTTTTTCTGTCTTTAACTGACTAATCTACATGAGAACCTTCCTTTTATCTCTTAGTTTCTTGGAACTGCATTTTTGAGGGACTTCATCAGGTTTTTTAGACATCTAGGTATAATACACTRATTGGATAACCCTGTATCTGTTTGCTCCTGGAGTTCTTCCAAGAACTCTACTAGTTTTATGAGGCATGACTACTCTCTGCAAAAGCTATGTTAACTCTTCCCCAGAACACTTCTCTCTACTATTTCTATTTTTCATTATYGTTTGTATCACCTATCCTGTACAAAAGCCAGCCTGATTGGTCAGTAGTTCCCTCGATTCTTCTCTGAGTACTCCTCAAAAACTTGCATTTGGTACTTCTTTTTCTCTGATACTGAGGCCTGTTAAAACCTTTGATTATTTACTACAATTACTTGTTCGGCAATTGAATTTTTAAGTTCCTTTACAGATTTTATTACAAGAAAGCAATTGAGTAAGAATGTAGGTTATGCAAGGCTTGTAAAGAAAGTAATTATATTTTATTAAACTGAAAGATTTAGTTGGAAAAGATCATTATAAGTTATCATTTTTCTCTATATGTCTTGCCTCATTTACTTTTTCAGAACATTAAGACTACAATAACCCTACCTTTATAGCGTGGGTAGACTTGCAAAAGGCCTAAGTTCACTTTTGAGTTTTTAAATGATTCTTTAAACAGCCCCTTTGGCACTGCAAACATTTGACCCTTTTCACAGCTTCTTGGGCTTGTTTTTGCCAGTCTTGTTATTTTTATGGATGCGCTTAAAATATTATTGTAGTAAACTTGTGTCTTTTGTTGTTTCAACTTGTACTAAGTCTTGTATATTATTTAGGACTAAATCAGTTTGTTTCTTTTCTTGTGAGTGCTTTTACAAATAGCTCCAAGAAGCAATCATTTATAGTGGCTAAAATAGGAGAATCTGTGACTAGATCCATACTAGCGAATACAGTAGACGAAGGTCCATTTCTGGCTGTAAGAGCAATTGACATGGAGCAGTCATGGAAGATTTGTGTATCCAAGCTCTTTCCCCAAAAGTAGAAGGTGGCCTCTTTCACACTGCATATTGGAAACTGTCCCTGGCTTGCTCATTGAAATGGACAATGCTTGCCCAGAGAGGTGGTAGATGCCCCATCCCTGGAAAAATTCAAGGTCAGGTTGGACGAGGCTCTGAGCAACCTGATCTAGTTGAAGATGTCCCTGCCCATGGCAGGGGGGTTGGACTAGATGACCTTTAAAGGTCCCTTCCAATCCACACTATTCTATGATTCTATGATTCTATGACAAAAGCCATGTCAAAGAGTTCACTAACAATTGATCGGAGTCTATGATCTCATTCCAGAGCTCAAACCTTTGCCTTGTCCTGGTTTAGTCTACCAGTGCAGACATAGCCTCATCATGGTTCACTGTGATGTTTACCTAGTCTAGTATGATTGGACTGTCCCATTGTTACTGTTCGTCTGCCCTTCAGGCTCTCTGGTCATGTCTAGCATTTCACTTCACCTCCTTTTGGTCAGGTGATTGATAGCATAGCACTAACAGCATACTGTTTCCTTTTAGCGTGGAATGAAAGTCTGCAGCCATTGAAATTCTGTAATACAGCACAACTGTTGACACATACTCTGTTTGACACTATACTTTCTTTAGCATTAATGTGTAAATGCAAATTACTCTTCTTGTACAAAATGTATATTCTTGTATTAGTGTTCAACTGAATATCTTCTTTTCATCAAACTTCTAATGCCTATTGCATTTTGGTTTTTTAAAAAAGGCATTCGCCAATGGTTCTGCCATTTAAACCATGTTATAAAATTGAAGTATTTGTATAGACGTATTTGGGCTTTTGTCTTGATCTAGTTGCATATTTTTATATGCCTTGCTTACCCGGGATATTGTTTTTCTTTGTTTTTTCCTTACCTTCTATTCTATCCATTTTTCTAAGTTATAGGCTTTCTGTTATTTCAGACTACACAGATAGATCAATCTGAACAATTTACTTTCCACACCTGGCATGATTTCCTTGGTTTTCATTTTAAAATTGCCTCATAGTGTTTTTAATCTTAAATGTCAGCAGCACTGATTCTGTTTTGATTAGGTGGAACCCATCTTATATAAACTTAATCTGCTTCAAAAATTTACCAGATACTAATAAATATAATCCCCTTTTTCCTACACAGTTTAATCAATCATGACTGAGCGTCTGTTATCTGACACAGTGTATAAAACCAGGACCATCGAAGAATGTTACTCTGTAGGACCGCATTTTTAGCCTCCTGGTTTAAACTTTGCTTTCAGGACSTCTCGCCTGCTGTTTCTTTGTTGGTGGTGTGCATATGGGCCATAACCATTGGGTCTTTCTTAGCACTTACTAAGAGAATGTCCAGATTCCTCGTGGTATGTGCCATCTTTTCAACTGCATGGGTCTTTTCTAGTAAAATGTTTGTCCATGTTTTTCTTTACTTGGTCATGATCTTGTTTAATTTTGTTAGAAATGAAGGAGATATTTTACTTTTTCTGATCCTGAAGGGAGTCCATCCCACTTAAAACACCCATCTGCCTTTGCTGTACATGGTACCTGTTACATGGCACAGTGTTAGCTAGCATTCRTGTCACCCAGGATCGCTTTTTGGGGGTGACCTCCTGGAGGTGAAGACCAGATCCAGGAGATTGACTTGGCCCAGCCAGGGATACCTGGCTACTGTGATATCAATCTGTGCCATCACATGCCAGAGAGAACTTCCCTTGAGTGCAAGAGAGGCTATGGATGGCCTATACAGATATGACAAGACCCACACGGTGTCTGAAGAATGATTTGGCTTCTTCATGTCCTGTCTTGGAGCTGAAAGGCTTGACTCATCCATCCATGCAGGCAAGTCATATCTCACTTTGGGTTGAAAGATTTTAACTGACTAGTAAATGGCCTTTTGGTGTCTTTCAATTCACGATTCTGGGTTTTCTGAAAGGATTAATAAAAGTCTTTCTGGTYGAAGTGCCCGTCCCAGTAGTCCTGAAGAGATTACCACTGAATTTATGGCAATCTGTTCCCTGCTTTATATATATATATACCCGTGAAGGTTGCTTTCACTGTGGCTCAGCAAACAGAGCAGGGGAAATCCAGGGATTTATACCTGGTTTTTTTGCTGGAAGAGTTTTCTTGAACCTCTACTCTAAATTGCTGCTAAAGGTTGTCACTGGATTTCACTTTAGATAGGGAATTAACATGCCAGTTAATTCCCCTTGTGAGGCCTTTAGAAAGAAAGGCATCACTTCACAGCCTGATTATCTAGAGGAAGTTGCCTTTCAGCTTTCGGAAGCCAAAGTTCCTCAGGTATTTGTAGCATAGGTATGTCTTGGCACAGTGATTTCTGTGCAAATTAACAAGGTAACTGATGGTGTCAGACTCTGCTATGAGACTAGCATGGTGAATTTACTATCACAAGTAAACTATCAGACACACTCCATGCAAGCTCAAGTTACTCTAGCAGCTTGGCTGAAGAGGCATGCCTCAGTTCCATCCAAGGGAACTTTAATCTCACTTCACCAAGCATTGCTCTGTTGCAGAAGCACTCCTTCTGATAGGTAGATCCTTCGTGTCTAGGGATGCGAAAACCTAAATGGAGTAAATTAAGTGAGAGGAGTAACAGAGTATTGCTTGGAATCAYACACAGTGTGTGTGTGCTTAACAAGCATGAAAAGAAGAAAAAGCAATTACTTATGAATGACTGAAGTTTGCAGAGACATAGTGCATGGGTACTCACTACCAATCCTCATTTTTCTCCACTGAGGTCTCTGCATGTTAGTGGGATAATTCTTCTGCCTGTTAAGAAGAAACTGAAGGGATAAGCTCACACCTGTTTTTTATCTGTGAAAGAAGCATGAAGGGAAGGAGAGTGCACGTGCGCCCTTTGGGGACTGMGAAGACAAAAAGTCTCCATTCTCAAGGTCATGTCCATACACTGTGTGCAATGTTCACTTTCACAGCATATCCTGAAAATTATTGCCAAGTATCTTTCCCTTCTTCTTCTTCTCTTTGGCTTACTCTGCTTTTCTTTTAGGTTTTTAGAAATTTTTCTAATGCACTTTCAGCTGCCACTGATTCATAAGAAATTGTGTATGCTGCGGAGGATGCCTAAACTCTGGTACTTTCGATTGATAAAGGTACTGCCCAAAACTGTAGTAGTGTCTTCACCGACTCTGCAGTCTAGATTAGAGAAAGCAGTAAGAAACTTCACCACCTCTCACTTCTTTAGATGCCACCACTCCCCTTCCTTTTTTTCCTAAGATTAAAAAGATCTAAATATATGTTAAATTACACTGTCTCCATTTGAGTGTATTTTCCTCACTTCTACTGATGCAGAGTGATATTATCACTTACATTAAAATACTTAATCAGAGTGTGGCTTGAATTTTAATCCCTTAACAGTGTGGTTTTGGTTTAAGCAGGATCCACACTTCTAGTGCTACTATTTGGATTGAGACAGTTTTATACAGGTCAGGCTTAGCAACCGCAATGTGTCTTTAAGACAGCATTCACAATGTAAACTAATGTTTTATTTAATGCCCATTTAACTTGATGGCAATGAATTTTCCTTTCAGAAAACATTGCACACAAAGAGAATGATGATTTAAAGGACACGTTTTGAGCGCAGATGAACAGAAAAGAGGACAAGCAGCAAAGTTCAGCCTCTGTTAAGAGATCATTACATCTTATTCGTGGAAAATTAGTCACATTTCTTGGAAATTGTTTAAGCAAAATATAACAGTGAAAACTACTTCCTTCCCTCTTCCTCTTAATTGTATGACATCTGATCAGGAGCATAGCTGGTGGACCTACACTATAAACAGGAAGGTCAGAGAGAACAAGTCAAACATGCCTCTGGTGCTGAAGACTACAACAGCACAACTGAAAGGGAGAGAGAGCACCGCCTTATTTGAAGGGGTAAGGCGGTGGGTGTCCCACTGGCAGTTGCATTTGCACTGACTCCATGTGAGTGATAAATAAGAAAGTCAAATAACCACTTGCTGTGAAGCACCTGCCTTGAAGACCACTCAGCATTCAGGTAAGGCAAATGTGTTGTTACTGTAGGGAAGGAATTGGCAAGGAGCCCTCTCTTCTCAAACAAATAAGGACTTAAAAGCCTTGTGAATCAGCTCTTAAAGTGAAGAAATAGGAGGACTAGATYTCTCAATTCACTAGAAGTACTTTTTTGTGAGTAGGAGTGGTAAGAGAGGCAATGAAGTGTTTCTTTTTGGACAGGTTCATGATTCAATGGAACAGCAGGGTGTACTTTGTATGGATCAGATGGGTGAATCAACACAGATAATTAATTCCTTCTCATAACTTAGGGGTTACTTCTTACTCTCAAGGTGAAAGAAGGAGGCAGAAAATCCTACCATTAGTTCCAAACAGCAAGCTTTGTCCTTGTCCTCTGGTGAAGAGGCAGAAAGTTTTCCCCTTAATAAATTATCTTCATATGAAGCTACTCTGAGAGATCACATCACATCTTCTTGATGGAAGAGGTAGTTTGGGGCCAACAGAGGCCCAAGACTCTCCCAGCTAACCACGTGAGTTTTGCTTTCAGCTACAACCGGTGACAAAGAAGGAAGGACAGTGGCTGTTGAGCATGCATTTGAGGAAGAACAGCCAGTGATGCAGGGAGCTGTTGCCTGACAAGGTCATGCTTGTATGCAAAGGTGTAAAGATGAGAGAGCTCATCAGTCTTCTTCTGGCTCCATGCTTGGTTTTGGGGGTTGGAAATATTTGAGGTGAGTTTCAGACCCTCCGCCTCTAATTTTTCCTCCTTTCTTTTCTATTATTGTTCCTTTTATTTTAGCTTGATATTTCTCCATCCTCCCTTTATTTTCTGCTTTCATCTTGGTGACAGAAAGAGGAGACACTGTGAGTGTACACATATGTGGTTACCAGGGCTATACCAAACACTCCAGATTAATGCCAGTGGCAGAATTGTGAATGGTATTTAGGCAAGACCCCAAACTTCATGAGCTAGACAATGTTCAAAGCCTGTTAGTATATTTACTTAAATTACTAGTCATGAAATTTCACATCTGAGTAGGCCTGACTATTACCAGTATTACCTGTGACTTTGCCTGTCCCATTGTTAGATATCATTTTGGTTTATACCAAAAGAAAACTTTTTTTCCAACCTGCCTTTTTTCCTCAACAATAGGTGTCTCTTCATTATGTCTGTTGACTTGTCCTGCCTCCAAGTGATACTCTCCTTCTCTTTAAAGTTAGAGTGAGGGCTTGGCTGCTCCCTAAGAGACAGGGAGCTGAGAGCCGGTTGATGACACAGCTGGCAGAGCAGAGGCACAGCACCTGTGCAAGTGAGGAACTTAGTCATTACTCGTAAGTGTTGAAGGCCCTGAGGTATTGAATAGAATCATAGAATCATAGAATCGTAGAATCATTAAGGTTGGAAAAGACCTCTAAGATCATCAAGTCCAACCGTCAACCCAACACCACCATGCCCACTAAACCATGTCCCGAAGCGCCTCATCTACACGTCTTTTAAAT